>JAKWBJ010000515.1:1200000-1800000 GCA_023159175.1 Wohlfahrtia magnifica
TCATCTTCGATTGACTCACGATCACTGTTGAACCGCTCATGCCACTGGTAAGCGACCGTTTTCTTTAGAGAATCGTTGCCGAAACACTTTTCCATTATTTCCAAAGTTCACGCAAGTTCGTTGTTGCAAATTTAAATGCATTTCTAAAACTGTAAATAATCACCAACACGCATAAAGATAGATGTACTCCTGGCTACGTAGTTTTTGCGTATGTCAAGCCATGATGCTAAGATTTAGCAGGAATATCAACAACAGATGTACCAACTTAACAAAAAAAAACTCAAATTGGAGGGTTATTCCGGGAACTTTTTGATCAAGGTGGTATATAAAGAAATAATAAAAGAAACAATAGCATAGAAAACTTATAATTGGCAAAAAAACAAAATGTTTGAATTAAGTTCTTTAAACACAAAGACTTCTTAATTGCGCATCCCTTGCCTTTTGAGGAACAACTCGATTTAGTTGACAACAGTATTTACTCTGACATGGTAATGCACAAAAAGTTGGTTTCTAACAAATAGCACGTGCAGTAAATGGAGGGTAGATTGAAGTTACAGTTAAAAAAAAGAAAAAAAAAACTAAATGTTAATATACAAACATATATACTTTTTAAAAATGAATAGTACGTAGTAAGTAATAGATATAAAATATCCAATCGTAGTAATGCCATAAATTTAAAAACAATTACTTTACCTTGTCATCCCCCTACGATATTGATTTTTCCATTAAAGCGTTGACAGCAGTTTTCCAGAAATTCTATGCAGCATTCAATGACAACTTAATTTTGGATAAAAATGTTTTTCAAATAAAGAAAATATCTTTGACAAAAGGAACATCCCTTAGGCTAGTCTCTACTCACCCTACTTTACAAAAAAGATACTTTTCGTACGCATAGTGGTACATTTTGATTTTGTTGTTGTTAATAATAAATAAAACTAAGGATGTATTATTTTTCTTGATTCTGGCATGGTCAAGACATTAAAGAAGGGAAAAGGAAAGGGAGGTTAAAATATTTGCCAAATTTTACTAAACAAATTGAAGAGATTTTCATATTAATTGCAATGTGCGTTGACTGTACATTTATTTTAATTAAATCTGAACATAATTAATGATGTCTATTGATTGATTTGTGATCTACAATAAATCGATTTTTTTAGGGCCAATTAAAGGAAAAATAGTTATTGCTGTCGAAATGTTCCTTCTAAAAATTTTAATTATTATTTATTTTTTGAATGAATAGAATTATCATTTAAAGATATTGGGACGATTTAATATATGCTTCGGACGCTAAAGTTTTGCAGAGTAGCATGCTAGAGCCTTCCACATTTGCTATCAATACCACATTTACTATCATAAATGAAAGAAAAACTTGGCAGTCTGATAGGACTAAGTATTTAAGTTAAGGAACAAATGTGTTCTCATATACAGATAATATTGCCCAGCTATTAAAGTTGATAATAAAAAAACATCACAAAACGCGCATGTTAAATACCTGGGTATACATTTTGATAGACTCTAAAGGTGAAAACTCATATAGAGGCGAATGTGGGACAAACAAAATTAAAAACAACACAAATTAATTGGAGCTGCTTCAGCTGCCAAAGCTAATTAATTGATTAGAGATCAATAAATAAATAAAAGTTTAATTAAGAAAAAATTTGTGAAAAAAATGTGTGTGTTTGTCATGACAAAATCCCCTAATTTGTGCTACGAACTGCTACGCTGTCTAACAAACTCCCTTTGTGTCTCGGAATTATTAAATTTTTCTCGTATTCTAACACACACATGCAAAGTAATGTGATGACTTTTAAATATTTTCTTGAAAACGAGATATCACCAAAAACATCTTTCAAAATAAAATCTACTTAAGCTTTTCTTCAATAAATTTCAACGTCATTTACTCATTATTTCTTTAAATCATTTACGCTTACAGTTGTATGTAAAGTGTAAAAGCCACGCATACACGCACTCTCTCTCTCTCTCTCACTCTCTCTCTCTTACAATGGCATTCAAGAAGTCGAGAAAAACAAATTAAATATTTCCTAACAAAGAAATCCATTGAGTAGAACTGCAAATGTGATGAAAAACAACAGAATAAAAAAAGCATGTGAGAAACGAAAACTAACAAGTTTTTTCAACACCTTTTTTTTGAGGGAGGGAGAGAAAACTTTTTCTTACATCTTTTTTTTACGGTTATTTTGTGCACTTTTGAAAGAAATTAAGATTAGAGATGCAGTGTGACCAACGAGAGAGAAAACAAGTTGTTGTTGTTTACGTTCTGCTTTGTTATGTTTTGTTTTTGTTTGTGCTGCTTTTGTTTTTACTGTTTTGTTGTTTATAATTTAAAAGTAAACCAACATCAACAGCAACAACAACAACAACAACAAGTACGGTACAGAAACATATAAACCCAACTAAGCATACCATGAATACAATGCAAGGCTGAGTGACCTTTTTTCACTCTTTCAAACACAAACAAACAAAGAAAAAAACAAACGAACACACACTCACTTGAGCACAAATACAAACGTATAATTCTATACATACCTGTTGTGTATAACACATAGACCATACATTCATATTTAAATTTTAATTTCTATACACATACACAAACTTATATGTTCGATATACATATGTTTGTGAGTGAATGCGTGTGTATGTTTTTGCCTTTGTGTGTTACTGACTGGTAATTTGAATGTCATTTTTCAGTCCTTTCATTTTGTTTTTTGTTATTTTTTTTCTGTTTTTTTTTTTTCTGTTTCCCTGTAACAGTCAGATCGTTTTCTGTAGATTTTTTTGTTTGTTTGCAAGTAGCGCCTATACATTGGTTCTGTAAAAATGGAGCAACAGAAAAAAAAACACACAAAAAATTCTTAAATGAATGACACTTTAGCACACAAGTTTTGTTTATTTAAGTTGTGCAGTTACTAATTAGTGTAGAAAAGAAAAACTGTTTGAAAAAAACGTGCTCTTGTTAAAGAACATGTGGAAAATGCAATTTTCAGTACCTTTGAGAATCTTAAAAATTTTCTCATTGCTTCCCCAACATAAAATATTATATTTTGAGAGAAAATTTGAAAAGAAAATAGTCTTGAAGATTTTTTCGATTAAATTTCTTGTTTTTATTTTACTCACATATGTATGTATATCGCGCACTAAATCATGAACAGTCACAACTCAAGAATTCAAGTGTTGAAATTCATAATCAATTGAAATTCATAATCAAATTGTATTCCACAATGATTGTATTCCGTCTTGGATGAAAGTTTAGTCAAATTTACTTTAATTTTGTGTCATACGACTCTTTAGTCGAAAATGTAGTTGAGTAGTGGGTATTACAACAAATCGTGTCTCTTTATCTAGAAATATATTTCGATTAACTTAACACTTTTGTTATTAATAGCGTCACATCCCGAAATAATACTATTTACTAACGAAATCAGTGATGCCAACGAAATTTTCATCACATTTTGAACCGTGAATTGGCGTATGGAATAAAGCGGTTTTGTTAAATTTTGAATTGTGGCTGCTTCTGTTTTAGTGTGCGATACGTATGTACATACACTTGTGTTATTATAAAGTCATAAAAGTTCCTTGTAAAGCTATAAACGTTTTGAAGGATTTTAAAACTAAACGAGTTTTACCGCTTCCACATAGAGGTGTTATGAAACCCAAGAGGGAGGTTTGATAAATACATATGAAATGTGATCCAATTTTTTACTAAGTGAATGCCAATTTTTGAGGACGTTTACCAGAAATAAATTTTCATGCGTGATTTATGTTCCCCTTAATAAAACTCGTTCAACTAAGCCTCTGTTCAATGCTTTAAACTGGTGGTATTTGCTTAAACGAAATATACAGCAACAGTAAGAAAACATTTTGCAACATATTTAGAAAGGCGTTACAAATACTTTTGGTAAGAAGCTCAAAAACTTATCTTAAGTACATACAACGCTGTAATTTTAGTTTCTCAACAGTAAAGGCAAAAAATAATTGCAAGACAAAACGTACCATCTTATGCTTTTCTTCCCACAAAAACAAACTTTTTGAAACTTCAAACAGAAGTGATTTTACAGCATCTTTAAAGAAAGCAATAAAAGAAACTTAAAAAGCAACTCGAGCTATGTAAGGACTAAAAAGAAGTTGTGGCAAAGTAAGCCTCAACTCACGTAATGTGAAAATTATTGGAAAAAAATTTCAAAACCATTACACTTTGGACAAGTGAAAGAAAGAACTGGTGAAGAAAATTAAAAATAAATCAGCTATGGCCTTTGAAAGAAGTCCATTATGGGTGACGTAACATAGCAGGAATGTTGAAATATTCTACTGATTGGTTTTGATCTTTGTCATCATGTGTGCATTGTCCAAAAGACAGGTGTATTGTATGAGAGGTATTTTTTTTTCTTTCTTTTCAAATTTCAATATGTTTCACTTTTTTTGTAAATATTTTGTAAAACTTTTTTGCGATTCAATGAACACAATGACAGACACTTATCGCTGACTATATATGCAATATACATATGTATGTCTACTCGTATACAGCACGTTTTACAACATTTAGACTCGAGTTGATTTCACTTCCTGTATTGTAGTTTTGGCCATTTTTTTTTTGATTTTTCCGTCGTTAATTCATGAATTTTTAATTTACACGTTTGACCATAAAATATCATTTATAGACAGTCGTCATTGTTCAATACATTTGCATTAAACAAATAACGAACGTACTCGTATGACTGACACTCGATAGTAGTGAGTTCATTATACATAAATAAACACATATGGCGTCATTTTGTTGATTTCCTGTTTCCGTTTAGATAATTGAAAAAAATCAAATAAATATACTCATAACGAAACATGAGTTTTGTATTGCACTTAAGTAAATAATAAAAAAATACGTTTTAAACAATTTGAACTCTTTGTGGATTGAAACAAATTCAATAGAAAACTTTTAGGCTTTACTTTATTCCACATAAAGTAAGGAGCTGAGCTTATTAAAGTTATTTTTGAAGTTATTTTTCGTTTCGTTAAGTTGTTTTGAGCTCCTTTTTTGAAAAACAAAAAAAAAGAAACATTCGCATAAATTTTGGCACACTTTGTAAACAGCTGTCTAGAAGCTTCAAACCTCAGATCACCCCAAATTTAATTCATAAAAGAAAAAATACAAAAAAGGAAACACGAAACATGAAACGAGCACAATACAAAATTCTATGACCGACCGGAATGCAACAGAAATAGATTTTTGTTCAACTTTTTCCGCTTCTTTTTTTACTCCAAAAAGAAAAGTTAAAATTTCCAAAATGTGTGCAACAATATATAAAATAAAAAATACTTAAAACAGCCAAAGCTTTTGGCTGAATATTTTATAAACTCGGGAAAAAAACAAAAGCAAAATATTGTATGTTGCATGCAGCAGTAGCTGTGGTAATTTCTATTTAAATAAAATTTCAATTCAACCCTTAAACGCATATCATTTACCATAAAGTGGGAGTAAGTCCCTTCATAGACTGTTCAAAATAATTTTTAGTTTTTTGCTTAAGTTATTTTCATTTCTAAGCAATTGTTCTTAAAAATTTGAGAAAATAAAATATTACTTATCAGATCTGAAATAACAATTAAAAATGATAGACGAGCTTTAACAGCAAAATCATAATGATTGTTCTGAGAGATGATTACCTCTTGCATGAATACTTTTAAATTAATTTAATATTCAAATATTTTTCCTTAATTTAAAAATCCTTTAATAGATGCCCTAGTATCACTGTGCTTTTATCTCTGTTTTGCTAAAATACACAAAAAACGAATTGGCTGTTGAATTTTAACCCGAATAGCAAAGGACAAAGAAGAAACCAAATGTTTGTTTTGAAGCAAAAAAATGCCGGTCTTAAAACAGTTTTTTTTTCTTCTAATCGAGCTGAAGTAAATGACCGTCCAGTGGCTGCACAAGCTCAAATACACTGGATAACACAAATGGACAGAGACATTAAAAAACCTCTCCATTATATTTCTATTTGCCCTTATTAAAGTTCTTTTCTCTGTTTTTCGATTTTCTGTTTCCGATAAAGAAAACAATCAAAAAAAAAAAAAAAAAAACACTGACGTTTTCTAAAAGTGCCAATATTTAACAAAATCGAATTTGTTCTTGTATTTGTGTTTGTTTCATGACTACTTTTTTTCTTCGTTTTACTCTGGAAACCTATTGTTGCAAGCAAGTCTATTTTACTTGCATTATGCTCTGAATTATTATTTCCTTTTTTTCTCACAAAGCTTGGCTGTTTCTTACAACATTAAATGGATTTATTTTTTTCCAATATTTTTTTTTTTTTTTTTTATTTTTGCTCTTGTTCTTGTTCTTGAACATTTTTCGGTTGCCATTGAAAATTTGTTACTGATTTACTTTAAGGATTAAAGTACTGTCTAAGTAGCATTAGCAAAGTTTATTTCTGTGTCTTTGGGGAAATGTATTCTTCTCTATTATGTTGTAAAGATTGTGCGGGGAAAAAGAATTATTTTATTTTTTTTGGCCGATTTTGCTACTGGATTGGAAGTCTTGTAGTTTTTTTTTCTCTTTTTTTTTGCTGTTAAACATTGAAATAAAGTGAATAAGTTAAAAAATAAAATCGAAGAATATGGCTTTGAAACAGAAGCAATGCATGTAAATGCTGAAAAGAACTCTAAGACAAAAAGCAAAAGTTGTGTATCTAAAAAGACACTGAAATAATATGTTGTAAGACAAATGAACAAAAAAAAAAATATGTTCAAATTCAAGGTCATATTGAAAGTATTTTTTGTTTTAAGAAATCGAAAGATTTAGGGCATAAGTGAAGGTAAAAAGCAATAAGTATTAAAATATTAAAAATTGATTTCATTTAAACAATAAGTTTGACGGTTTTCTTTTGCTCTGAAGATAGCTCTCTGGTACCCTGATCTGCACTTTTTGAATTACAATACAAATTCCACCATTAAATCTCTTAGTTAAGTAACTTCTCGTTTCGATAAAGTCGGTTCATATCTAAAGTCAAAATCTGACGATCAACTTTTAAGTCAAGTATAGTGTTTTTCATATGGGTAGGGCACTGCTACATGTTCAATATATACTAAGTGCCATCGAGGTATTGAAGCATTGCGATCCATGTCACAGAATAATCCAAAATATTTCATCTGAATCATTGATTACGGTTCCCGTGATAAATATTGAAAGTGTAGAATACTTCTCATTACAAACTCTAATACGTATGTAAACAATTATTGTAAAAACAAAATGAAATGAAAATTTTTTATAAGATTAGAGTAACCCTTCCCGCCTTGCTGGAAGCCATGGAGTTGTAGACCTATAAAATATATTCCTCTTAAGACAAATTTAAGAGAATGCATTAAAACTAATTATTTGTATTGACTACCAAGTCATAAAAACCAAGCCAGAAGTGGCCATTCTAAACGCCATCAACAATATGTCTGGAAAGTACAACAGTGCCCTTAAAAAAGTGTTTCATTTGTTTAGAATGAAAATAATTTTTCTTTTTCAAACTTAAAAATTAAAAAAACGATAAATTTTAATAGAATCTAAATTGAATTCAAATATAAATTTAAATTTTGGTAACAAAAAAGAACAACTTATGCCCTATCTCTCTCTTTCTCTTACTAATAACGTGTTAAACCTGTAATGAATCAATACTTAAAACAGCAAAATACGAAAATAGGAAAATAAACAAATAAACGATAAAAAAAGCAGGTTTCCATTGATGTTGCTGATAATTCGTTTAAATTTTTTCTTTTCCTCTCCTCATACCGTCTCCTTATATCGTCGTTCCACTCTCTTGCTGATGTCATTGTAGTTGTTTTGTTGTCACTAAAATATTTACTTTGTTCAAATAAATCTTTATCGCATTTTGCTTTAACAACAATTTGTTGTTTAAATATTTGTATTTAAATACAAATACACACACACTTAAACACCTACACCAACAAGGCTACTCACAAACTTACTTACTTATAGATTTAACACAATAATACACAACCAGGGTTGAGCCAAAAATCTCGTTTCAAATACTGCTTTCACAGTCTGTCTATACGAAATTCGGTTGGGGAGAGAAATTATTTCGTTCATCTAAAACATTTCCAATCAATTCCGAATATTTTCTCGCATGTTCGAAATAAAATATTTAATAAACCAGATACGATGAAAACAAAAACAAGTGTTTTTTGACATGAAATCTAATAACAACAGATAAAATAGAGTAGAAAATATAAAACAAAAAAATTTCGAAAATCATTAATTACCTTTAACGTTTTTACAGAGTTATTACGTTGAGTAAGAAATGTCTTAAAAACTTACCTAATGAACTGCCTGTTTCACTTGCATAGGAGTCTATACAAATTGCCATGGAGGAGCATACCTCCGTAGCTTATTTGTTAGAATTTCTTAAAATAAAATAAAAAAATTAAAAATAAATATATGTTCTATAGAAGCGAAAAAAAAATATTTTAAATTAAATGGTAATATTTTTTTGAAAAATAAATTCAATTAATTCGTATTCGCATTGAATGCAAACATTTAATCCCTAAACGAATTATGAATAAGCCAATGCATAGGCAAAGCAAGTTACTAGTGCAGAAAAAACTCCCAATTCATACACTTGCCAACACATTTAAATTTATTCGAATTTTACAGGATATTGCCAATCATTGTTGTGCTTCCCGTTTATGCGGGTGTCTTTTAATACTCGCCACTTGTAGAACTAATTACTTTTAAATTGCTTTTAAACTAATAGTGCCACTAATAGTTTTCTCTCTTTCTACACTCTCTATCTATCTATCTCTCTCTCTATCTTTGTAATAAACGAGATATATTTTCAACTCTTAACACAGTGTTGAAAGTGGTTAAAGAGCAAAAACTAAAATAAAATCAAATCAAATCAAACAAAAGTATATGAAAGCAAGAAAAGAGAAATTTGTATCAACTTCTGTTTGCAACTTTGTTATAAATTCAGTTTATTACCTTGTCAATTACATTAGATCCTTAAAGCAATTATGGCCAATTAAAGTGTATACATACATAATAGCAAATGATACAGAATTTGTAAAGTATGTTTAATATAATTTTCAATATGCATGGATTAGATGTAACATTAAACAAAAGATTATGATGGTACATTCTTACCAACAACCACTACATTGCTATGAACATTTTCTGTGGCAAAGTCAATAGAATGGCAAGAAGCAACAATTGATTTAAGCCTGGCCAGCAACTTTATTAAATTAATATTTAATTATTGCCACAAACTCAAAGTATGTCTTCTGTTACCGTAATTTTAAGTATATGCCTAAACTGCATATCTACTCTAACGTATGAGTAACGAATTAATTATTTAATATCCTTCATACTCCAAGTTATTATGAGCAAGATTATAACCAAAAATTTAAAAATTTTAATGTATAAATTGTTGTAAATTAACTGTCTTTGTTGCTTATTTTATCATAATTTTATTTTTTATGTTTTTGTTTCTTTGGAAATTATATTCCACTCATATGGTAATGAAAACATTTCATAATTAGTTGTTTATTTAGTGTAGTGTTTGCATCTGTTTAACAGAGTGATGATTTCAAAAACACTTTTGTCAACCACCACTAGTTATTGTTGTTTATAATTCTACATATAATACAAATATTTCTTTATACAGATATTTTTTCATGTATAGTTGTTGTTATTTTGTCTCTTTTTTTTAATTCAAAGACTTTTTATGCTTTATTTTAATTTTAATTATGTTAGTAATGCTGTCAAGTCATGTATAGAGTTATTCAACCAACATTTTGTCTCTCTCTCTACAGTAGGTGCTCCATAAATAGGGCACTTGAAAATGAAATGCAACAGCCTCAATTATTTTTAAAGCACTTACAGGTTAATCTGTTTCGCCACATCCATATCATATGGTATATACATAAAGGATTTTCATGTAATTACATAAAATTAAATAGATAATAAAAAACATACAATAAAATGTGCTTTTATAGTAATTTCTTTGTTCATATTGTATTCTGATTTTCTATAAAAAAAAAGAATTCAGAAAACAAACACATCATAATTAAATCTTTTCAGTGTCAAATAAAATAATTATTGAAAAAATATGAACATGAGCATGGAAACACTGTATTTTACATGGCAATATTAATGATGTGAAAATTTCTAAAAAAATTTTCTCAACTAAGCAGAAAACTTTTTAAAAATCTTTAATATATTTTCACTTGTTTTTGCCGATAAATAAAAGAATTTTTTTTAATATAATACATACATATATATATATATATATATATATATGCATATAAATTTATACGTTTACTTATGAATGATAAATATATATACTATTTAATTGTTAATACCAAACATGCTTTAGTACATATTAATACTCAATTTAGGTAAACGAGGGTAGTTTAAGCATTTTGTGATCTTTTAAATTTACACTGTAAGTGACATTCAATATAAGTTTACTTCTCTGGGATGTTAACTATAAATAGTATTCGAAAATTTGTTGTTATTAACGAAATAAAAAGTATCCCTGCTTTCTCCATAAGAAGATCATTTGATTTATTGTCAAAAGTTATTTTATTGCATAGTATTTAATCTCCTTTAAATAAATCTATAATTTAAATATCGTATTAAATATTCAAAGAAGTAAGAAATGCAATCATATTTATTTTTATATTTACTTTTGTAAAGGGTGATCAAAATTGAGGTATCATTTTAATTTTGCTGCCAATTTTTTTCTACTTGTAATTTTTATTCCAAAAGAATATGAAAATGCGATTGCAATCAATGGAAATCGCTACAGGAAGATGATCCGAAGGTATTTGTAACGGAAAATTGATGATTTAGACGTAGAGAATATAACAAACTGATAAGATAAAGTACAATTATTTATGTATATTCGAAACTGATTATTTAATTATCTACCGTAAGAGTAATAATTTAATAAATTTAAATGTTAAACATTCAAGTGATTTAATTAGAAACGATTCCTGCTAAACTAATACCAGACTAATGACTACCCACGCATTAGAAATCGAAATAAAAATTTCTCTATTATTACATACATATGTTATATGGTCAGTTACATACTTGTTTTAGTTTTCATTAAAATAAGCAACGATAAGTTATTATTAAAATTTACAAATCAAATAAATTATAAAAAAATTTTAAAATATATTATGGTTTCAACACGATGGTGCTACTTGTGACACAGCAAGAGAAACAATGAATCTTTTGAAAAAAAAGTTCAAGAATCGCATTACTTATCGTAGAGGAGGAGTAAACTGGCCATCGAGATCGTAAGACTTTACACCTTTAGATTATTTTGTGGGATTTTTTGAAATCGAAAGTCTACAGCAATAATCCCATAATATTTTAACAGCTAAAAAACTAACATTATCGAGCAGATATCAACCATTGACAACAGTTTATTGAAAAATGTGAGCCGACATAATTTTTTACTTTTAACCGGAACCTATTTGTAATAAACGGAAATATAAATATTTTCAATATTGTGACAAAAATAAGGTTGGACATCCCTGCATTTATTACATCGCTAAAATAAATAAACAAAAGCTGCAAGAACTATTATAAGTGCTGTTTACAAATAACCAAATCTACAACAACAATTATTAGAAACGATAAAGTAAATAAAAATAACACGGCGACAACAATAATAAAGCAGCAAAGGAAACGAATAACAGACAATAAACAAGCAACAACAAATACTAAGAGCTGAAAGAGGTAGATGTTCACATGCGCATGGCTACATAAGAACTAAAAAGAAATTAAAATAAGAAAAAATGGAATCTACCTGAAATATCGAGAGGTTCGAGAGCTTTCGATATGTTCAATCAGTTTATGTGTCGTAAACTCAGCGAGTGGAATTTAAGTAAAGTAAACTCAGCAAGTGCAGCTTGTGAAGAGAGTTTATAAGGCTTGAACTCGTGAAGTGAATCGTAAAGTGAAAAACCAGTTTAGTTGGAGCTAACACAGTAAAGAGAGTTAAGTGTGGATAACCTCTGGTTGAAAAGTTTGTGATCGGTCCTAAGTTATAACTACGATCAGGTTGGAGATCTTTAGGTAGAAAGATCTGTAGAGTAATTGTTTTTGTTTACAAACTTGTAAACAGACGGAGTAATTATGAATAGAAAATTATTACTGCTTGTAAAAGTTTACAAGCAGTGGTGTACAAAATTGTGTTGAATAAAGGATTATTAAGTAAAACCAATCACAGAATTTATTTTATTTTAACTACAATCTACGAACTCTTAAAAACACGTTTTTAAAAAGGCAAAAACGTAACAATATCTAAACAAGTCTCTTTTTTATTAAAATTAAAATGATACCTCAATTTTGGACACCCTATAGTTATACATTGATAAGGTGAATAGTTTAGACAGCTGCTAAGCTATTGTTGCTCGCAATTGTATATAAAGAATGTCTAAAGATCGGTCCATGACATTTTGTAAACATTTAAAATGTCCCTTATGTGAGTAAATAAATTGTTTACACGTATTTTTCAATATACTTTTTGGTTAAATTTATTTATTTTAAAATCTCCAATAATCCCTTTTATTTCCTTTTCTATTTATTGGAGAAGAAAAAATGAAAGAAACATTTACACAGACATACACTTCTCATAAATATGAAAAAAAGAAAAGGAGAAGGAAAACCTCCCAAAAAGATTTTGTCAAATCTTTGTTGTATTACCACCAAGGCGTTACTAATTTATATTTAAATTGTGTGTTAAGTCGTGCATAATCCAGTGTATCATGTTGCCAGAGACTTATTTTGTAAAATTTTTCTGTAGATTTATGAACTTGAATTGTTGTTCTTTGTTGCCTTTTTTGGCCACACAGAAATTTATTAACGTTTGTTTAAGAATTTTACTTGAATATTTTATAATACTAAGACTATTTAGCAGATTAAGTATTTAAAACATAATGACAAGCAAAAGGTCAAAATGATAAAAAAAGTCATGATTTTAAAAACAAAGACTTAAGATTAAATGTTACAAAGCAAAGAAATAGTAGATTAAAAAAATTGTATTGAATTAAATAAATTATCATAAGATTTAATTAGAAATTTGTATCGATAATAGAAAAAAATACTGAAATACTTCTATAAAATTCATTAGTTATGTGAAAACGCTAATAATTTTATTTTTTTTTTTTCTTAAATTCCACCAGTGTCTGCTCAGGTTTACTAAAGAAATTTTCTTTTTTTTAATCTTTTGTTAAAGAAAAACAAATTTTCGAATAACGACTGTTTTCTCAGAAGATATTGGGCTAAGCCCCTAACTAATTTAATAATTCTCAGCAAAAGCCTGCTTTTATCACAAAAGGAAAGAATTTCGTTAAAACCAATGTTTTTCTTGAAAAATTGTATAACAATTTCATTTCATTTCACCACTTGTATAAAATCCATTATTTTCTTAAAACTGTTATACAAGTTAAACTACCCTACACATGACAAGGATTACACCTGTTGAATCTGTTGATATAAAATATTTACGTCATTTGCTCAAAATAAGGTCTACTATACTATTTCTCTTATTCTCGTTCACGCTTTTCCACTCTCAATAACTGTATCCTGCCGAACCAATAACCTAAATAAAAAATCCAATAGACGTTTAGCAAATTCACCACCAATTCTCTCTTTTTTTCTGAATTTTGTTGAATCCACATTTTCAACATTTTTGCCGATGTATAGATATGCACGATAATTTATTATTCATGCAAAGGGATCTCAGCAGTGTTTTGTGTAAAAACTTACCACAAATTCGTGTACAAAAAAGGAAAAATATGAAAACATTCCAAAAGGCAAAAAGGACACGATTTGTCTTCAAACACAACAGGCCAAATGCAAACAGAGAAAGAAAAACTTTAGTTGGTTATTTGCTGTACGAGCAAACGAACGTGTCGAATATTGAAACGAAATAAAAATTTCTGAAGAAAAACTACCAAAAGAAAAAAATAAATAAATAAATAAAATTTGTAAAATGTGTTAAAAAGTCAATTCAAGAAACGAATGTTGAGAAATCAAATAAAATATTTATTTATCGTAAAACACTACAAAGAAGAGGACATCCAGCATTTATTTATTTGCCTCAGATGCAATAAAAGATCTTTAATTTAACATATCCTTTGATTCTTCTATGTGTTCCGTGTCTACAACTTAAAACATTAAATATTTAACACAAATAAAACCCGTTTTGGTAATTTTGTTTTTAAAAGCAACAACAACGACAGCAACAGTAAATAAGAAATAAGTTCATTTACCTCAAGGCGAACGACATCAAAAATGAAATTCTTTTATTACAAGAAATAAATAAAAAATAAAAACTAAAACGAAAACGAAAAACAAAAACAAAAACAAAAACAAAAATAGTGGTAAAATTTCATTAAAAAATGTCATGCAATTTGTGCTTTTGAGAAAAAATAAAATAAAAATAAAAAAATTAAACAACAACAACAACAACAACAAGAAAAAAGAAATCTTTTTATTTTTTTAATTGCATTTAAAAAGTGCATTTACATTGCTTTTTCGGTGTGCGTGCGTATGTGATTTGTGACGGGTTTATAAAGAGAATTTGTTTTTTTTTTCTGTTTCTGCAGTCAACTTAAAATGTCACTCTGTCATGATCTTAATGATTATTAATGGTTTAGTAAGAGATATTTTAACCGTTATAACAGAAAAATAAAATAAAATAAAAAATAAATAAAAGTAAATACAAAATATAATTAAAGTTTTAAACTAAAATAGAAAAAATTCATTCGCAAAGAAAAATATTAAAATAAATTTAAAAACAAAAGGAAATTCAAAAGCTTTATACTGATAAACCGTCAAACTGGTAAGCTTAGCAATTTCTATTATTTCCTCTAATTTTTATTTGTATTTCGTTTGCTTTTTATTAGTAATGTAATTAAGTTTTTAAATAGTGTATGAGACTTTCAGTAATTCCCAATGTTAACTAATGAACCATATATTTCTACATAATAAATATTCAAATTAATGATAATTTAGCCAGGATTTTCCACAATATTTTACTATAAATCTGATTGATTTATAACCCTGCTACAAAATGTTATTTTTCCCTTCTTCCATGTTGTAATGCGTTAATCAATCATGCGTTACCATATTTATCTGAAATGTTTGAAGATATTGAATAACTGCAAACGATTGATTATATGTAATTTATTTGGTTTAAGCATATACACACATTTCTATATTCGTACCATTTACCCGTTTTATTATTATCGTACACGAAATAGAAAATAGACAAATTAATCTGTGGCATTTCCTTGATTATACTAAAGTGGTAGAGTAAAAGAACTAAAATTTTAATTTTGAGATTTATGATTTTTAGAACGATATGGTAACCTTTTTACTACACAAAAATCTAATCATATCGTTCAATACCTAAATAGAGAAAATCGAAGAAATCTGATAAAAGATTGTCTTCTTAATTGTTTTCGTTCGGCGAAATTCTTTGGCAGTCGGATCATTTAGTGAAAGTTAACTTGTTGACATTCATAAAACTCGCCTCAGAGTTCAAAGAGTTCAGTGCTGAAATTCCAACAAGTGTTTGCTTGAAATCAGTCTAAAATTTCCTTTATCTGTCGTACAATTATTTCTTTAAAGAATCTGTAAAATTTATTAAATTTATTTATTCTTTAAAACTGATCTTTACTTGGGTTTATATGTCTCTACATTGGTAAGTTCAAATGTATTCTTGTGAACGTTTTTCAAGCTTAATGATAAACTTTAATTTTTACGTATAAAACTTAATTTTGATTAGGATTTAAGCAACACGATTGCAAAGTAGATGTTCAAAAGGCTATTGTTATGAGCAGGGATTGAAAACCTGTACAAAATGGTTTTAGGTCCGAGTTCGGGTTCAACTCAATGATCAGGTTGAGTTGGGTTGGGTTCAAAACTTAAAAAAATACAATTATTTTATCAGTATGACACTTATTTATTTTTCAAAAAAATATTTCAAAATAATTTTATAATTAACTAGAAGAGTAACCCTTCTCACGTTACTGGGAGGTTTTGTGTTGTGTATCTGAAAAATGTATTTCTCATAAGAAAAATTTAAGGGAATGCACACTTTTTATATGCAAAAAACATCGCTTGTCAAATCACTCCTGCTTTTAAACTGATGTGAATAGATAACGAAGCTTTAACTGCTTTAACACACAAATGCGAAATTTCATATTTAGTATGAATGGGAGCTCCGACGCTTAATTATTTACTTTCGCCCAATTAATGACTAATGATGTGTCTGTTTACAGCAAATTTAGAAACTTTCGCTATTACCGTTCTCAAGATCAACAAAAACTAACCGTTACTCTGTGTGGGAGATGTCACGCCCACTTATCAAATTCCGCCCAATTTAAAACTGATTAATTATATTGATCGTCAACTTATTTAGACCAAATTTAGAAACTTATTCTTTTACCGTTCTCAGCATAAACAAAAATCAATATTTACTTAATATGAAAGGCACCATGACCACATGCACCATTCAGCTCATTTTTTAGCTGATGAATTGTATAAACTACCAAGTCATAGAGACCATATTTAGAAACTTCCACTCTAACCATTCTCAAGATGTACAAAAATCATTATCTAATTAGTATGGTAGGTACCATGACCAGTAATCTAATTTCGCTAATTTTTAACTGGTGATTTGTACTGACTACCAAGTCGTTTAGAGCAAGTTTAGAAACTGCCATTCTAAACACTTTCGAAATATATCATAATCAATATTTCCATTGTCCAATTATTTACCAGGTCCAATTATCCGAATCCGCCCACTCTTTGGCTGATAATTTCTATTGAATACGAAACTATTTGAACTAAATTTAGAGACTATTACTTTTACCGTTTTGAAGATATAGACAAATAAATATTGTTACGAAAACCAGGTTGGACAACCCTGTCGTTTATTACATTGCTACAACAACAAACGAAAGCCGCAAAAAACAACTATAGGTGCAGTTTAGAGATAAACAAAACGACAACAACAACATAAACAGAAATGTAGTAATTAAAAATAAATGGCAACAATAAAACAGGCAGAAAACAAAACAAATAACAAAAAACAACAAGAACTGAATGAATAAGATACTTATATTCGCTTGGCTTTATTAGAACTTAAAAGAAAATAAAGCAAATAAATGGAATCTGCCTGAAATATTGAGAGGTTCGAGAGATTTCGAAGTATTGTTTACTCAGCCGTATTAAAAGCACACATCGATGCGGACATCAGTCAGTTTATGTGTGTAAACTTAGCAAGTAGAGTTTGTGTGTAAACACAGCATGAAGAGAGTTTATTGGTGTAAACTCAGTGTGACAAGTTTAAGTGAAGTAAATTCGGAGAGCAGAGTTAATTGGTTTGAACTCGGTGTGAAAAGAGTTTATAAGGAGTAAACTCGTGAAGTAAAAATCAGTTTAGTTGTAGCCAACTCAGTAAATAGAGCTAAGTGTGGATAACTCTGATTGCAAAAGTTGTGATCGAACCTAGATTGTAACATCGATCGGGTTGGAAGATCTTTAGATAGAAAGATCTGTCAAGTAATTGTTTTTGTTTACAAAGTTGCAAACAGAAAAAGTAATTAAGCAGTAATTAGTAATTAAAAGTAATTAACAGTGGAACACAAAGCTGTGTTAATAAAAAATTATTAATTAAAAGCCAAACACAAGATTTATTTCATTTTACTTGTAATCTACGAACTCTTAAATAAGCGTTTTTCAAAAAGGTAATAATGTAACAATATAGATATACATTTTAGCTTCTTCTTTAAGATGCATTCTTTGTGGCAACAAAATAAATTTCAAGACTAAAAAGGCACGCTTACTTGCGTAGCAGGTACTGCGAATATAATCTGTGCTGTCTGATACAAATATGGCGTTCACGTTTAATGTCGCTCTCAAAATAATATATATTTTTTCTTTCTCAATCCAAAATACAAATTGTTCATACAAATGTATATTGATTGTAATTTAATTTCTAAACAAGCAGTGTTGCCAACTTTTTACGACCAAAACACGTAGACCTCCTACTCAAAAGTCGCTAAAAAGCGCTAACTTATATTTTATGCAAGTATTTGTAAACAAAAAGCGCTGTAAAAAGCGTTAAGCACACGAGTATTTAAAAACTAAAATATACAATAAAATTAGAAACGAATTTGTATGCAGATTTTTTAATAACTTGAATAATTGCTTAAAAATAAACTTAAGACCGTTTTATATAGATCAAAACAGCAACTTAAAAACTGTTTTAATTTTCGGGTTCAGATGTAACATTAAGAAATAACCTATCAGAGGTTTTATGCAAGGTTATGTTCACTCCTGTTCCACTCCTGTTTAAAGTTATTCTCGATTGTGTGCTACGTAGTGTAACCTGGGAACTTAACATCAAGCTGAATTCTATACAAGCGAAATAAACATATTGCTTTCGAAAAAACATCTTCAAAATCAAAATTATGCGAATCAATGCCAATAGCACAACGATTAGAAACAGAAATTTGGAAGAAACACCGTGTTTTTGCTATCTTGGTAGTATACCGTGTGAAGTCCATTCTTTTATGAAATGCGGCTGTGATAAATTTCAATTGCATGCAGGCAATAATAAACTGCTGTCTACGGCGCATTTTGAAAATACATCTGGAAAATATTTTGTGAAGGAAATGGATTGGGTACACTCTGAGAAATCAAAACTAAGACTTAGAGGAATTGGCTACTAAATGAAATTCTCAGAAGAGCAGATTAATCAGAAGACCAACCCATTTCTAGAGAAGACAGATTGAAAGATAAACTGCTTCTCAGAGAATGACTTGGAGCCGGATCAGATCATTGGCTTTTGATCGGCGTAGATGGAAAGAATTTGTTATGGCCCTATGATCAGCTTGGTATCTTTAAAGGATCTAATAATAACACCTATAAGCTCTACAAAATAACATATTTAGTTTTTAATATCTTACTTAAAATAACTTACGAGGGCGGATTGATATTGAAGCTACCTAAGTAGGAAAAAAACATTTTTTTTTCAAAAACCATTCATTTCTCAACATAGTCTCCTCTTAGCTCAATACACTTAGTAAGACGATTTTCCAACTTTTTTATACCATCTGAATAATACGATTTTGGGAACTCCTCAAAATACGTATTAGTTTCGGTAATCAGTTCTTCGTTTGAGATGAATCTTTTTCCTGCGAGCCATTTTTTCAAATTTGGAAACAGGAAAAAGTCATTAGGGGCTAAATCTGGACTATAAGGTGGATGATCAAGCAATTCGAAGTGGGTTTCTCGTAGTTTTAGCATCGTATCTAATGCTGTGTGAACCGGTGCGTTGTCTTGAACAAAGAGCATTTTTTTTCTTGTTTAAGTGTGGTCGTTTTTCATTGATTGCACTCTCCTGTGATTGTGAATCCCTTTTCAAGATAATCGATGAGCAATATTTCGTGTGCATCCCAAAATACAGTGGCCATAACCTTGCCAGCCGATTTCGCTGTCTTCGCCTTCTTCGGAGCACTTCCACCAGCTTCCACCCATTGCTTCGATTCATTTTTGGTTTCAGGTGTGTAGTGGTGGACCCATGTTTCGTCAACAGTTATTAATCTGCGCCAAAAATCAGCATGATTATGCTTTATCATGTCCAAACACCGCTGTGAAGTCATCTGTAGAACTCGTTTTTGTTCAACACTGAGCAAACGCGGCACCCATCTTGCCGATAGCTTGTTTCATATGCAAATGTTCATGCAAAATGTTGAACACACGTTCATATGATATGTTTACCATTTCAGCAATCTCACATATTTTGACCTGGCGAATTATTCATAACGATATCGAGGATTTTCTTGATATTTTCTTCAGTAACCACCTCTTTTGGGCTACCTGTTGATGGTATTGTTGCAATGCTTGTTCGGCCCCGTTTATAATCTGACGGAGCAGATTAGACGTAATGTTTATCAAGCTTTTCTTTTGTCTCTTTCGCCGTTTTGCCTTTCAAATAACAGTATTTAATCGCTACACGAAATTCACTTTTTTCCATTTTCCAAGAAACACAAAAGTTGCTTACTTCAAACGACTACAACAAATAAACTAATCGATGAATTTGGCTAAAATTTTAACAGCTGACGTTTGACAGATCGTGATTTCTAAGAAAAAAAAAAAGTTTTTGTGTTTGTGCTACCTGCTTGCGCTAGGTAGCTTCAATGTCAATCCGCCCTCGTATGTCTTAAAAATGTGCCCTTAGAAAATTTTCGTCTGGAATAACGTAATTTTCACAGCATGAATCATTTTAAGTCCATAGTTTATATGAATTAAAAATTTTAGTGAATTTAGAGGCTTTTAATTTCTTATAAAAAATTGCAAATAGAAAAGCGCTAAACTAGCGTGTTTTTTAAAAAAAGCGCTAAAAAGGAAAAATTCAACTTTTTGGTGGTTAGAATGCGCTAAGTATAGCGCGAAAGGCGCTAAATTGGCTACACTGTAAATAAGCTAACAATCGAACCAGTGATTTTTACAAAGGAAGAACTTGATTTTCAAAGTCTTTCCTTCTCTTTTAGTATTTTAAAGTAACTCTACATCGCCTTCTGAAGAATAAGATATTAGTTCTTCTACAAAAAACTCTTTCCTTTTCTTTGGAAATTTTTGAATAGAATAAGAGGTTTTCCCGTTTTCCTCTATTTTGTGTAATGATTGCAAGCTGGTAACTTTTTCGTTACAAATAATCGGTATTCGATTTTTGTTTATATTTATTTTTAATCAATTCTCACATGGATTCAACGAGTTTGAATTCAAAGTTTTTATAAACACCGAACCTGAAGCCATTCGGGTGCGTGTTAAGAAGGAAATTCAAATGAAAAATTAAAGAAATTTCAAAGGTATTTTCAAGTCGTATTTGTACAGATGATTGAAGTAATAAATTCAACTTTAAGCGTTTGAAAAAAGCCAATTAATCCTTACAGTTGCACTTTTATCTTTTCAGTTGTATCGGCAAAGTACTTGAACAACTTTGTAGCTGCAACAATTTTATTTTTTGTTTTTGTTTTTTTTTTTTGCTTTTCTCCACTTAAAGGATTTTTTGTTGTTATTGTACTTCAATAGCAACTACAACAACAATTGCATAGAAATATGTAAAGAGTTTTGTTGCTGTTGTTGTAGTGGCACTTTCAAAACACCGATTTCTTTCATTTTTATTCAATTTTTTTTCTTCTTCAAACCCCTTTTAGTTGTGAATTTTACCCAGCCAGTTAGAGAGAGTAGACATTGTCCAGACCCTTTATCCAAAAGTTGAAGGAGAAAGAATAGAAAATTTCTAACTTTACATTAAGGCTTAAAGTACAATTTTAATCCTATAAATAATATTATTTCTATATCAGCAAAGTGGAATTACGAGTAAATTGAAGAACAAATTAGAAAAAAAAAATCTTTTTCTAATTTTTATATTTCATTTCTTCTCCCTTAAAAAAAATAAATAAAATAAAAAGTAAAAAAGTAACTGATTGCATGTAGTTGCTTCAATGGGTAGATTTAAGTAGTTGCTGCCATAGATGTGGCTGTTATTTTTACTGCTTATGAAACTTCCTTCAAGCTGAATGACCTCCATCAGCTTGTCTCACTTTTATTTCATCCCTGTGCTCCTGGATTTGTAGTATGACTGTGTGTGTGTAGTTGCTGTTCATTTTAAAATCATTTCATTTCGTATGTTGTAATTTCTTCCCACTCTGCTTCTCCTACATGCTGTGCATCTCTCGTTTATATTCTTTCAACTTAGTCTTTAGGTAAATTTTCTAATTACTTATAGCTGTCGGGCCTTTGGAAAGTGGAATTAAAAAAAGTGGATCTGTTGCCGCTGTTATTTTTGCTCATAGAAAGGGAGAGAAAGAGAGAGAAAGGCATTAGAGGTAGCGGTAGTATAGGAAGTTGTAGATGAAGTAGCTCTTGTAGTCTGTGTGTTAAAATTAAAGCAAAGTGAATAGGAAATTTTTTAAGTAGATTTAAGCTAAAAGTTTTAATTTAATTTTTTTTTTTTTTAAAAGGAATTAGTTTTTCAATTTCAAATGTGTTTCAAGTAAAACGCTAGTGGTGTATTGGTCAGCTGTTTAAAAAACTTAAATATTTTTATATGACTTGTTTAGGAAGTATGCGTGTGATATCATAAGATTCCTTAAAAAATCAAATTCTAATTTCATTTTTTATTTCCAATCATTTTTTTAAGTCAAGTTCTTATTGACTTTTTATTTATGTGTCAATGTGTTGCTTTAACCACAATTTGTGAAATGTGGCTTTTTTGTCTATTATCATCTGCTTTTATTTCATTACTATTATTTTTTTATTATTATTTTCTTTAGTCCTTTTGTTATTTTGTATGCCACATCAACACTGTGGCAAGCCAATTAGATAATTGATTTCATGTGTTCTTGTTTGAAAAGCAATAAATTCTATTTCGCTTTAATTCAAATTGAAAAGGTAAAGAAAGAAAAAATCAAATAAGAATTTTAGTAAAACTAATAAAATACAACTTAATCAATACAAGTGCTAACATATATATGACAGCACCCACATATTTAGGAAAATACTCTCGTTAAGCTAAATAAAATTTAATATTTTTTATGTTATAAAGTAATGAATTCACGGAAACTCACAGTGCAATACACCGAATCGCAAAGGAAACGTTGATCTATTGAATCCGATAAACAAACCCCTGCTCCTGTGGGGGTGTTTCAGCGCATATGGCTTTGGATAGACCACACACTTTAAAGACCAATCGACAACAATGCACGACTAACGAACTTTAGGTTAGAGGCCGGCGTGCTGGTACAAGATTCATCAAAGATATGTGGGGTCTGACGTTGTCATGAAAGAACACAACACATTTTCTATTGAACAACTCTGGCCACTTTAATCTCTTTAATTGTTAAAATTTGAGATCAGAATCAGTCAAAGTAGAAGCTCATTATGAACAACTCCAGCATTACCGTTCTTGATGTCAGTTCAAGCTTTGCCACCAACTGCGAAATTTCACCTTAATCGTCCATGAACTTTTCGCAAATTATTACCGAAAACAATCCACCTTTAAACTCCGTTAATCCTTTACTTTAGAAGTGCTTCGGTTTCGTTCCATTTTAGCAGTGAATCGCAAATGGAAATATGTCGCTGTTAATTTATGTGACTAGCAAACATCGACCATCTTTGTGTACCAAGCTTTCTTCAAATTATTGGTGATATGCCGGTCTTTCTCAATTTTATCCATGATTTTCGCAAACTGTTTTAGTGATTAGTCGACCAAACTGAGGTGCTACTTTATCATCAAAGTTATCAGGCCCGAAACTATCAAACCATATCGTTGTTATTTTTCTTGTTACACAAATTTGCTCAGTGAGCATGTGACGCATTATTAGATTTGTATAATAGAAAAGCAAAATATGACGATAATGTTCCAAATTGTAACCCATTTTTAAACATAAATAACTTTTCACTGAATAATTTTGATAATCTCTTCCAACAAACAAGTTATACCATTGCTTAATGCAACTACGGTTGCCAGAGATTTAAAGACCATATAGCGACAATTTGTAACCCAATTTAACCGGGTAACCTATATAACTACTCAAAAGTACATCATGGAAAAACCTTATGCACAATTTACTTAGAAACAATAGAAACAATATTGGCATATATTCCTGGCAAATAAATAATTGTGTAATTGAAACCACAAAAAAGCAGAAAATTGAAAATTTAAAATAAATTTTTTAAGTTAAGAATAACATCGGTCGACTTATGGCCACCTTCTAAAGAGAAAATATTTGTTATTCGTATCTTCGAGTAAATAATGATATCTAAACCAATAAATAAGAGGTGGCGTGGTGTAGTGGTTAGAGCGCAGGCATCAAACAGGTACGAATTCCAAGAGAAGACATGACGAAATAAAATTTTATTGTGATTTCGAGTTTTTAATAAAGAGACTTCAAACTCCTTGCAGACAAATCCATCTAAAGAAGCCCACCTAAAAAAAAATTACATGCTAAGTAAGGATCACAACCACCACCACCACTTACCAAGGATCTTCACCATTACACACAACCATATTTATGCAGGCGAGCTACGGGGAGCATCTTGGCTCATTCTCTCCTCTAGGCAGCATATAGGCTTTCCACAAAGCATCCATTGCTTTGCTTCAATTTCATTAAACAATTTGGTTTTTCAAGCTAAGAAGATAATTAATCCACTGTAGGTCCCTCCATATAATTTTGTAGTGGTGAATATCCTTGCTAATTGGTGGTGATCTTTACTTTACTTTTTCTCCGTAAGTGGCTTCTTTTCCTAATCATTCTTCTGATGTTTTGTTATCATCAAGTTGGCGACTTTTTATTAAACTCTCGAAACCACAATTAAAATTTTTTTTTGTTTCTACGTCATGTCCTCTGCTGGAACTGTAACCTGGGTTGCTTGCGTTGTTATGCGTGCGCTTTAACTACTACATCACGCCACCCCTAAAGTAGATAAATAAATATGTAAATAACTACTGGAAAGGAATTAAATTTTACTTAATGAATCTGTGCTATATGTGCATGTATATGTTATTACAATTCGACATTCGCGCCATAATAAATTGCATGTCTTTGATTACTGACACTTTTTTTTCATACAGCCAGGTAGTATAGTTTTTAGTTCCTTTACCTTTGGTGTTAAAGAAAAATCTCCATTCAAATCAATACACGTGTCTGATACAAATCATTTATAGCACAAACACGAATCAATCCATAAAAGATCTGAATGCCTTCACACACGTACAATTACAATACACTTTACATGTCTGTTGTACATAAATATCAAAGAGAATACAATTTTGTTAACGTCCATAACGGCATATGTAATATTGCCCTGCTGGAAACACTGGTAAAGTTAAAGTAACTATTGAAGGCTAAGCTTACAAACGATTAGTAATTCAGCAGGCAATGCAGATTAGCCAAATGAAAAATAATACTCGAAAGTATTTTTTTTTTTCTTTTACTATTAAAGTATGTGACATTATATCTTAGGTATTCAATCGGGTAGGAAGCTATTTTTTTTAAAGCATTTGTCACTATAACTTTCCAACTGGGCGTGTATTGTTTATATAAAACCATGTCAATACAATTCAAACACTCAAAACAACACATAAAGACGGGCTATAAAATAAACACTTTTAAACAATTCTGACAACAAAAATTCAAACAACAAATTCTGACAACAAAAATTTAAACATGATTTGAAAACCGAAACGAAATTTACATGCGTGCTATTAATAAAATGTTTTAAATAAAAAAAAAATCTATTAAAATATAAGGCTTCTGATGAAAACACAAACCCTAACCCTGTTTGTTGCAGAGGAAAGCTCATTAGGTGCAGAGAAATGTCTAAGGAAATTGCTGAAAATAAAATAAAACGTTCGGAATTGCTTTTACAACGAATAAGTAACCTTGGCAATGGTTTTTGTGTTTTTCATTTATTTTATAAATTATTTTATTATTGCACGTTATTGGTACAACCATAACATATGGAAATAAGAAAAAATTAATTTAATTTTTCCCATTTATTTATTCATTTATTTATTGATTTTTTTGTTCTTCTTTCTATTTATAGATGAATCAACGACAGGAACCTATAATGAGTACAGTGTGGTGGATCAAATAATTTAAAAAAATATTGAATATTGATTAACTTAAAGAAGTTTATTACGCAAAAAAAATCAAATAAAAGTACTTTATATAGTTAAAATGCATTTCATTAATCTAATCGTCTATACTATTTGGACTCTACTATATTGCATCGTAAAGTTAGGTAAGTTTTTGTTCTTAAAATCAGTCTTAAAGATTTATTAGATTTCGTGAGATTGTCGATTTATAAGACAATTAGAAAATAATATTTCTTTAGTTTTCATAAATAATAAAACAAAGTAACAACAAGCAATATACACAACGCTTAACATAACATAGGAAATAGCTCTACCTTCGAACTACATTTTTGTTAGGAGGAGTACATTTCTGATATTACGGAGTATTTCTTTTTTTTAAGAGCTTCTCTTTTATATATTCTCTTCTCATATATATTCTCTTCGCAATATGAAAATGGTATTTTTGCATAAATATTTAAATGAATTTTAATTAAATTTTGTTATATTTACGCCATAAATTATGTAAATGCACTCATTAGTCTAGAATTTAATTGAAATATGTTGCATTTAAATGAAAAAATATAATAAAAACAAAATAGTTTTTGGGCTGAGAAGCAAATGGTTTAGTTGTTTTGAAAATTGATTTTTATTGTTAAACAAAAAGAATATTTTAAAAGTGATGAGATGTAATGGGTAAAATTGTAAAATTTTGCAAGAAAAACAAAAAACAAATTATGTATTTAATGGTACACAAATTAAAACAGACTTTTTTCATACCAAAATTGGAATTTATTTTAATTTCTCTGTAATTCAATCATTGAATGTCAAAAACAACAAAAACTGACATAAGCTTTTATTGTATTGGGTTTTCAAAATTACCGATTTTAAGCAAAAAAAAAAAAAAATAACAAACAAATTTTGCCTTTTTTTAATTGGGTTTCATTTAATGAAACAGTAGAAGAATTTAGAAACAAAAAATGAACAACTAAATAAAATATTTGAATATAAACTATATGGCGAAAAACGAAAACTAAAATAATTATAAAATAAACAAATGAAATAAAAGTTTTAAAAAATATTATATGTGAAAAGAAAAACAACAAATAAATAAAAGGATTTTATTTATTTATGTGGTTGACATGCAATTTTAGTTTTTCTTTTTTGGTTTTCATTTCATTTTTTTTTTTTTTTTTTCTACAACCAATTCAAATTTTATTTACACGAATATAACGAATTTGCTTATTCATCTATTTGCCAGTTTGTTGCCATTATTTTCAATCAGGGTAGGGGCGAAGCGTAAAATTTTTGGATTTTCTAAACTATAAATACTTGTACAAAAAAAAAAAAAAACAAACAAACAAAATATAAATTTAAAAAAAGAAATCAAAAATATTTGCAAAACCTTTAACCGCCATATTCATAAAAAATAAACTAAAATGTATATGAAAATTACTTGAAGAAAATTTTGTATGAAACATTTAAAATAAAATACAGTTTAGGAATATGAAGCTGAATATATAAAGAGAAACAAACTTAAACCGTTAATATGTGAAAAACATGAAACAAATCAAAATTTGATCTGAAATAAAATGAAAATTTTTGCTTTGGTACATACAACAGGGCTTTATGCCAAAAATATGAAATTCTTGAAAGTGAGTTAATAAAGATGCATAGATGCTTTAAAGTCAGTTCTGTCTTGCATATTTTTAATCTATTCAATTAATTTACTAGATTTAAGCCTCTGTATGTTTATTTAGCAATTCTTTTTTGTTTCACAGGCATTAAGCTAAAAGTAAAAACGTTGAAAAATATTTAAAAGCATTAAATATAAATAAATGTCCATACAAATCACTTAATACCTATTTATATTATACCTACAAAAAAAAGATAAAAACATATTAAATTGTTTATAAATATGTACGTAATTATTTTAAAAAAAATAAATAAAATGTAAAAATAATAAATTTAATTAATACCCACTATATTTACATAAGCAAATATTAAAATAAAATTAAAAGAACCGACACTAAATGGAAAAAAATGAAATTCCAATTGATAAATATTTATTTAATTAATTTACA
The DNA here is from genome assembly GCA_023159175.1 of Wohlfahrtia magnifica. Classification (NCBI taxonomy): domain Eukaryota; kingdom Metazoa; phylum Arthropoda; class Insecta; order Diptera; family Sarcophagidae; genus Wohlfahrtia; species Wohlfahrtia magnifica. The sequence goes on from JAKWBJ010000515.1 coordinate 1,227,776, forward strand.
ACAACTAGAAGGACACAGCGCAATAATATTTAATAAAAATGTTAAATAATGTAGCACTTACATGTCATTACACATTCCGCAAAAAAAAAAATCTGAACAGATTCCAATCAATCATTTGCATTTGAATTGCAAAAAATAAAAATAATAACGTGTTTTTTGTTGTAGTTTTATAAATAATTATTTATGAATTAAATAAAGTTTTAATGTAAAATAAAAATGTTATTTTAGGTTGGTAAATCACCCGACAAAAAATATATATATTCTTTTTTGTATATAGAATTTTATAATTAAAAATAAAATTCCGAGAAGTTAATTATTTTATTTAAACAAATTATGTACATTTTTTTCCATTCTTTTTTTCCAACAGATTTTGTAATCCAGATACATATGTATCAGAGAACGGAATGAATGTATTCGCGTTTGCTGAGTATTTAAATATTCGTTGCTTTTGTCATGCACTCATTCAACAACAATCTCTATTGAAATTGCTATTGAATACTCTTTCGGCACTTTCTTGTTCTGAAAAAACAGTAATACACACACATACATAGCTGAATATAATATATTTTACAACAGTAAATAAGTAACATACTATGAAGGCATTCAATAACATGCCCAACCATTCATACCATTCGTAAGGTATTCGTTGTTTTTTATGAGTTTTTATGCAATGCATAGGTTTCGTTACGTTCACTCTTCTCTTGTGTTGCTTAAATAAAATAGTATGCATTGAAGACAATGTATTAATTTTCTGTGAATGTATTCAAAGCAATAAAGTAATGCACTAAAACCGTTCTCTTATATGTATTAACTAATAGGCGGATGAGGAATATTTCAGTATTATTTTGCTTTAAATATTAGGTATACGTACGCCACACTTTCAAGCAAAATTATACATTATATATATATTATATATAGTATATATATATATGCATATTGCTTAAGCATAATTATTATTGTACAATGTATTTTGTCGATGCTCAGAATGGGAATACCAAATCGATTATATCCAAAATATTAAGAATATGTAAAAAATTGGTCTTAAATGAATACTTAGATAGTATAAAATTCGCTTCAAATATAAAATTGTTTAGGGTTCATCGAATTGGATGGATCCTGAGCTAGCCTCCGACCTGGTATCCAGACCAGCGCTATGGAAGTTGCAAGGAAATCACGGCAGAAATAATGCACCGAATTCGCGAGTTACATTCTAATGCCCAAGACAGAGTGCGATACCAACTCGAAAAAAGCTATCCATTTACACTCAGCACATAAGTGAAAGAAGAATGAGTTTTGCCTCCCAATCTATTCTTTTGCAGCTGGTCTGCGTACTTCAGCTAAGAAGCTGCGAAACATCCGCTAGAACGTGAACGACTTTCTTCAAGACATAACTTTTGCAATATCGCTTTGATGACACACGCAGCATAGAAGCTAGAGGTGCCTACTACCTTAGGCCAATAAAGTTGAATTCAGAATGAACACAAAAAAGCCCAACTGAAGCGACTTTGTACTAGAAATAGCCTCAGTACTTCAAGGACAGCTGATCGAGGACATAAGCTCCTACTCTTACTTCGATACACAATCTGCAAAGACAGTGATTTCAATATCCTAAGCCCGGATGCATTCCATTCACTGGAAAAAACACACATTGAGCCAATTAATAATACTGCTCATCAAATCAGTACTACTATATGGTTGCAGCACCAGGAGCACAACACAATCTTAATACCAAACGTTTAAAGTCTTCTATAATAACACATGGGCTGAAAAGTCCTAGACCTAACACACGGATAGTGTAAGTTTTATTACATTCAACTCTTTTTCAGTTAGTGTTCATCTTCAAAAAACTGCTGTTTAAATTTCATGATATCATACAATATGAATGAATTAGTTTGTGAGTTATTGTGCTAAGACTAACCTACTATTGTTATTTTTAAAACTGAGGCGGTAACACAAGAAAACATCAAAAATATCTACAAAATCGTTTTGAATGATTGAAAAGTGAAGTTGCGTGAGCTAGCTGACATCGCAAATATATCAACAGAACCTGTTAGTTTTATACTGCATGAGCATTTGACTATGAAAAAGCTGTCTTCAAAGTGAGTACCGCGTTGGCCAACAACAAGTCATTCAAATCAATGGTGAAACTAAATGAATTTAACTCCGTATTGCTCCCATATCCATCGCATTCGCCAGATTTGGTTTCCAGCTACTACTGGCTATTAGCAGACCTCAAAAAAATGCTCTACAGTAAGAAATTTCGCAAGAATGTATAGATTATTGCTGAAACTGGGGCCTATTTTGAGACAAATGATAAATGGTTCTACAAAAGTGCTATTGAAATGTTAGAGCTGCGCTGAAATGATTGCATTGCTCTTGATGAAGATTACGTTGACGAATAAGTCTAATTTTGAACAAAAAAAAAGGGTTTTATTTTTTTTTTATAAACCCGGGACTTTTCAGCCCATGTGTTAAGTTTTTAAAATAAATCCTATAAATCAATTAGCAACAGCTCATGCAGGCGAACTGTAAACAAATTGAATCCGAAATCTGCAGACGAAAATGGTCTAATTGTAATGCAGGCACTGGACTGGTAACCACAGGCCACAGAATACTTATAGCCATCGAAATACATGGTTTCGAATAATGAAAAAGGGATGTTTACCTTAAAAAAGTAGTATTGTTACGAAAACTAAGTTTGGGAACAGCTGCCGTTTGTTACATCGCTAAAATAAATAAACAAAAGCTGCAAGAAAACTATACGTGCTGTTTACAAATAACCAAATCTACAGCAACAAACATTAGCCGAGATAAAGTAAATAAAAATAACATGGCAACAACAATAATTAAGCAGCAAAGAAAACAAGCAACAACAAATACTAAGAGCAAAAGGAGGTAGATGTTAACATACGCATGGCTACAAAAGAACTAAAAAGAAATTAAAAGAAAGAAATGAAATCTACCTGAAGTATCGAGAAGTTCGAGAGCTTTCGATGTATTGTTTACTCAGCCATATTAAAAGCACATCGGTGGGAACAACAATCAGTGTGAAGAGAGCGTATAAGGAGTAAACTTGTGAAGTGAATCGTGAATTAAAAAACCAGCTTAGTTGGAGCTAACTCAGTAAAGAGAGTTAAGTATGGATAACCTCTGGTTGAATAGGTTGTGATCGAACCTAAGCTGTAACTACGATCGGGTTGGAAGATCTTTAAGTGTAAAGATCTGTCGAGTAATTGTTGTTATTACAAGATTGTAAGCAGACGGAGTAATTAGGAATAGAAAATTGTTATTGCCTATAAAAGGCTTAGAAGCAGTGGTGCACAAAACTGTGTTGAATAAAGTATTTTAATTGAAAACTAAACGGAAGGTTTTTTTTATTTTTACTACAATCTGCGAACTCATAAATACACGTTTTTAAAAAGGTAAAAACGTAACAATGTCATAAATAAAATTAAAAAAATTGAGTTAATCAATTTGCCAAATGAAGCAATCATAGAAAAGTTTTAGATGAACTTTCTTTTTCTGCTGATTTTAATTATTTTTTTTAACCCCCTATAGCGATAAGGTTATAGAGTAAAAATCTATTCCATCCAATTTCATGAATTTAAAACTTTATTAATATTGTAGATTTTAAAATGCAAATAATTTAGTTGCTTAAACATGCTTTTTTCTGGCCTTTTGCTTTTGATATAATAAATATAACTTGAGCTTTTTCGTAAAACTTTTCAAACTTTTTTATTAAATGAACAAATACATACCATGCACCTATTTATGTTGAAGCAAAGAGTTCTTATTAATAGAGTTTAAGTGTCAGTTTTTATATTACATAGTGCTGCCTTTTAAAAAAAAAACCTAAAGTCTGTTTAAAATTACCAACATTATGTCATAGAATAGTTTACTTCACAAACTTTGGACAATTTTTCATAATTTCTCAGAGGAATTTTTGATTAGAACGAACATAGGAATGGAGCATTTTAAACATATCAAGCTCACGATGAATATTTTATAAAGACTTCAAAATAGTTAAGAGTTAAAGCAGTCAGTCGAGCACCTTTAAGTCTTGTTGCTGTTCCTAAAAACGTAAACAAATTCAAAAGAAATAAGAGGAGAAGACAATATAAATATTAAATTTCATTAAGGAGTAAATCTGCAAATAATAAATGATGATCATGTTGTTACATAAACAGACATCCTGAAAGACTCTTTTAGTTGAAATTGAAAACGTTGATGCTAAAAATATCATCATTATTGAACAAAAGTGCAGGTATTTGTTAACCATTCATGCGTTTGATAATGCACTTTAATATTCTACACCTTTCTTACGTAGTCGTGCTCGTACTCCACTTCCAAATGCGTATTTCAGTTCCTACAATGCCAAGTGTGTGTCATTGACTATTCGTATGTTGACTATGGTAATATTTGTTAGAGTAATTGTAAGCAGATGTTGTACGTTTGTGTTGCAAGTAAAGTAAGTACTTGCATTCTATGCACACAGAAAAAAAAGAAGACCAAGAACATTTCAATACAAACTTATGCAAGATAATTGTGCAATTGTAGGAGAAACGGGTGAACTGTTTCCTTAGAGTAGTACAATACCCATTTTCGTGGTTATATATGAAGTCTGACATTGAAGTGTTGTATATGCTTTTATGTAGAATACAATCTGGTACAGTTTTATGAAATTGCTCTTTTTTGTATTTTTGGTCTCGTTGTAACTGGTCCTGATGCTGGTGATTTTCAGATTTTCTTTTATTCTTTGGCCTCTTGAAGAAATTCTTATTCATTTTTTTCCTTCCTTCTAGACTCATGTGTGTGTATTTATATGTGTGGAGCATTTATAGATGTGCTTATACATGTGACACAGCTGCAGTTGACACGTTTTGTTGCTAAAAGTTGATTATACTGCTACTAGTACAACTACCATCACTATTACTATAACCGCACACACACACACACACGCACACTAGCTCATATACAATTTGATTTTTCAATATCATTTGTTGTTGTTGTTGACTAGTTATAGTGTTGCTACAACAACTGTTTCCCCTTAACCATACTACGACTATGTCTACTACTACTTTGGTGGCAAAGTGAACAAAATCATACATATTCTGCTGGTTTAACGAGTGCTTTTGCAATCCGTACTGGTTGCTGGTTGCTGGTTGCTCTGTTGCTCCATATTTAAAATCATTATTTTGATTTTGGCCTTTATTCTGGGCACTAAAACCATTCATGGCTCGAAAATGAATAAGTGAGTGTGTATTTTGATATGAATGAATGAATGCTTCTGGGTTTTAGGTGCTTGTGTATGTGTATGTGCCCCATAATGAAAATGACAATCATGACGATGATGACAGCATTTGCTATATAAAGTCAATGACAATTGTATGTTTTCGAGGTTAACTGTGGAAAATTTATTTAAACAGACACTGTGTATGCAGCAGTGCTTATAGTCATTACAACATTGTGAGGGACAGCCAATGTCAAATAAGAAGAATAGTTTTGATAACAAAAATTTAAACAAAAACGGATTATAATTAAATTGAATTTTTTATTTGAAAAAGAATTTCTTACAACTTACGACGGCGATTGCCTTCATTCCTTAAAGTACAACATTTTCTAAGATATTTGCGCTGGAGGATTCTCTTCCCCGATTTCAGTTTTGAAAACACTTTACCTTCAATTTAAAATCTTACAATATTTGTTTTAGACTCTGCGTTTTTATAAAATAATCTTATATTTATTTACCATCAATACTCTGAGCTCTAATTCACTCTATTTTTGTTTGGTAGAATAGTAGAGATATTATTAAGTAACTAACGTACATCCAAAATACACACAAAACAACCTCTACTTCATTCGATCTTAATGACATGTATTTATGATGCCACCACAACTGTCATCATGTGTTAATGCAAATAATCATTTATTTCATTCTCATCATTATACGAGTACCACACTACACACTATTCTGACGATTTCTTAAATCAAAATAAAATACAAATAAAACCGAGCTGTATTCCCATATACAAAGATATGAATATATATACGTATACTTATATAAATACTCGATAAATACAGACTTACCTCTTTACTTGTAAGTAATGCTTCGAACACAAAAATTTGCAACTACAAGTCTATGCAAGTAAATCCCTCCAAGAATTTAGGAAAAAAAAAATTATTTTTGTTCCTTCGTAAAAATAAAAAATGATTTACGTTTAATATGACTAGTAAACTTAGCGGCTAATACAATCAGCCGCCTTGTAGCATCTAACATTTGTTTTAATTATGTATGTATGTATGCACGTATGTATATTATTTAGTGTTTTAAAGTTTGATCTAAATTTTATAAAAATTGGCGATGACACTGATTTTGAAGTAATACAAAGTGTAATAGAAATAGAATTACTTATAATTTAAGTGATTCTCCCTTAAGATTTTGTATGGAAATTTATGTAATTAATTTCATAATATGGGGGTTGTATAGGGTGTTTTTTACAGAGGTACAGAACTTTAAGTTGCAATAAGACAACGATGGATTATTCGATTGACATGAATTTTATTTATTCGAAAGATAATCTTGTGGCATTACATTTCAAATATGATTTCTGGCATATGACCGCCACAGCTGGCGCAGATGTAGTCCAGTCTGGACGTTCAATTTTCGATGACTTTTTACAACATTTGTGGCCGTATATCGGCAACAACACGGCGAATGTTGTCTTCCAAATGATTAAGCGTTTGTGGCTTTACCGCATAGACCAATGACTTTACATAGCCGCACAGAAAGTAGTCTAGCGGTGTTAAATCACAAGATCTTGGAGGGGAATTTACAGGTCCAAAACGTGAAATTAGGCGGTCACCAAACGTGTCTTTCAATAAATCTATTGTGGCACGAGCTGTGTGACATGTTGCGCCGTCTTGTTGAAACCACATCTCCTGGACATCAGGGTTATTCAATTCAGTAATAAAAAGTTAGTAATCATGGCTCTATACCGATCACCATTGGCTGTAACGTTCTGGCCACCATCGTTTTTGAAAAAGTAAGGACCAATGATTCCACCAGCCCATAAAGCGCACCAAACAGTCAGTTTTTCTGGATGTAACGGTGTTTCCACATACACTTGAGGATTACCTTCACTCCAAATGCGGCAGTTTTGTTCGTTGACGTAGCCATTCAACCAGAAGTGCGCTTCATCGCTAAACAAAATTCGCTTATGAAAATTTAAGAAAAAATTCACTTATAAAAAATGAAAATGCACTATTTGCAAGCGTTGTTCAGGCGTGAGTCTATTCATAATGAATTGCCAAACCAACCTGAGAATAAATTACTTAACAGCTGTTAAATCGGTCGCCATCTTGAAAAGTAATGCCAACCTAAAATTCTATACCTCTATAAAAAACACGCTCCATTATGAATGAGAGAGCGAATGACGAAAAAACGAATGACCAAAGAAAAACTAATTTTTTACGTCAAAAAAATATACACATACATACGTACTTTGTTTTATTTTTTATGTATAGGTGTATAAAAAAAGAGTGTTTTTTTTTCCTTTGTTTTAGTAAGAAATTTATACTCGTAGTCGTTTTACTCTCAAAGTACTGAACCGATTTAAATAAAATAGATATTGTGCACATCTGTACAGTAAAGGCTTTCCAAAATCGGTGCAGTAGAGGAAACGTAAAATGGATAAAAAGAAATGTGTTTGCTTATTAATTATATAGACTTATATATTTAGTTTATTTCTCTACTTAATTATCTAGTTTGTCTTATTCATTTTTTTATTTATGGGCAATGAGCTGAACGTGTTTTTATTCATTAAATTGGTTTAAATGAAGTCCACAACTCAGACTTAGCTCCTTTGACTATATGGCGTTTTTAAATTTAAAAAAATAGCTGGGAAATAGTTACTAATTATATATCACCTGCTGTATATTTTGCCAAACCCAAAATCTTATTATCGTTATAATAATGATTATCCATTTTACACATTTATATATACATATATATGTATACATGCATGTACATAGTACACTTACATTGTATACAGTTGCTGTATATGGATTATAGTGTTCATGTCTTTGCCTTAAATGTAAAGGAATCTTATAAGGATCCTTCATTTGATAATCGTCTATGCGATAGTTTAAAAACGTACAGTAGTTTATTGTATTGCTCTAGAGTGATATGCTTCCCTCTGTATATCATCATTATACTATACAGTGTGGTGCAAAAATAAGCCAATGTAAGTAAAATTTGTGTAAATGTTCTCCTATTTTTCTGCTTGTTTTACAAAAAGAAGACTTTTTATTTAAGTTTTTTTTTTATTATTTTTTTTCAATATTTTGTCTTCTCTTAAAAAACGAATAATCATTACTTTATTCGATTCTCTTATTCATAATATAGTTATCTATTCAACTCAATTGCATTGGCTCACTTTTTCCAATGCAATTAAATTAAAGAGGTCGGCATATGCTGAATTAAAGAACCGAATAAAGCAATGATTACACTATGCAACAAGTAAAAATACTTTGGAGCAGCATTACAGATTCTATGGGTAAGTTTTTTTCTAAAATTTTTTTCTAAAATGTGGGATTTTTGAAGAGGCTGCTTCATATATCTTGTGATCACTTTGAAAAATTCCAAATTTTACCAGCTTTAAGTCATTCTACTATCACTTCTTAATATAGCCAATATATTTGGAGATATTGAGAAACACATTATAATTTTTTTTTTTTTAATTATGGAGTTTTTACAAAAATATAAATACCAGTTTCACTATTTGTTCATAAAGTTGTGTTTAGTAGAGATAAAGTAAATCATAATTCATGAAAATCGATTGGTAACTACATATTTTATTCCCAATAAAAAAAGTAAAAGTACATACTTTAGAAAATAAAAATTTTTTGTTGTAAGCGACCTTAGCGCAAAAGAAGAAATATGGTGGTTATCCCAGGTCAGAAATTTTTTCCATTTGTTGCATAGGCATTATAAGTTGTTTAAGAGATGACAAAATATTGAATTAAAAAAATCAAAAAGTCTTCGTTTTGTAAAACAAGCAGAAAAATAGGAGAACATTTACACAAATATTACTTACATTGTCTCACTTTTGTCCCGTAGTGTAGATTATTTGTGATATAAAATTGTGTTATTTAATAGCGGTAAGTCAGTCATTTGTAAATTTATGAATATTTTTATGGATTATAAAAATAATTGATTGATTGGCCTGGGGCTTAAAATCCTGTACTTATAAGGAGACTTTCCTGTTGCCAGTCATGTGTATGACTAATAGAGAAATATACTTCAAATTTTATGCCTAATAATTTAGCTCTGATAGACTTATTTGAACAATTGTTGGGATAGAATTTTGAGAATAAAAACATAAATGATTCCTTATTTCATACTTCTTACAAATATTTTTCATTAAATGCTTTTTACATATCTTCCCACCTATAATGCATTTAACTTTTTGTTTAAAATCTTTAAATGCCTTCAATAGCTTTAATCGTTAAAATAACTTTCGTACATAAACGTTTGTAAGGAAGTGTGCAAGTCTTAATGATAAACTTGATTGTACTTGCATGGAGGGAGTATTGCAAATTAAACGGAAAATATATTCTTTCAACAATTACTTACTACTTCAAAATTAATGTATTTCTTTGGGCAAAACCACTGCCTGTAGTGGAATTTACTTAAGTTATTACGAATATTATCAAACAAAAGTGTATCTGCCAGTTTCTCCACATAAATCCCCACCATTATCTATAGATATTTTGAAAGAAGAAAACTCGTTACGTTCGTAAAATGAAAAGAATGAATGAAAAGAACAAACAACAATACATAAATAAATAAGAAAACAAATACATACATACGTATGTACATACATACATACATACATCATATAAATAAAAAGAAACCAAAAAAATAAAAAATTAAAAAATTAAGTTTTTCATTGATATGTTGTAATGCAATTCTATACAATTTTAACGATGTTTTCTTGTACGATACAACAATTTATTACAACAACAATAATAAAATAATATATCCTCAATGTGGTACAATTTGGTCGTTGTTGTTGATGTTAAAGGATTGCATGCAACACGCTTGCTGAATCTCTTACAAACACACACACACACACACCCAATTACATTAAACTTTTTTTCAATATACGAAATGTATGTATAATATACATTAGGGCGCGTCGATTTAAAAATCGCCCAAGTGACAAGGAAAATCGTATACTAGGGATCAAAATAAGCAACATCAGAATTCATTTTAGAGGTATGGTTCCTTGGGCAAAGTTTCTTTTTTTTATCCATAGAACATGATTTACCATGTCACTTTAGCGATTATTTGCGTCCCTACAAATCGACCCGCCCTAATAACTACTGTTTTTTACGAAAGTAAAGAATGCGGTTTTTTTTTTGTTTTTTTTTTTCTTTTCTTTTTAAGTTTCCTCACTTTTTATTGTGAAAATTTTGGAAGAGAGCATAACGCGAATGAGCCGACATTTTTAGTATAAATAAGAAAAAAAGAAACAATAAAAACCATAAATTCGGCCTATATATTAAGAAATCCTTACCAAGTACTTATACAATCATGAGCACTACATATACATTCAAGTTGAATTGAATAAGAAAACTCCATATAAAGTGAAAGTGGATTCTTGTCGTTTTTATAAAAAATATTTAAAAAAAAAAATAATTTTGAAATATTTTTAAAATACATTTTCGATATTTCAAATGGGAATTTTACAAAATTTAATTTAAGTTGGGTTTGCTATTTTTCTGACATTTGGAAAACGTATAAGCAATAATTTGATTTATAACTATATCTACACATTCATAAATGAACAGGATTTCCTTATGTTTCGATTGATGTTATTAAGACATTTAGGTAACAGTTTAAAATTATCTTTAAATATTTTGTCAAATTTGAAAATGACAGAGTTTAAGTCTGAGCAAAACATATCATTAGAATGCTGATATTATTGGTAGCGAAAAAAGGCAAAAAAACTGTTTGGAATTGATTTGGCGGATAAACAGAGATATGCTTTTTACTTATAAATCTTATTAAGAGTCCAAACTCACTTTAAAAGCTGCTTTTAAAAAAATTTAATAATATTTCCTAGTATACAGCTTAGTCTGCCATAAGCTGAGCAACTTAAAAATGGCATATGCTACTTATTGCACTTTTGCCATTTTTACAATTATTACGTTTTAACCTTGTAAACACGTTTGAGTTCTTTTAAATAGCGTCAAAATAAAATAAACACCACTTTATTGTTGTTTTACAGTTTTAATTTTCTCACTTTATCTTTATACAGATTATCTTAATTCAGCAACTTAATATTCGTTTATGCAACACTTTTATTTACGTTTTTATTGTATGACAGCAAAACGATAACTATCTTGACGTATATAAAGCAGCCTCTTTATGTACCTAATTGCCTACAGTTTGGAAAGTTCCGGAAATGTCTCAAACGTTTACACATTCTCTATTTTATGACCGTTAATTTTAAACAACTAAGATTGTGTTACCCAAAGATGATCACACTGTAAAATACACAAATCAATGCGTCAATACAATAGACAAAAATCCCACAATACAATCCCAAAGGCACTAATGTTGTGTATTTCTTTTTTAGGCATTTTTATTTTCGTAACAATATCGAACTTATCTACAGCTTATATCATGTTTACACGGTAATATAAGCCAACTGAATCACGATTGTGAACTATACTGTTCAAACGATAAACTAGCGATAATTTGTTATCATGGTTCACAGCATGTTTCAAAAAGAAACAAAATGCTTAGCCTAATATAGTATTTGCTGTAAAATTACATTTGTATTGAAAATTCATCCAAATTCATCTAAATTAAATGCGCACAAATTTGCTTCAGTGACATCTACTGATGTCGAACAAGTCTTTCCTTTTTATTCAACTCTTTAATGTGGCAATATAAGTTAATTTGAAAAAAAACTTTATTGTACTACGCAATCAAAATTTTATAAAATCAAATTGTATTAAATATTTGTTTTTATTTTCTGTTTTATGTAATGCCTCTTTTTGTGTCATTTAATTTTTTTTTGGTGCTATATTATATATCTTTTTTAACAATTTTCATGTCATTTCTAACGTTCCCTAGTCATAAGTTATTCAAAATCAATTTTTTTTTGTATAATTTATATAATTTGTTCTTGCTGCTCTTTCAAACGCTTTCAATCAAATCTTTTTTAATCTTCTCTTCTATTATATGACAAATTTGTTTCTTTATCATGACAGGTGTTTTACTTTAAACTCAATTCAAAACCTTTAAATTTGCAGCTGACGTATTTATGATTAAAATCTGAAATAATATAAATCGAACTGAAATGAAATACTCATACACTACTTGTTAAACTATAATTAACTTTTATCTATTATCGTTACTAATTTTCTTAATAGCACACTTTAAAAAAAAAATAAAAATATTGATTAATTTTATTTTGTTATATTATTTTATTGTTGTTGTTGCCTATAAATGAAACAAAAAGAAAAAGCAGAATTTCATTAAGAAACTAAACTTGTATTGTATCATTAGAACAATTAGTAAATCATTATTGTTACTTTTCTATAGAATATCGAAGTATAATAGATAAAGCTTTGATTGAGTTTCTATAATTCATTCTAACAGTCTTAATATCGGTATTTATTGTCTACTCTTCTGTTCATTAGCCAAAGACACAAGAGTTTTTGGTTTGTTGGTATGACGTTGTCGTTGTTAATTAATTAAAATTTCAATATTACGAGTAGACAAAAACAATGTTGTCTTGATTATCTTCTATTGTCATTGAATTACATATGTATGTACATACAAATAAGTGTAGCTATACTCGCAAACACTCCTAAGCTCTATATCTCTCTCTCTACTATGAGTATACATATGTAAGTACTAGTGCCTAAAAATATACTCGTATTGTATAGTGCAATCGTATCTGTATAAATGTTATCTTATTAACAAACTTATGTTTATGTGTATTGTAGTGATGAATGTAATTATATATGTTAAACTCTCTCACATACACACACACACATACACACGTATTTACTGAATTGTTTTGCCTATAACTTGATTGATTTATTTATTAACAATTTGTCATTAGAGAAGCATGTTGTCTAAACAATAATAGAAAGTTTACATGGTTACGAGTGTATTTTGAGTAGAGAATAAATTAAATAATATCTGTTACAATAATTGTAGAGGTCAGAGCCAAATAATTACCATTCATTACTAAACAACTATTGTGATTTATATTTAAAATAAAAGCTTTTATGGAGTTGCTTTCTTACGTGTTTAACTAGTGTGCAGAATTTTTGACACTTCAAACGGCATTTAATATTTCATCTCAGTATGATGCCTAATATTTATTCCCTCTTAGCTAAAATATTTAACTACTGGGACACACGCCGCCATACAATCCATCAACAACTGTCACATACACAGCATACCATCGTTTAACCAGCATCTTGACTTGAGCATTTATTTTCCTTATTTTTCTATTACTTTTTCCCTTCTTCAGCACATCCATAGGGAAACAAATAATTCGGTAATTTTATAATGACAGCTTTCTGAAACACAAATTTCCAACCATATGGATGGCACAAGCAACTAAGTCATGAGTTGTTTTTAAGGAACAATTTCAAAGTAAAAACTCAAGAATTCTTTATATAAATAATTTTGTAAATTTGTTTTATCTGTATGAAGTTTTTTAACACCACTATTAATTGAGCCGTTTATTTTGAAAGTGGAGCAAGTCTTGTTTTGTTTTGTTTTAAATGGTTTCATTTTATTCAATTTAAAAATATTGGTAAGTGTTAATAGATATACTTTTTTTGTTATTTTGTGGTCCTGTAGACTGTAAGTTTATAATCTCATAGTGCTTACGTTGCTAATTAAAAGAGATAAAGCATTTTTATAACTAAGTGTACTTGCCTCACTTTCAAAATTAATAAATTAAGTTTATTTTTTACTTAATATTTTTATAATTTTTTTAACAAGCTTTTTAATATAAAAAATAAATATTACATGATAACACAAAAAAAAAACGAAGTTAAAATATCTAGAAAGAGAAACTACTTTTCTGATAGGCGCTGTCGAGTACAACTAGAAACTGTTTTTGTAGTTTTCGAAACACTTTCAAAGTCTTGAGTTACGGGTAAAAATCCGGTTTTTGGTACCTTCAAGCACTTATAAGGTGATAATTTAGCTAAATATTAACCGATTAATTTGTAAAGAAGAGAAACGGACTTTTAAATGATATTGTTACGGAAATAAAAATGCCTAAAAAATACACCACATCAGCGCCCTTAAAACTGCACTGTCAATGCCGTACTTATTTGTGTATTTGCCAGCACTGCCAATTCGGCCATCTTTGGATAACACAATCTTACATGTTTAAAATTAATAGATTTTTAAATAGAGGATATGGGAGCGTTTGAAACATTTCCGGAACTTTCCAATATATAGGCAATTAGGAATATAAGGAGGCTGTTTCACCTATTGTTTTGATCTTTTTATATTGATCTTTTATATAAATTGTATATATGAAATACTAAAGTTTTTAATACAATGTTTAAAGTCAGAATACTAGATTTCAAACGAAAAAATTATTGTTTTCAAATGACAAATAAGTAACAGTATTCATGTTGTATATAAAATATGTGTTAGGATTGCTTATATTTCATCAATAAAGTACAGTAGTTTTTAGGCGTAAATAAAAGTGTTGTATAAGCGAATATTGAGTGCAAGAAAAATAAGTTGCCGTATTAAGATAAACTGTATAAAAGATAAAATGAGGAAAGGAAAACTGTAAACTATAACAAAGTGGTGTTTATTGTATTTTGGCGTAATTAAAAAGAACTCGAATGTTTTAAAAAAGTTAAAATGTATGCTTAGCTATAAATAAACTGTCTTCGGTTTTCAAAATCCATTGGAAATTGACGGAGTTTTTAAACTTTTTTCATACATAATGGGTAATTTTATATTTCGAATATACTAGGTTATCCTAGCATACTCGTTTGTAAAACACTTGGTATGGTACATCCATTGTAACTGTGATCCAACAAATATTGAACCCATTAACAGCTTCTTCATTGGCAATTTACTTTCTTTATAAAACCGATCTCTCTCCCTCTCTCTACAGAGTTTTAGTTGAAAAAAATTTGTCGAGTTTCATTTCATGGACTAAAAAGTATTATGATTTTGAAAATATCAAATTATTTTATAGTGATCCTAGCGAATATAAAGAAAACTTGTTTTAAGAATTGCTATTTCTACCACTCCGAAATCACGCTCGTTTGGTAAAAAGGAATGTCCTGAAAATAAAAATTTCACATCAATGTCATTTATTTCACTGTCACTGGACTAAGCACTTTTCATTCTTTAAAATTCCTTGACCAGCTTTATACTTCTATTTTGACCAGGAGACATGTCACTGTAAGCTAAAATGTGTTTTGGGTTTTCACAGACTGTACTGGGATGCTCTAGTTTCATTCCAAGCACACATACTATCTTCAGACGAGATATCAAACGGTGACAATGTTTCACCAACCGGAGCTAAACTTTGCCATAATACATTCGAGCGAATAAAAATTTCAATCCAAGATGGACTTGCATCACTTTCAAAATAATCATATTTTCAATACTGTTAATAGGTAAAAATTCCATCCACCAAATACCAGAATCGGATTTTGTTTTTACTAAAAGCTGTTTTCACACCAGAAGTTGAAAACACTTCTTTATCCATAACTGCCTTTATCTCGAGATTTTGGAAGGTAAACTTGCCCCAACTTCAAAGCAAACGGCTCAATATTTGTGACAAAATAATATGAATTTATATTTGTAAGCAATTACCTTCATATTCATAAAAGTCTTTTCAATTTTTAAAAGAATTTTATGAATAGAGATGAAGCTTAAGTTTTTTTTTTTGTCTCTTAATGATTTCAAAAGAATATAATTACTCGGTACATTTTAGAAATATATTTCCATGGAAAGCAAATCTACTCATTACTTATTTTTAATTTGCAATTAAAAACTTCTGTAACATTTTGTCAAATTATTTAAAAGTCTCAATTAAAATTTTATATTTTTACTCTAAATTGTAAAAATTAATTAATTTCAGGCATATTTTCAATTTGAAAATCTAAAATACAAATACTCATACAGTTAAACCCTTAACAAAAAATCGACATGAGAATTTTAAAAAAGTCTTTGGGGGATTTATTTTATAAATAAACAAGTGCAGATTCATACAACCAAATAGGCAACTATTGCTACAGAAACATATACAGAATAAAAACAGAAAATGAAAAACAATTAAACGTTTAATTCGCACGTATTCAAATAAATAAATACAGAAATGTTTTAACCCTGAAAACAATAAGCAAATTATTAAAATGAAAACGATACAGAAAACGAAATCGAAAACGAAGTATTCGCAAAATAATTATTGGTATTTTACGTTCATTACGCGTATGCACAGTATGTACAAGACCAACGCAACTATAAAGTGCAACATATGAGAAATAAAAAGGATTAAAAAAATAGTGATGCCAACTTTTTTGCTTTGAGGAATTCTAGGTTTGTTAAAAAATCCCTTTTTAGCCTACTTTTGTACAAAGATATCTACTACACATATTATAACTAACTTTTTAACTGCCGAATTGGAAGAATTACGTTTATTTTTAATGAAAATGGCATACGATGTCGAAAGAAATTTGTTCGAACGAAAGGCAATCACATACTTTCTTTTGTAACCGCCGCCCACTAACTTAGGATTTATTGTTCGCTTACCTTTACGTTTCAAGCGTAATACAATTAACCCTTTATTGCCCAATAACCATTATAATTGAAAAACTATTACTTTTTGTTAGAGAATTAGAGAATCTTTGCTGGTACGCAGAATTATGGTCGGCCAATAGACATCGATTTTATTTAACTTTTTCAGAAAGAAAATGTATTATATTGCCGTTTGCATATGTAGCGTTGGAACGAGGGGTACTATTTATATTTCAGGAATAGCAAATAATAACAAATATTTTTAAATGAAAATGGCTTTGTTGTTTTTCAAAACATTCCCCGTGATGATCAACACACTTTAAAACCATTTCTTAAAGCAGTTTTTCCATTCCTCTTGGTACACCCCAAAACATAGTTTTTGAACTCTTTAACTGCTACTTCGTCGCTCGTCAAACAAACAGAAGTGACTGGGAGACAAATCAGGACTGTGCAAAGGATGAGATATCAATTCGATGTTTCGACTGCTCAAAAATTCACCTGTTTGACGAGATGTGTGAGAGCTCGTATTGTCATGATGGAAAATGATTCGCCTTCGGCGGTTAGTTATACGAATTTCTTCGAAAAGGTTGAAAATATTATTTAATTATTGAAACATTCAACAAAAACAAATCTTATATTTTATATTTTATACTTCTGGTGTAGAGTAAAACAAAACTACAAGTAATGCATAAAATAATTATTTTCATACTATAGTATCTTCGCACGAGTCTTCGAATTACTTTGCTATCCATTTTTATCACCTTCTTAACTTCTTAAATTTGCAACGTTAAATCCGGAATAAAAGCATTTTAATTAAAAGCTTAAAAGTATGCCAAACTCATACGACCTAAGTTTTAAAAAAGTTAAAAATTAATTAAAGGGTCCGCCATCTAACGTTTTTTTCAACTAGTGTTTATTTCGTATATGGTAACACTTAGCTCGTGTCTGAATTGACAGATATTTAGTTTTATCCTTCCGCTGAACGAATATGATTGTGTATACGCTTAGCTAAATGGGCCTGCGATCGACTTACAGAAGATGCCGATTTTGCCAAAAAAAATCATCTTTTCAGATGAAGCTAATTTTGATCTTGGCGGATATGTACTCATAAACAAGCAAAATTGTCGCATTTGGGGCACTGAAAACCCGCACGCATACATTGATACACCGATACACCCAAGACGAGTCACTGTTTGGTGCGGATTTTGGTACAGAGGCGTAATTAGGCCATTTTTCTTCGAAAATGAGCAAGGATTAGCCGTTACAGTCAATGGCGATCGTTATCGGGCCATATTGAACGAATTTTTGTTCACAAAAATTGAAGAGGAGGATATTAGAAACATTTGATTTCAACAGGACGGCGCTACGTGCCACACAGCCGAAGCTACACTCGATGTTTTGCGCCCTGTTTTTGAAGATCGCATTATCAGCGGCAGAGCTGATGTAGTTTAGCCACTTCGGAGCTGCGATTTGATACCGTTGGACTATTATTTGTGGGGTGCCGTCAAAGATAAGTGTTACGCCAACAAGCTAGAAACAATTTACGCTTTAGAGTACAATATTCGTGAAGCCATTGGTTAAATACAGCTGCACACAATCGATAATGTGCCTAAAAATTGGACCGATCGTGTAGGCTACTGCATGGTCAGCCGAGGCAGCCATTTGAATGAAATTATTTTCCATTATTAACCGGAAGGATTGTACTTTCAAATAAAAAAAGGAATTTGAGAAAATATTCAGTAGTTTTTTCAAAAAAAAAAAAAAAAAATAAATATTTGGCGGACCCTTTATTTACAGTTTGAATGATATTCTTTCAATTTTTTCTTCCAAAATCGAACAATATTCACTTTCATGGAAGAACTGATTACGTCCTTAGAGAAATTGTATTCTAATGTTCTTATTAAATGGATCTTGATTTCATAAAAGTTACTTCTTATTTTAAAGGAATTCTTCTCAAATTTCTCAAGTAGCACAACTATAATTTGAAAATTATGTAGCGAAATGAAATGTGGCACTTGATTTTGGTCAAATAAAGTTATGTGTTTTCTACACAAAAACCTCATAAACATATAAAAGTACCTACATTTTGATTAACGTTTACATGTTTTGATAAACAAAACTTATTTGTGTGGAGGGCAACACTGATTTAAAAGCAGCAAAAGTGCATTGAAAAACTTATAAAGACAATAAATATATTCATACCTCCTACGAAATGACACAATGTAGCAGCAGCCGAGTAAATGCAAACCATAAAACAAGGAATGATATTCATTAACGGATATTATATGCCAAAGAATGAAAATAATAAAATTACGAACAATTTTACTTTTGGAATTTTTTCTCTTACTGCTGCTACCCAAATTACAGAATATAAATTAAATTCGGATTTTGCACCTTTTTTTTCTTAACCCTTACCGGAACAGAAACAATAAAACACAAAATTTAATTTCCGTTTAAAAATAAAACAAATAAAAAAAATAAGAAATAAAAATAAAATGAAAGCTAACATACAGGAAGAGGAGAAATAATAAACTGACAGACAACGAAAAGAAGAGAAAGTAGAGAAAGAGTACCAATGACTTTCCTTCTAATAAAGAAAATAAAAGAAATTGTTTTCACAAACCATTGATATTAATTATTTATTGAAAGAGAAGAATTCAGAGACGATAAACTCTGTAGCAATATCAGAGATAAGTAATTACTTTTAAAGAAAAGTATGAAATCAAAATAAATTTTTCTTTGTTTCTTTGTTAAATATGACTGATGCTGAATGTGTGTGATGAAAAAACTTTCTTATTTTTTTTTTAACAAACACTCATTCATACACATATATATCCACATACACATGTAACAGTTTGTGTATGTACTTCCACCATTTACACTTCATTAAGTACAATTTCATATAAAAGGGTTCTTGACTTCTCGCATTAATTATGATGTATTACACACGTTTGATTTTTGAAAGAGATTTTAACAATTAATAATATTCCCTTGAGATAATCAGAAGTGCAATTAAGGATTCTGATTTCTGCCCTAGCGACTAAGCACCTTTTTCTTCGGTTGTTCCGCTTTAAATTCATATTAAATCAGTACAAAAGCGCTGTATAGAACTCATCTGTATTTAAATTAAGAAGTTCATTTTATTGACTGTCACGGAGTGAATTAACCGAACTAACAGAAATAGTATATTCTGATTGCTAACGAAATCTTTCCCATTGCAATATACATGCCACTTTAATTTAAGAAATCAGTAAAATCACTAAATCAAACAAAAAACACAAAAAAAACGTTTAAAACAGGAAATGAAATCATATTTGTACATCAATATGAAATAGAAATAATAAAAAGGAAAAAGAAAAAATACATTCTAATATTTATCATTTCCGGTAGCCATCATGAAAAAAAAGAAAAACGGAAAAACCAAAAAAATGTTGCAAAACTTTAACAATTTTGAAGCTGCTGTTTTTATTTCAAAATAAATCGCGCAATTAAAAATAAATCGAAAAACAAAAGCCAACCAAAAACAACCAGAAGTGAGAGAAACTCAATTAAAAATGTTTTTGTTCACTTAAAAGAGCATTTTTATCTCTAAACGAATATGGGTTGTTGTGTTTATACACCATGAGTATAGATATATGTATGTATGTTAGTGTCCTATGGACTGTCATTAATGTCTTAATTCCATCAGGGCACAATTTCATTAAATTGTTTTGAGTTGTTTTTTTCTTTATTTATTTGTGTGTTTTAGTGTCCACCAACTTTCATTTTATAAATTTGTATGTATGATAGGGTGAGTGATTGTGGTGCGAGGGGGAGGGAGAGGTGGAGGGAATATGTTTTTGGTTTGACGTTGTTGTTTTTTTGATTGCTGTTCATATTTTTTCGTTTGTTTTGGTATGCGTTGGCGTGTCACTAACTTTTATTCATGTTGTGTTGTTATAACAAAGTACCGGGTATTATACGTTGCTTAAAACACTTTTTAGGTCTTTTTTATTTCCTTGTGATTTTTTCGTTTTCATTTTTTTAAACCAAATGTTCTTTCTTGTTTTGTTGTTGTTGTTGTTGTTTTTGTTGTAACAAAGAAAAAAAAACAACTGACAAAAAACACCAAAAACTTTCAATTTGTTTGGTGATGCCTTTTTTATTCAAGTTGCTATTGTTGTTGTCGTTCATTTCACAATACAAATCGTTTGTTATTTTTAACTAAACTGATTTTTTACGGTTGACTTGTTGTTGTATTAGCATTTATACACTATTTTTTGATTATTATTATTGTTGTTGTTGTTGCTGTTGTTGCAGCATGAATGCACACAAACATACAGATTTAGCTCATGCCGCCCCTCGTTATGGCTACTATTTGTTTGTTTAAATATACTATATGGGTATCAGTATCAATGTGTGTGTGTGTGTGTGTGTGTGTGTGTGTGTGTGTGTGTGTGTCAGTGTCTGTGGATAAATGTCCAAACTCAGTCACACGACAATAAATTTTAATGTTTGGCAAAACACTTTTCATGCAAATTTTTTTGCTTTTTTGCTGTTGGCTTTTTTTTTTTTTTTTGTTGTAACTGTTGTTGCTGCTGCTATATTTTTTATTGTTCTGTGTATTGCTGCCATCGTTTTGTTAGAGTTTACTGATGATGTTTTATTTTTATTTATTTTTTTTTTACTTATTTATTTATGTGTACTTGTATGTGCACTTAGGTGGTAGTATTATAAAAGTTTAATGGAAAATTTATTACATTTTGTTTTTGTTTGTTTTTTGTTTTTTTTGTTTTTAGTAGTGATTTCAAATAATAAATAAAAAATAATAAAAATAAATTAAACGAGTGATTATTCATTTTTTATTTATGAATAAATATTGGAATTTTATGTTTAGTTATGACAGAATTTTTAACCAATACAAGATCATAAATAATTGAATAAATTGATAATATTCAGTGTTATGTTTTAGAAAAGTATTACAATAATATAGTATGCATTTATTATGTTTTCATTCTTTTTTTTTTCTCTCAGACAAAAATGAAAAAATTTTGCATATAAAGCACTACACTTAATGCAGAGAAAACACGATAACTGAAAACGGAAATTGTGTTTTACACTCACTAAAGTTTTTTATTGTATTGACTTAAGATCAATGATGTGCAAAAGTAAAAATGTAGTTGTGTTAGCGAGAACCTGGAAATAACTCTCTCAGAGAGAGTGAAATTGATGTTTTAAAAAATTTAAAAAAATCAGCCTGCAACCGCCGCACATGTGCAATAATCACTGTTTCAGTGACAACAAAAATTTGCCTACATTCTCCGCCCATGTACATTCGTCGATGTCTCATTGATGACCAAAAACAAAAACGTAAGAATACGTGTGAGTTGATCGGGGACAAAAGTCCCATGAAAAGCATTTATAAGCGAGAATTGCGGCATATATATATGTATGTAGTTCTTCATTTAAAGTTAAGGCTATTATCTGAATTTTATTGCTTAGATTTAAATTTTCTACTATTCATTAAAGCCACTTTCCACTGTACTTCATTATACAATTCTGTTCTTTCCATTTACCAATACTCTCTGTTAAAAATTAATTAATTTAAATTAATTGCTTTTTAATAAATCACATTGGAAAATAGAATTTGTCATAGAGATTGTTTGTAAGTGCTAGTGAAAGTAATTGATGGAAAAATTAAATTAGATGAGACAAAAAAAACATTTGCTTTTACTGTCAGTAACATTATTTTAAAGCAAAATAATTAATTTTATTTCAATATATTCTTTTTTGCCAATTATTATACAAATCAATCAAATTTCCTCCTTTTTTTGTATTCAATAAAAAGCTTTTCATATAATTTACTATGATTTTTTAAAATTATTGAATTATTCCTTCAATTCATACGTAATGCTTTTAAATGCTTAACACCTTTGTCTATAGTACTTAAGCACATAATTTCTATTCATAACAACCCTCCAGCCGTAATTTAATTTATATACTGGCAGGTGTAGGACTCAATATTAAAGCAATTAATTTAGGATTTATTTTGTAATCCAGTATACCAACACAATCGTAAATTTTGTATTTTGGGCAGCATTTAAAATTTTATGCAATCAACAACAGTTATGGTTTATCGCAAAATACCTTAGAGCACCTTTAAACAGCATGTTTTAGATTTCATTTGTGCATATTATAGACGAATTTTTTTGTTAGAAGATTCTTACTTTATTCTGACTTTATATTAAATAATTGATTAACTAAGCGATTATATCAAACACTAAGATTTAATTGGATTAAGGTTGAAACAATTTGTTCAAAAAATATGTTTTCGTTTGTAAAAAAAAAAAAATAAATTGGCTCCATATAGATAAATACTTAACAAAACCATATTTGAGCCGTCGAGAGTACTTTTTGAATTTTATTAGATAGTAATGTCGAAACACTTAATGGACTATAAACTGTATCGAAATGCATTCAAAGCGACCTTCTCTAATCGCAAGTATTAACACTACTAAAAGACAACATTTTTAAACTTAAAATCTTTACATTCTTGCGTTGGAGAATAGGTTTGCACATTTTCATATTTTCTTTCGAATGAACACAGACGCCATAAAAGTCATGAATTGGCCCCAAAAATGAGAGGCGATCATAAAACGATTCCCAATTATCTCTATTGCCAGCTAGGATGAAAAGAAAGGTGGTAAGAAAAACAACAAACAAAATGGCCATCAAATTGATTCCTAACATCTCGGCCGCTATTGAGCAATACGCGATCATAAGCAGTAATTTTGTACGGAGTCGTGATAGGAGATGAGAAATGGTGCCTATACATATATATAAAATAAAGATAAAAGTGTGCGGCCAAAGCCGAGACTCAAGACTGTAAGCCTTTGTTATGCAGGGGAATGCTTAAAAGGAATGTAGAAAGAGGTTTAAAAAAAAAGTGCGTTTTTCAAAATGCATCTGACAGTTTTTGCAATGCTTGTGGCTGCTGTTCACACCATTGTTTGTTTATAAGTCGAAGAATGGTTTAATTACACTGGCCTTTAAAGGCCTTTAAATAAAACTAAATATGTGGAATATAACGATTTTGATGCGCTGAATTCAATTCCGTTTTCAGTTTTTTTTTTTCATCGGGCTCAAATCTTTTTTATGGGCGTGGCAAATTTTTCACCCAAAATATGGTAGTTTGGTCAATATATTTCATCATAACTTGAAACCGACTTGACCGCTTTTAATGCAATTTTTTTAATTTGTCCAAGTTAGGTACCTGCCTTTATGGGTTATTTTACTTTCAACATAGCTGGCTTTCATTTAAATGCTTAACATGTAAAATTTATATTCTAAGAACTTTTTTATAACTTTTTGGAAATAGAAGAATACAAAATTCCCCTAATTTTGCAAGAAAAGATTTGTTGGCTAATTTTGGTCAAAAAAAAAAAAAAAAAATTAATTGTTCGAATTTTGCGCTCCGAAACTATTGAAAATACAAAAAAATTTTGTTCAAGCGATTTAAAGAAAATGTTGTAACTAATCACTTGCTGGGGGTGGCATAGTGTAGTGATTAAAGCGTACGCATAACAACACAAACGACTCAGGTTCAAGCCCCAGCAGAGGACATGAAGAAATAATTTAATTGTGGTTTCGAATATTTAATAATAAAAAAGGCTTCAACTTCTTCCCTCTAGACAACTCCATCTAAAAAAAAAAAATAGAAAACAGCCCCACTAACCCTTCTCGCATACCTCTGGCGATGATGACAAACATCAGATGAATTATCAAGAAAAACACGCCACCTACTGGGAAAAAATTACAATGCTAAAGTAAAGATCACCACCAATTAGCAAGGATCTTCACCGCTACACAAAAAAGAAATCATATAGAGGAAGCTACAGCGGATTAATCATCTACTACTTAGCTTGAAATATCAAATTGATTAAAAAAAACTGAAATATAGCAATAGATGCTTTGTGTAAAGCCAATATGCTTCTTAGAGGAGTGACGGAGAAAAAAAATCACTTGCTAGTACTAATATTGGAAGCGGTCAAGTCGGTTTCAATTTATAATGAAATATATTGACAAAACTACCATATTTTGGGCGAAAAATTTACCACGCCCTTAAAAAAATTTTGAGTCGGATGGAAAAAAACTGAAAGCGGTTTTATTATTTCTTTAGTTTCGTTAAAAGGTCAAAAATTTTTTTGATTTTTACAGACCAATGTTATATACCAAACTTAACTTGTTTGATAGTAACATGTTACACGAAAACAGCTGAGCCGCCAAAAACAGTGTTGCCAAAAAGAAAGTTGTTAAAAAATCACTCGATATTACTTGAATGTAATTTTTATAGTATTTGCTTATTTTTCATAACTTTTTGTATTAATAATGAACGATGAGACCTTCGAACATTTTCCTCGGGAACCCAAACATCTTTCACTTAAGTGTTCTTTAAATGAAGGTAATAAGTGGAATAGATAGGTTTACCTTTTCAATCTACCTTAACCACTTAACCACCGAGAGATGGAAATAAATTGTTAACAAAAATATATTTAATGAACAAATCTGTGTTGATTGTAAAACTAAATGAATAAAATAAAAGTTAATTGGTTGATTGACCACATAAAATGAAAAAGGAAGATTGTAAAACAATTCACTATTAATTTTCATTTAAATGTAAATCATTAATGCAAAACAACACTCGAATATTAAAGCAAATAAACAGACCTACGACTACTATGACATACAGTCGTATTGAAATGGAAGTTAACAGGGCATAAGTCTTAGCAAATAGGTAAGGATTTCGAATTGCAAAGTCTTTACTATAAAAGATGTTTTATTTAAAACAATAGAAACAATATTAACGAGTTTTATTTATATTTAGTTTACAACCAATGTCAAAACTAATTAGTTGTTCCTGGCTGTGTTTGTGGAAGTTTAAAAAAATATTTTCAAATTATGTTCATACAGGCAGAGGCAACACAATTTTCATTCATTCAGCACTTAATATGTAAAATAAATAGTATTAAAAAATATATATGGAGACAAGTGTGATGAGCATCATTCTATATATGCATACGTGTACATATGTACATATGTATAAATGCATACATATATTATATACACATTAGTATATATAGAAATGTATGTAGATGCGCTTATGTACATAAATTTGTGCATATTTTTGCATGTGTGAAATTGCAATAACATGTGAAAAACAATCGTTATTTCATCAAAAAGAAAAATACATGAAAATATTATAGATGCAAAAAATAAATAATAATATTGTATAAAAACAAAAACAACAACAAAAACAGAAAAAATAAAACAAAAATTATATGAAATGAAAACGAAACCAAGCGGTATATTAAATTTCTGCTTCAAAAAATAAAAAACACATACATGCATACAAGTGAGACTATTCATATGCATTTATGTGCATATTAGCTTAAACCCGGCCTGCTTCACTACTCCCAATTACTGACTGATGGTAAGTATTGTTCACGAAGTTGTTTAAATCTTATTTAGACACTTCTACTATTGCCCTTCTCAAGATATACAAATATTAGTATTCACTTCATATAGGTGATATCACTTCATATAGGTCCACTTGTCAAATTTCCCCCATTTTTTGCCTGACGATTTGTCTGGACTGTGAAGTCATTACGACCAAATACTAAAACTTTAGCTTTAACCATTCTCAAGAAATAATGCAGTCAATATTTACTTCCTATTAGAGGTATCACACTCACTTGTCCTTCTCTGCCTACTTTTAGACTGATGACTGATAAATAGAAGAGAATTGGCTATATTACAAAATTGTGGTGTGTGTCTTGGGTAAATTTAGTAAAAATTGGAAAAAAGACCCTATAGGATTTATACAGATATGATAAGGTAGTCTTCAGGCAAAATGGAAAACTGGCTTAGAGGCCCTCATACAGTGGTTTCGAAGCGAAAAAACATGTATAAATATTGGAAAAAGACCCTATAGGATTTATACAGATATGATAAAGTAGTCTTACACACATGAAGTGTATCACACCATGAAGTGTGCCGCTGTGGTATGGTATGGTAGGATTTACTAGCTTATAAGTATATCGAGGTCCGACAAACTGGCTTTTTACCCGTAACTCAAGAGTTTGGAGGTGTTTTAAGACATTCAAAAACCGATCTTTATTCTACTCAACAGCGCCTATTAGAAAAGTAGTATAATTTCCTATGTATGATAACTTCGTTCATTTTTGTAACTCAAGATTTTGGAGGTGTTTTAAGACATTCAAAAACCGATCTTTGTTCTACTCAACAGCGCCTATTAGAAAAACATTATAATTTCCTATGTATGTTAACTTCGTTCATTTTTGTCACAGTGTGTATTATATGAAATTAATCAGACAAAATTCCGAAACTTTAGCTGTAACCGTTCTCAAGATATACTAAAATCAATATTTACTTTCCATTAGCGGTACCACGTCCACTTGTGTTACTCTGCCTACTTTTAGACTGATGATTTGTATTGACCATGAAGTGTGCCACTGTGGTATGGTATGGTAGGATTTACTAGCTTATAAGTGTATGAAGGTCCGACAAACTGGTTTTACCCGTAACTCAAGATTTTGGAGGTGTTTTGAAACATTCAAAAACATATCTTTGTTCTACTCAACAGCGCCTATCAGAAAAGTAATATTATTTTCTAGGTATGTTAACTTCGTTCATTTTTTGTTATATGAAATTAATCAGACAAAATTCTGTGACTTGAGCTGAAACCATTCTCATGATATACTCAAATCAATATTTAATTTCTATTAAAGGTACCACGTGCACTTGTCTAAATTCGGCCATTTTTTTGACTGATGATTTGGCTGGATTATGAATCTATTTGAACCAAATTTATAAAATATTATTGTGACAATACCATTTTGAAGAAATAGACAAATAAATATGCACTTTGAAT
Organism: Wohlfahrtia magnifica; assembly: GCA_023159175.1. Taxonomy (NCBI): domain Eukaryota; kingdom Metazoa; phylum Arthropoda; class Insecta; order Diptera; family Sarcophagidae; genus Wohlfahrtia; species Wohlfahrtia magnifica. The sequence continues at coordinate 1,255,525 of JAKWBJ010000515.1, forward strand.
GGGCGTGGTAGTTCCCTCCAGACATACAGAGAAATACTGTAAAAATTTCAACAAAATTGGTTCAGCGACTTAGCTGTCTATAAGCTACAAACAAACCAACAAACAAACAAACATACATACAAACACTCATTCATATTTATATATAAGATATATTGTATACTCGTATGTGTAAGTATGCAGAGCACAATGGAAGATTGTGATAGTTTTTATCATTTGTATGTACTTGTTTTCAATTTCATTTTTATTTGTATTTGTATTTTTTCCTTTTTTTCCAGTTTATTGGTTATATGTATTGCATTATACCAGTATTTCCTGTCATATTTTCTCTGATGTATGCGATGAGTTGATAGCCTGTTGTTTCGCTAGTGCCATTCCAAACCCACTCAAAGGCGACGAAAGAAAGCAAGAACGTTATTAAAACAGGAGTCGTATCCTGCAGCTTACTTAACAACACATACCACCACTTTCAATAAAAATTTATCCATATGCACTCACACACACATATATATAAAAATTTATTATGCATGAACAAAAATAGACTACAATAGGCTTTGTAAATGATACAACAACAACAACAACAACAACAACAGAAACAAAAAAATTGTTGCACTTTTTTTATTTTGTATTAATTGCATAAAAAGTACAATATTAAGCACGAAAGTTATTTATTTTGTTGATTTAAAATATTTTTCGTAATTTTTTTTTTACCAAATATTCTCCATCTAAAGATATTCAATAAAGAATAGGCTCAAAAGTATTACCTCTCAACTAACAGTGGATTTATATCAAAAGCGAGTATGTAACACAGAGCTCAAGTTCCATATAAAATGTATGAATATTATATGAATAAACTCATTGAAACTGCAAATGTATGTGTAAAGAATTGAGTTCTGCAAATGGAAAGGAAAATAAAACATGATTTTACAAGAACGAATCGGGCGTTATATTTCTACAAGAGACCCAAACCTGTTACTCTATGTTGTTTAAGCATTATAGCATAGACAGATGATAGCTTTAATCTGCATAAACTGCTTTAATGCAAATTAACTTGTGAGTTATTCCCATCTTAATGTGCTTTAGGTTTGAAGTAAATGCACAAAACCAAACTGCATATGAACTGCATTTAGCTTTGGCAATATGGCAATACTGTGGGTAATCAAACAAATTGTTTACTAAATGGATTGAAATGGATTATGGAGCAGTTTGTGCAAAAGCTGTTTCTTAAAAGAAATAGTGATTTTTCACCAACTGCATACTTTCTGTCTTCTATCCATTTGATCCAGATATAAATGCAAAAAAAAAAGTTGACCAAAGTGTCGTCTGTCTACGGTATTAGATCTGAGTTATACGAGTTGAGAAGTGAAGAATTTTAGTGTAGCTTATGCGTATACAGAGATAGGTTTGTTGTGGTGAATAACGCATCTTCAAACCAGTCCATGATAAACCTTAATTTTTATCAATCCCGTAATTTATTGAATCGTACTTTCATTACAATCTCTTTATTTTTTTAAATTTTATTTTTACCGTTTTATTTTCATTTCTTTTTTTATTTTTATTTTTATTTTTATGCTACACAGTTGGTATTGTTTGAAAATTTTATTCACTTTCAATTGGTTGCATGTAGGATGGATGAGTTGTTTTTTTTTTTACATGTTGCCACAACAGAAATTATGTTAATCGTATAAGAATTATAATTGAATTTTTAAATTGTCACATACAATGGAAGTAAATCGTATACCTGATATAAAATGAAAATAAATATATTATGTATTAATGAAACAAGCAGCGGAAATTAACTGTAGTGGTTTTTATGGTTAAAAATTAAATTTAAGTTTCAATTGTTTTTTATTCATTTAAAATGGAAAAAGAAAATAATCTAAAAATGTCTTATTATCTATTTTAAGCATTTAAATTTATTTCAAACTTAAACAAGCATAAGAAAATAGTTGAGAAAAAATCCGAATTGTTGAACAAGAAGAAAGTGTGATAAATTGTTTTGTAAAACTTCACTTCATACGAACTTCGCAACACCACAATCAGTACAATTTGTACAAATTAACATTTCACACTTTCTAGAATAACCTGTGAATTGTGTGGTCCGTGTTTGAGAGTTTGAGTGTTGATGGAAAAAATAAACATTAAAATGTCTATGTACTGTTAATGCCACCACACTATCTTTATCGCCATCATCATCATATGGTTTCGTTTATTCCATGCACTGCTGCCAACCATTTGCCATACTTACTCACTCGGTTTTTTCTTATTTAGTTCGCCAGCTCTTTGATTTAGTCAGTCATTCATTTCGTTTTCTGCCTTTAGCTATTATAGCCCATCATTTATCACACTCAATTTCTAAAAGGCAACCATTTATTAAGAAGGTGTGCGTGTAGCCAACCATAAACTACTTAAGCCATAGCTCCCCTATATCTAAATAGGGAGGAACCTGCAATAATAACTGCTACCACTACTACCACTACTACCACTACCACTGCTCTTAATAGAAAACGTTTAGTTTCAATTAATAAAAATTCTTATAACGTAGAGGGGAAAAGCCAACCAAGCACAACACTCAGTCAACTCAGTCTCTGAGAACAGATACGCAACTTTAAAAACCAACACAACGCTAAATTAAATAATGCAAGACAGTGTAATCGCCTCATGTTATAAAATAAATTATACAACTACCCAGTGTACAGGATTTTCTTTTTTTCTTGTCCTCTTTTTTCTTCTCTTCTTGGATCCTTAACAACTTTAGCATTTTAATCACTAGCTTTCGAAGGGACGAAGCAAGAAGGGTGTTTCTTTTTTTTTTCTTGTATTGGGTTCTTTTAACGGCAAAAGTTAACCAAATGTTTGAAAATTAAGCTTATCCCTCTTCTTTACTGACATTTAACAGGATGTCGTTTTAAGGACTTCCTAACATTTAAAATAGAAAAATAACGATATCCTTGGTTAAATCAGCCAAGCCAGCCAAGTCAGGCAAGATGGCCAGGTAATTTTTATAACACCTTTAACTATAACGATTTTATTAATAGTTTAAACTGTCACTATGCCTGGCTTTTTATTGAATACGAAATTGTTCACTATAACAAGCTAAAAACAGGAGCGTAACTAGGGGAAGCCTATAAATAAGTGAAAAAATTAAACATTTTGGCAACAGAAATCAAGTGAATTACAAAACAAAATTTGTTATATATTATGCGTTTCCACAGCAATATAGCCATGATTTTGATTATATTGTTTAAGTAGGTTATTGCGTTTAACATACACCGTTTGAAACATACTTTTAGTTTTTAGAATTGATTCTATTTTTATTGTATATTTTGTAAGAGAAAACATTACTCCTCTACTATTGTTCTACTGTACATCTATGAAAATTAAATATAAATTCAGTTTCAAATATGTATGTAGGTTTGGTTTTACGAAATGATGAAAAAAACTTTGTTTTTTTTTATTTTCCTTCAATCATAGAGTTTGTTAAAATAAGTGACTAACAGTTCATACGTCCAACTGTCTTTCTACTGCCACATTTTGTCCTGTTTATTTTTTTCCCCCTTTTTCTCACTCTTTTTGCATTTTTGTTTTTCATCTTTTTTTATTTTTATTTTGTGTGCATAGAGTTTCGTAACGCTGTCAGTTGTCATTAAAATGTTAAAAAACAGATAAAAATTGATTTATTTACTAAATGTTACCGGTTGATGTTTTTACATGTTTACACCTATACACTAACAAGCATACACACACATACACACTGACACACTCTCACATAGCTATCCATACGAGTAGAAAATTGTTAAAATTGTATTTGTATAGAACTTGAGTAATGTTTTCTTATGTTTCTTCCTCTTCCCCGACATGTATTTATTTTTTTCATTGATTCGTTAGTCAGTTGGTGTTTCAGTATAAGTGTGTTGACTTGTAGGTGTAAATACCGCAAAATTGAAGCAACAACATTAATAACAGCATACATAACACTATAATAATATTAACAACAACAACAACAACAACAATAAGGGAAAACAGCAGCAGTAAGGTGACAACACTACCAACATTTTAAAGTGAAACGATATTTAAGTCCCATTGAAAGTGATTGATTACTGGTGTTAAAACTTGCACATGGAATGTAAACTTTTCCATTCAAATTCTTTACCCTTCTTTCGTCTCGCCCTCACCCACTCATATTTTTTGTCTATTTATTTGCAACCTGCATAAATGTTTAATTTCTGTTTGATTGTTTGTTTTGTCTGTCCGTCTGTCAGTCTGTCAATTTATTTATCTGTGTTTTTTGTGTATTTGTGTGTAGTGCTCGTAAGCGCTTGTATGTACGTGTGGCAAGTGTGTCTCTGCTATCGATTCAATTCAATTCATCATTATGCGTTGTAATAAATCGGTTTTATTTAAATGATCGCTGCATAAGCGTTTTATTTATCAGTTTTGTTTTTTTTATTATTATTAATCGTTTTTTTATTTGAATATAACTTATCGCATTAAAAGAAAAGCTAAGGGATTAAAGCTTATTCTTTTGTTACTGCAAATAGCAATTTATTTTTATTTTACATTTCGGTACTGTCGGCATTCATTTGACATGTTATCCGGTTGTTTATTTCGCTTTAAAAAATTTAGATGCTAATGAAATATTATCGGCCATATGCAAAAAAAATTTAAAAAAGCTTGTTAAACCTTTGTTAAGCGCAATTCCTTAATGTTGTATGCAGAAACGCTTATTAGCTTAAAATCCGTTTGTTAAACCTACGTTAACTTCAAAAATTTTAAAGTAAGAAGCCAACTACTCTAAGAGTACTTTAAAATGGCATCTATGCTATGAATATTTAATACAAAAATAAAAATAGCATGTTTTGGCCTTAAGGAAAATTTTTTGGAGGCATAAAAACTTACGCAAAAGAAATAGTCATCTTTTAGTGACATAACGAACCAAGCCAGAGCACTTAAATTGTCAGAAAATGGCTGTTGCAACAGAAAATGTAGGTAAATTAGTAGTCACCGCAAAGCCTTAATTCCAATCTACTGGAGAATTTTATGACAATAGTAAAAAAATGCTTGGAAAAATATAAAAGGACTTCGTGAAACATGTTGGAGCTATGGCCACGAATATAATATGAATGGAACCAGATTTCTCATATGTTTTTGGGTAATACTTTAGACACTATGTCTAAATTCGTTAAAAACGCCACAAAAAAAGGAGTTCTAAGAATAGAATTGAAAAAAAGTTCCTCTCTATTTAAGCGAAAAGTGCAAAATTAAGTGCATGCAGATTCTTTTAGGTCATTGCCCTTCTCTTATGCCAGTGTTTGAATATCATACCTTTTGTTAACGTTTTTTTTTGAAAGGACTTTGTTGCGCCATTTTATATTCTTATATTGATAATGTAACAAATGAATTGAATTGTAGAACTTCTTCACATACTTCACTAAATGAACTGTTAATGGTTGGTTCTACAGTTCAAAAAGAATTGTTTCCTATATTAATCCGTTTTCAACTTCACAAGTGTGTTATCACTGTAGATATTGAAAAAATGTATCTGCAAGTCCTAATTGGTGAAAAGGACAGAAATTTTCAATTGGTCCTTTGGAGAGAGAATCCATCTGATGAATTAAGATCGTTTCGATTAAATACTGTTACTTATGGTAGAGCTACAGCACCATTTCTGGCTATCAGATATCTGATTCATTTAAGTGATATATACAAAGAGACTTTACCTATTGGTTCTAAAGTAGTTCGCAGCAATTTCTACGTAGATGATTTGCTGACAGGTGCTAAAAGCTATGATGAATTGATTAAAATTCGAATTCAGGTGACTGAAATGGTTTTCAGTCCAGTTTTCGAACCATTCTGATTTTCTGAATTCACTAGACAATGAAAAACTGATTCATAGCGATTCAGATTCAGCAAAAGCGCTGGGCATACATTGGGTTCCGAAGACTGATTTATTTAAATTTCATTTGGATGATAAATTTCAAGATTTGAAAGCTACAAAGAGAAACAACTGATCAGTTTATTCTCGTTTATTCGATCCTCTCGGGCTGTTATGCCCATTTGTTACTAAATCCAAAATCGTATTACAGGAACTTTGGATTCAAAAGCTTGACTGGGATGAATCAATTCCTCTGAGTTTAAATACTTCATGGGAAGACTTGAATACTAATTTACTGGAAGTTGATTCAATCACAATCCCACAACGTCCACATCAAAAATTCAGATTCATGGTTGTTGCATTTATATTCGAAGCTCCGAGTCAAACATAATTGTCTCGAGACTACTTACGGCTAAGTCCAAAGTTGCTCCACTAAATCACTTCCTAGACTTGAGTTATATGCTGCACACCTACTAGCTAAGTTGTGGGATCGAATTAAGCATATGATAAATTTCGAAATCGATTCTGTTCATTTCTGGACAGATTCGGAAACAGCCCCACATTGGATAAAAACGCATTCATCCTCTCCAATGACTTTCGTGTCGAATAGAGTCGCTGAGATTCAAGTTTCGTGGCACCACGTACCCACTAAGTTGAATCCAGCTGATATTGTATCAAGAGGATCTGATGTAAGGGAATTGAAAGATTCCATTTGGTTTGAAGGACCATCGTTTTTGCTAAACAATAATTCTCATTCTGTTAATGAACATTTTGAATTAACAGAGAACCAAAAATTATTGGAGACAAGAAAAGTTAATGTATTTCTTGCAGTAGAGGGGACGTCTAGCTGTCTACTGGATATGATACAAAGATATTCTTCATACAAGAAGTTACTGAGAGTAACGTGCTTTGTGCTCAGATTTATCGATAATCTGAAGAAACGTAGAATAGTTAAAACTACTATACTTACTGCAACGGAAATGAAATGGTCAGTTACCTGCTTGTAGAGACTTTCCAGAAATTTAATTTTTCTGAGGAAGAAAAAATATAGAAATTTCTAGTGTTGCCGTCGAATATAGAGAAACTGACACCTTTCACTCATACATCTACAGAAGAAGAAAGAACTTTCACACTTTTATTACCGAAACAAAATGACTTTGTCACACTTTATTTGCGAAATCTTCATTTTGAGAATTGCCATGCTGGCACAAAAGCACTTATCGCTCTCTCTAGAAAGAAGATCTGGTTGATTAACGCCAAGGAAGAGTGCAGTAGAACTGTTCGCAAGTGTATACATTGTTTCCGCTATAAACTGCGTCTTATATCCCCAATCATTAGAAATTTTCCCACTAATAGAGTGAGAGCTGCACGATTATTTCTCATAGTCGGCGTAGACTTTTGTGGTCCCGTAAACGTTTCACTGAGAATTCGTGGTCGACCACCATTGATAATGTATATAGCGGTTTATGTGTATTTCACATCAAAAAAGAGTTCGCTGCCAGCAGAGGACTTCCAAAAAGGTATTATGCGACAACGCAACGAACTTCGTGGGAGCCAACAACGTCCTGAAGGATCTTCAACAAGTGTGCGACAAGAGTCGCCACGCCTTCGAATCTTACGCAGCGTCGTCCGCAGTGAAGTTCACCTTCATACGACCTCGGGCACCACAATTCGGCGGCCTGTGGGAAGCTGCCGTCAATCAAGCGAAGTTCCTACTTCTGTGGAGCAGTGGGCAACGCGTCGCTGATACAGGAAGAAATGTTAACGATGCTCGCAGAAGTAGAGGCGGTGCTCAACGGTCGGCCAATCGCACCGCTGTCTCCAGACCCCAACGACGGAGAAACTCTAACGCCAACACACTTACTAACAGGAGAGGGTCTGCGTTCGGTGCTGCAAGGATCCGTAGACGACGTGAGAACGAGAGAGCCCAAATTAGCGATGGTGGTAGCGATGGCGTCTGCTCTTCGGTCTCAAGTAGAAATTTTGACAAGCCAAGGCAAGGCCAAGTGGCACAGCGAGATGCCCAACCTGAGGATAGGCCAGCTGGTAATTATCCACCAAGACAATTGCCCGTCACATCATTGGCTGACCGGGAGAGTTGTCAGCGTAATCGAAAGAGAAGACGGCAAGGTCCTGGTGGCGGAGATCAAAACCGGAAACGGCGTATATAGGTGACCCATATATAAATTGACTGCACTGCCAATCGATTGAAAACCTCCGGTTCTGCAATGGGGCGAGAATATTGCGCCATTTTGATAATGTAACAAATTGATTGATAATGTAACAAATGTATTGATAACAATACAATAATAAATAAATAAAAGAATTAATAATAATTAAATAAAAGTGAATTAATAATGAAAATTAATATTTATCCCTATTTTTATAATTTATATTATAAATTATTTAATTTAAAAGCTTCCTAAAAACTATTACTAAAAAACAGAGTTAACAGCGAATAAATGTATGAAATATTGTTGTATTTGATTGACCATTTAAGTTTTTGTTTAACTTCACGATATGTTTATAAATTGTTACACCCACTTTGTCATCATCGGCATTATTTTTGAACCTTTTTCTTTTAAAACTTTAAACAATAAAAACATTTTCTTTAGCGATGTACATAAAATCAAAATAAATACACAAAGCTCGTCAATCGGATGTTTATTATTCCACTAATAAAATTAATTATCATCACTTGCAATAAATATTTTTAGCATTAAAAATGATATAAAAAGATAATGAAAACTGAAAGAGACTACTAGTATGTGTGTGACATTCGTTTTTTTGTATCGCTGACACAAAAAAAAATTATGGCATTGCCAGCATGAAAACTTAAAATTTAGTGAAGCAATCATTAGCTAATGTAGGGGTTTTTACATTTTTTTTTTAGCAAATATAGGGTCCGCCAAATAAATATTTTTTTTTTAAATGTTATAAAAAAAATCTACTGAGTATTTTCGCAAATTTCTTTTTTTATTTGAAAGTTCAATCCTGTAGCCATGCAGTAGCCTACACGATCGGTCCAATTTTTAAGCACATTATCGATTGTGTGCAGCTGTATTTCACCAATGACTTCACGAATATTGTCATTTAAAGCGTCAGTTGCCTCTGGCTTGTTGGCCTAGCACTTATCTTTGACGACGGCCCACAAATAATAGCCCAACGGTGTCAAATCGCAGCTCCAAAGTGGCCAAACGACATCAGCTCTGCGGCTGATAATGCGATCTTCAAAAACAGGGCGCAAAACATCGAGTGTAACTTCGGCTGTGTAGCAAGTAGCGCCGTCCTGTTGAAACCAAATGTTGCTAATATCCTCCTCTATAATTTTAGTGAACAAAAATTCGTTCAACATGGACCGAGAACGATCGCCATTGACTGTAACAGCCACTGCTTGCTCACTTTCGAAGAAAAATGGTCCAATTATGCTTCTGGACCAAAATCCGCACCAAACAGTAACTCGTCTTGGGTGTATCGGCTTTTCAAAGTATGCGTGCGTGTTTTCTGTGCCTCAAATGCACCAATTTTGCTTATTTGCATACCTGCCAAGATCAAAATAAGCTTCATCTGAAAAGATGATTTTTTTGGCAAAATCGGCATCTTCTGTAAGTCGATCGCAGACCCAGATTCCCAGCGCTGTTCAAGCGTATATACAACCATATTCGTTCAGCGGAAGCATAAAACTAATTATCTGTCAAATCAGACATGAGCTAAGTGTTACCATTCACGAAATAAGCACTTGTTGAAAAAAAACGTTAGATGGCGGACCCTATATTTGTTAAGCCTAAAGTGTGTGGTAACTAAAATGTACTACAAGTCAGCTTTTAGATTTTTTTGCATATGGCCGTAGTTCTTTAATATTTTTTTTTTTTTAACAAGAAAAGTTGAGTTGAGAAACAGTCTTTAGCTTTATTAAGGATGCAGTTCATACAATTTAGTTAAAATTTTCAAAAATTTACGAATATGCATTAAATACTTTATATAAGAATTTCGAACAATTTACCATTTTATTTTGTTAAACCTTTATTATAAATTTAACACTTCATGAGTATGCCATTGAATTCATTATTCTTTAAATAAATGTTCTATTACAGCAATTTTCTGATGCATACCAATCAAATCACAAACCATGAAATCATTCTCAGATCAAAGACATACACACAAATCAAACAATAATATTTTATTCCGATACAGTCAACAACAACAATAACAAACGACAGAATAATATAGAATTTAATAGAATATTATAACAACTCCTAGTAATTGAATACAATAGAATCAGAGAGAGGAAGAGGAGGAAGAACAAAGAATTATTTGAAGTATATCAGGCAAATGCTTTAATCGAATGCCAAAATAGAATACACGAGTAAAGAAAAATCTTAACACATCACAAAAGTCAAGTCAAAATCTGTATAATAATATGTCATTTAATACCCATTGAAAATGTCATTTAAAGCTAAATAACAAATCATTTGTTTTACTCTCCGATACAACGTGTATCCTTCAGCACAACTTACACTTGCATTGCATTACATACATACACACATACTTACACACTACTCGTACACGTCAATTCAGTGGTCCTTTAAATCTGTCTATTGTACTCTTACTGCTATGATGTCATCTTATTTATAGTCCACAAAAAAAAAAAAAAAAAACATAAAATAAAATACAAATTTGTAATGTAAATGTTAACAGAATAGACCAGTTATACCATATTACACAAACTCAAAGAAAATAGAGGAGAGTTGGTACAGTGAAAGAAAGAAAAAAAAAGAAAAATGAAAAATCATTAAACAAATATATACAAAAAGTCGTTTGTTTTCAATTCCTTATCGAAAAACATAGAAAAGTAAGGAAAAAAGTTGAATGGATAGATATTTTTCTTATTTACTCGTACTCTGACTGCGAATTCAGTTTTTGTTTCTGCAAAAAAAATCAATTTTTTTGTCTTTAAACTTAATAAACTCATTTATTTTAAAAGAGTACATCCCGAGATAACTCATTTGGAGTGGGAGCACACAAAAAGGGACATCTAATCAGAATCACAAAAATTACAACAAAAAATATATTCCCTAAAGAAGATTGATGACATTATGTGTTGTTGGTTGAACGGTAGCAAATAAAGCATTAAATAACAAACAAAAAAATAAATAAATAAAAATCATGTACAAAAATTGAAAATGACAAAATACAAAAAAAAAACAAAAAAGTAAAAAACAAAAATTCTTCTTCAATGGAAGTGACAAGGAATTGCAAAAAGAAAAGTTAAAAATGCTTTTATTACGGGTACAAAGAAATTCTCGAAACAACGAGTGGGGAAAGTCAGTGTATGATGGTATTTATTCTTTACATATCGATTAGATTACAGCTAAAACAACAACAATTACAACAGTATGTTATGTTACAAGGAATTTTCATTATAACAACAACAACAACAATCATATGATGCCACAATAACATACAATCATCATCAAAACGACAATGACCGTCATTCATCTTAAGACACCATCTATACCAAATCAAATCGAAACCAAAGCAAAGACACATCATATCCAGGTGTGAATATAATACATGTATGTATGGGCTCTCCCAAACACATTGACATGAAAATAAACTGTTCTAACTGCTGTAGTCGAGGTGCTCAGATGTTCACCCATTTTGAGAATCGTAAAAAATTGTCCGTAAAATTGTTTATAAAAAACCGGAAGACGTGTATGAGAAAAAAAATAACAAAAAATTCATGTAAAAACGATAACAAAAAATGAGAATTCCATTAGATACGAGTAGTTGGTGTAAGTGGCAGTAGCAATGGACATCAGGGTAAAAAACTCATATACGAGTAAAAGAAAAAGAAAATCTCTTGAAATATTGCATTTTTTCATCATCTTTTAATGCTTTTTTTTGTCTTCTACATCCAATGATTGGCCAGGTGTTTTGATGTCGATGGTATATTCAATTTTAGGCCTTTTCGTGGAAGATCTATTAGCAATTCTAATTGAGATTTTCTTTTCTCTCTTTTTTTGCATGTGTTTATTAAGACGTTATTTTTTTAAAAGAAAAGAAATAAATTTCCAATCAAACACCAGGTGTTTGGATGCCATAGAGATTCTTTAATTACTTTAACTCATAGTGTTTAAATTTCAAGATCTTCGTATAAAATTAAATTTTTATTCTTCCAAAGCTTTTATTTAAACAATTTAAATTTGTCTTTTTTCAGTTTGTAACTAAACTCTTAAACTAAATATGTTTCTGTTCTTGTTTTCCTTCATTTTTTTTTTCGTACGCTGCACAAATTACGAATTGAAATATAATCACTCAGTCACTCACTCGTACACTCATGATGATAGTTGTTAAGCTCATCTTGAAAAAGGATGCAGAAAAAAGCAGGATGAAGTTGAAATGGCGACTACGGGATACTCGAATCGTTTAAGGGTACTTTAAAAAAATGAGATGATTTCGTTCGCTTTTCGTTTTTTTTTTATCAGATTAACAGAAGTTTTGTTAAGGAAGCAAGAAATTATTTTCGGTACGAATTTAGAAACAGAAATGTTTTAAAAGAAAATAAAAATAAACCAGACACAATTTTTAATATTTTTGTAAAATGGAAAATTGAAAGAAACATATACAGTGGTGGAAGAAATAATAGTGACACTTTCATTTCTTCCAATAAGTAGAACAACGTGAAATGGTCTGAAGAAGCGAATATTAATTTATTTGGGTCAGATTGAAAATCGTATGAACAAGTTTCTTTCAATTAGAATATATTCTCTATTGGATTTTTGTAGTGATAAATAAAATTTTAAGAAAATTATAATTTAAGAAAATTTTGTTGTATGTATGTATATACAGTATGTCAAGAATGAGTTTACACATATAAAAATAATAATATTTTGCTGTTGTTGTAAATAATTTATGCAGTATCTTCTAAGAATTATGACCAATAATATTCCAGTTTATTATAAATTAAAAGAAAAAAACAACAAACACACAAATTACCTATTTGTTTAGTGTCAAATAACGCTACACATCTATAGTTCTTTACTTAGTTAAGCATTTATTAGATGGCCCAAAGTGTTTTGCCCTTATGTTTGCAGTAAGTTATTGTTTTCTGCAATTTTGTAAATAAGTTGGTGATAATTTTTTGTATTGCAAATCTCAATGCTTTCAATATTACACAATTTAAAAAACGCCACGAAAAAGGTTAGCTTACAACGTTACTCAGTTGATTTACTATAATGATCACTTTCAGTGGCAAGAAAAACAATTTACAATGGAAAGTTTTAAGATAAGAAAGTGAATTGGCCCTAAGAATATAATAAGTAAACGTGCAGAGCGTATTATTACTACAAGAATCGCACATAAGCCTCAAATTTCCACAGGAATACTCATAAAAGAAGTTGAAGAGGAGTATGATGTTGTAGATTGTCATTAAATGGTTCATCGGGCAGTTTTAATATATAAATATGAATCAAGAGCAGCACGTTGCAACCGTGTCTGGTTTCTCAGGCATAACAAACTAAAATTTAAACTTTATCAGGACAACAATTGTAAGAATAATTCACATATAGTACGGATGTGGCTTCATTATAATTGTGGAAAAGTAATAGACACTTCTGCATAAGCCTCCGATTTGAAGCCTATCAAAAATATTTGGGTTTATTGAAAAAAAAGTACCTAAATGCCAACCAAAGGACATAATAGCATTTAAACTGCAATAATGGAAGAGTGACAGAAAATACTGGCAGATTATGATCTAAAAATATTAGTTATTTAGTTGAAAAAGCTACTACAATGTGTAGTAAATGCTAAAGAAGATCATACCAATTAAAAAAAATCTAAAAAATGCTTTTTTTATTATTCGCTTAATATAAGGTAAACATATTTCCAAATTTTTGTGAAAAAAAAAATAGTGGACAACACCAAATGTGGGCAAAATGTGTTTTTGGTAAATTTCTCATGTGTTTTAAACTGAATTTGTTCTATTTTTTTTACTTAAGATCTTGGTATTAGGAAGCAAAATGTGCCACTTTATGGGTAATGAAGTTGTAAGTAACTTAGTACTTATTTTCAATGTGTAAACTCATTCCTGACATACTGTATTTACACACATAAAAACGTTAATAAGAAAACCACTTTTTGGATTTTTCATTTTCAAATTATTATTATAATTTTTTTTTTTTTTTTTAATTTGAAAACTATAAGAGATGCTGTTATAAGACTTAAATTTCAAATATTTAGTAAAATATATTTACAAACATGTGTATGTATGTATTTGTTGAATATACAGTGGTGGAAAAATTAATAGAAACACATTTCTTTTTAACTAATTTCATAAAAAATTTTTATTTTGATATACACATTCTAAGAAATTCATATGTATGTTGTTTTATAATTTGTTAATGTTCTAAAAACAACAGCAACAATTATTTACAAAAACGTAATTTAAGGTTGGAAAAAAATAGAAACAAACTTCAAAAATTGTTTATTAAGGACTTCAACTTTTAGAAAATAACTTAAATTTATAGACAATCACATCAAATCGAAACAAATCAAATCAAATTAAATATAATGAAATAACAATGATCATATCAAAATAGAACATTTCGTTATGGAAAAAGCCGGATATCTATTACATTCTTTTATGTGCTTCTGTTGTTATGTTTTCCACTACTATATAAGCCTTTTTTTCTGTCTCTCTCTCTCTCTCTCTCTTTTAAATCCTTTAGCACATTTGATCAAAGATTATTTTAAAGCATAAGCAATGAAAATATAAATTTAAATTGTTTAGCGAATTTTATAAGAAAAATTCTTGTCATGCACAAATTATTATTATTTTTATTGACAATAATATAATATATGCCTGTCATTTTTATTTTACTTAACATAGAAACTCGTTACTTTTTTTTGGTTCTTAATTTTTAGGGCCCTTTTGTAAACACGAGTATGCTATTCAACCATAAGACCAGAACACACATTACCAGTAAATAATTACTGCGAAACAAATATTTATTAAATATAGAAAAAATCCACAAGTTATACAAATCTGGTTGCTTTGAATTTCAAAAATGTATGATTTGCTTAAGAAACATGTCAGTAAATTTCCTATATTACGATGTCTTTTTTATAATTTTTTAATATTTCTCCAATGAATTCTTTGATACTTTCTGTAGTCATACTATATTATTTCTATGTTTCTCGTTTATAACATATTATTGACATAAATATGTATGTATGTATGTATGTATGTATGTATGTTTGTCCTTTCTTCAGTTCACTCTTTGTTTTATTCGAATATATTTCATTTTATTCTTGTAAATGTTTTTTCCCCAATTTATATTAATGTTGACAGAATTTTATCCTTTTTTTCATTAAAAAAAATATACGAGGGCGGATTGACTTTGAAGCTACCTAGCGCTAGATGGCAGCACAAACACAAAAAATTTTCCTTTCTTAGAAATTACGTTCTATCAAACGTCAGCTGTTAAAATTTTAGCCAAATTCATCGATTAGTTTATTTGTTGTAGTCGTTTGAAGTAAGCAACTTTTGAAGTGAATTTCGTGTAGTGATTAAACACTATTATTTGAAAGGCAAAACGGCGAAAGAGACAAAAGAAAAGCTTGATGAACATTACGGCGGGACCTGCTCCGTCAGATTATGTGGTATAATATTGGATTGCTGAATTTAAACGGGGCCGAACAAGCACTGCAACAATACCCTCAACAGGAAGGCCAAAATAGGTGGTTACTGAAGAAAATATCAAGAAAATCCTCGATATCGTTATGAATGATCGCCGGGTCAAAATCCGTAAGATTGCTGAAATGGTAAACGTATCATATGAACGTGTGTTCAACATTTTGCATGAACATTTGCATATGAAAAAGCTATCGGCAAGATGGGTGCCGCGTTTGCTCAGTGTTGAACAAAAACGAGTTCGACAGATCACTTCACAGCGGTGTTTGGACATGATAAAGCATAATCCTGCTGATTTTTGGTGTAGATTAAAAACTGTCAATCAATCAAAGCAATGGGTGGAAGCTGGTGGAAGTGCTCCGAAGAAGGCGAAGACATAAAAATCGGCTGGCAAGATTATGGCCACTGTATTTTGGGCTGCACACGGAATATTGCTCATCGATTATCTTGAAAAGGGATCCACAATCACAGGAAAGTATTATCGTGCATTATTGGATCAATTGGTTGATGCAACCAAGGAAAAACGTCCACATTTAAACAAGAAAAAGGTCTCTTTTTTCAAGACCACGCACCGGTTCACAAAGCATTAGATACGATGCTAAAACTACGAGAAACCCACTTCGAATTGGTTGATCATCCACCTTATAGTCCAGATTTAGCCCCTAGTGACTTTTTCCTGTTTCCAAACTTGGAAAAATGGCTCGCCAAGAAAAGATTCATCTCAAATGAAGAAGTGATTACCGAAATTAATGCGTATTTTGAGGAGTTCCCAAAATCGTATTATACAGATGCTATAAAAATGTTGAAAAATCGTCTTACTAAGTGTGTTGAGCTAAAAAAAATATCTTTTTCCTACTTAGGTAGCTTCAATACCAATCCGCCCTCGTATATATATTCCAAGATATCTATCGCAAGCAAAAGGAATTATTTTGCTTGTCATAAGAGAATATTTAAGTCTAAATCACCTTGAAATTCTCACACGTAATACCCAGTAGATTTTATAAAGATTTCAAATCATAAAAACATAAAAAGTCAAGATAATAATTAAATGGTAAATGAAACCATTAAAATAATTGCATTATAAATATCTAAGCCTAAGAAATGATTGTAGAAAAAGATATTTGACAAAATGGTACCAAAAAAAAAGAAAATATATATCAACTCTACAGAGTAAGCTGGATTGGTTGGTAGTTTGTAGCAGTTGCACAAACTGACCTTATACGTACTGGCGTAGTAACCCAACACTTTTTTTGCTGTCTCAAAGCACTAAATAACATTGGCCGCCGAGCGTTTTAACCTGTATATACCCAACATCTATAGGCATGATCACTTTAGCCTTGTTAAGCTCACTTCCAGCCGAAAAATTTTAATTTGTATTTAAAATGCATCGCCAAATACTTCTTGGAAGTAATACAGTTACTCTTTCGGTTGAGTGACGTGATGCACTAATTTAGCAAATTAGGCACAGTAGCTATTGATCGATTTTAAGTGATTATCAATCAACGATAGCAGTTTTAATTTAAAAATTTTTTCGCTAAAAATGTAAAAATGTCTGTCTGTATTTAACTATAAAAAAAACTCTCTCAGACAATATTACTGCGAAAATAATTAAAGTTTTTTATTTAATAGATTTTTGACATTTCCTCTAAAGTAATTCTCAACCATATTCAATGACTTGAATAACTTTTTAAATAAAAGTGTGTTTCATTTAAATAAAGTTTTGTGTTGACATATATCCTGTTTTGTTTGCTTTCAATATTAATGTCATGCTACTTCAAAACCAATATTTAAATATAAACAAACCATTGTTTGTATGTATGTAGATGTGAAATACCATAACACACACATTCACAGAAATAAAAAAAAATTATTTTTTTCTCCTAATTTTGTTTGGCATTAAAATTATCCACTTTTTTCTATAAAGTAGAGTATTTTTACAACACCAACAACAACAACAACAACAACAACAATACTTTGTATTAAAACGTATACATAAATAAAATGTGGTTTTCTTTTCAGTTCTTTTTGAATTTATTTTCTAATGCTTTTTTCACTTTTTTCTTCTATTCGTTCTTTCATTCATTTTGATTTCCAGTTTATTTATTGCTTGACATTTGTGCGCTCAATTGATTTTCTTCAATCAGGGTATTTTTCTCAATTCAATTCTATGCCATGCGATGCGAATATGTGTAAAGGTATTAATGCAATTATTGTTGTTGTTGCTGTTGTTGCTGCTGCTACTGCTGCTGATGTTGTTGTTGTTTTTTATTTTAGCAAACATTAGTGCAAGCTTACGATATCTCGTTTGTCTTTTCATTCACTCATTTTATTTAGAATTTTGCATTGAATTCACAGCTCCAAGCAGAGGTTGACGCTGCCGAGGATGTGTATGGGGGTCTTTACCTCTACTTTATACATACCATCGAATATGCAGGATTATATTAAAATCGTTTAATATTATTTAATTCTTTCTTCCTACCACCACCCCCTTAATATGTGATAATATTCTATTGATGATAATTGTGGTATGACATGCAATCATCATGATGGTTTTCGTTGTCAGAATGGTGAGCATTTCATCAGTCAGTCAGGAAATGTATTATTTTTTGTTATTTTTTTTTTATTTCTTTTTATTTGTTTCATTAAAATTTTTCTTTTTTTTAATTAATGTCAGTATTATTGTTAATGTTTTCACTTTTTTTTTTCTTCAACCGTTTATGTGGTTTAGTTTTCAATAACAATAAATAAATGAATGAATAAATATGTAATGAACAAAACTTAACAAACCTATAAATCAAAAGAGCAAATAGCAAACTCTCTAAACAATTGGTTTTCGGTGGTTAAGCTTTTTTGTCTAACAACTAACAATTCGTAAAAAGTGTATAAGCAATTTTTTTTTATTATAAATTTAATTGAAATACTACAGGGTTCGCCAAATAATTTTTTTTTTTTGAAAATGCTTTAAAAAAAACTAGTGAATATTTTTTATTATTTGAAAGTACAATCCTTCCGGTTAATAATGAAAAATAATTTCATTTAAATGGCTGCCTCGGCTAGCCATGCAGTAGCCTACACGATCGGTCCAATTTTTAAGCACATTATCGATTGTGTGCAGCTGTATTTCACCAATGGCTTCACGAATATTGTCCTTTAAAGCGTCAATTATCTCTGGCTTGTTGACGCAACACTTATCTTTGACGGCACCCCACAAATAATAGTCCAACGGTGTCAAATCGCAGCTCCGAGGTGGCCAAATGATATCAGCTCTGCGGCTGATAATGCGATCTTCAAAAACAGGGCGCAAAACGTCGAGTGTAGCTTCGGCTGTGTGGCACGTAGCTCCGTCCTGTGAAACCAGATGTTGCTAATATCCTCCTCTTCAATTTTTGTGAACAGAAATTCGTTCAACATGGCCCGATAACGATCGCCATTGTCTGTAACAGACACTCCTTTCTCATTTTCGAAGAAAAATGGCCAATTATGCCTCTGCAACAAAATCCGCACCAAACAGTGACTCGTTTTGGGTGTATCGGCTTTTCAACGTATGCGTGCGGGTTTTCTGCGCCCCAAATACGACAATTTTGCTTGTTTACATACCCGCCAAGATCAAAATGAGCTTCATCTGAAAAGATGATTTTTGTGGCAAAATCGGCATCTTCTGTAAGTCGATCGCAGGCCCAGATTACCAGCGTTGTCCAAGCGTATACACAACCATATTCGTTCAGCTGAAGATAAAACTAATTATCTATCAATTCAGACATCAGCTAAGTGTTACCATTCATGAAATAAGCACCAGTTGAAAAAAAACGTTAGATGGCGGACCATTTATAATAATTTAGTTCCCTATATTAATTACCAATTAAGACAGTTTTAAATATGTATTGTAAGTATGTATTTGAATTTAATTTTGGTCAACATTTACTGACGAAGATCATTTTCATTTGAATAAACGTATTAATATGTTATTCGTATTAAAAACGTTTAAATAGAATATTTTTCATTGCAGATTTCTCACAGAGATTAAATTCTATTTAGAAAGCAAGTGCCATTTTTTTAATTTTATTTCAATAACTATAAAAAAATTATAAAAACATTGAATGGATATACGATATACAATATACTGTTACGTTTTCACCTTTTTAAAAACGTGTATTTATGAGTTCGTAGATTGTAGTTAAAATAAAATAAATCTTGTGTTTAGTTTTTAATTAAAATCCTTTATTCAACACAGATTTGTGCACCACTGCTTGTAACCTTTTTAGAGGCAATAACAATTTTCTATTCTTAGTTACTTCGTCTTCTGACTACTTTGTAAACAACAACAATTACTCGACAGATCTCTCAACTCGATCGATGTTACAACTTATGTTCGATCACAACGTTTTCAACCAGAGGTTATCCACACTTAACTGTCCTTAGTGAGTTAGCTCCAACTAAACTGATTTTTAGTTCTCGATTCACTTCATGAGTTTTCTCTTTATAAACTCTTTTCACACAGAGTTCAACCAACAAACTCTCTTCACACCAATAACACGTTTGTTGAGTTTACTTCACTTAAGCTGTTTGTTGTTCGCATCGTTGTGTTTTTTATATTGCTAAGTACACAACACATCTAAAGCTCTCGAACCTCTCTATATTTCAGATAGATTCCATTTCCTTCTTTTAATTTCTTTTTAGTTCTTTTGTAGCCGTGCGTATGTAAACATCTACCTCTTTCAGCTCTTAGTATTTGTTGTTGCTTGTTTATTGTCTGTTACATGTTTTCTTTGCTGCTTAGTTATTGTTGTTGCCGTGTTATTTTTATTTACTTTATCTTTGCTAATGTTTGTTGCTGTAGATTCGTTTATTTATATACATCATATATAGTTGTTCTTGCAGCTTTTGTTTATTTATTTTAGCGAAGTTATAAACGCAGAGTTTCACAATCTTATTTTCGTAACAATACATTTGCATTACGAAAGCCGTAATCTTACTTTCAATGATGTTGGACGAGTAACTCTAATCTAGTATTTAAGTAGAGCCAAGTAAAAATATGATCTAAGTGATAAGACAAGTTCTGACGATATCGAATTGGTTTTTAAACATCAGATTCATATGCAAAGTAAAATAAGCAGCCTTCCTAACTTCTGATTAATGTGAGATCAAGTCCATGAAAGTAAGCGCTCTGCATTCTGCTAATCTCTCTCTCCCTTCTCTTCGACGGCATGGTCTCTACAAAGGTCAACAATTTTACTTACCTTGGTAGCCACAAACCCCCGATTTGAATGTAATATTTTTCTTCTCCATCACTCCTCTCTGCATTACTTTGTTTCAGTTTCATTAATTAAGTTGATTTCCGATCTAAGTAGATGATTACTCTACTTTTAGTTAGCCTCCATATGATTTTTGTGAAGTGGCTAAGATCATTGCTAAGTGGTGGTGGTCCTTACTTTAGCATTCCACACTTTTTTTCCCCAGTAGGTGGCATATTCTCATTATCATTCTTCTGATGTTTGTCATCATCGCCAGAGGTAAGCTGGAAGCTCAGGGGGTTTCTATATACTGTCTGGAGAGAAGTTGAAGTCTCTTTATTAAACATTCGAAACCTCAATTAAATTTTCTTGCCCTCCTCTTATGTTGTCTTTCTGCACTCCAACCATTACACCACATCCAAATAGCATACATTCAATTAAAAAGTAAAGTTTTTTGATGATATTTACCCTAAAATCTAGCCATCTTGTTCAAAAAATTCCCGGAATAACCCCCGTGTGGCGGTCTCATCGTTCCGATTCGAGTATTCTTATTTTTTTTTTTTTTTTTTTTGTTAAGTTGGTACATCTGTTGTTGAATCGGTAAATCTTAGCGTGTTATGTTGACATTTGCAAAAGCTACGTCTCCGAAGGTACATCTATCTCTAAGTGTATTGGCGATTTTTTACAATTTTAAAAACAGATTCAAGTTTACAACAACGAATTTTTAAAAAAATTTGTGTAAAAAACGGATTTAATGGTGCGTGAACATTGAAAAAGTGTTTCGATAATGATTCTCTAAGGAAAACGGTCCTTTCCCAGTGGCACGAGCGGTTCAAAAGTGGTCGTGAGTCAACCGAAGGTGTTGAACTCAGTGGCAGACCATCGACTTCGATATCCGACGAAAACAGTGATAAAGTAAAAGAAACTTTGATCAGTAACTGCAAATTAACCATCAGAGAGAGAGAGAGAGAGAGAGAGAGAGCGGAAGGCATGAACCTAAGGATCAGTCCAAGACAATTTGGTTAATGATTTGGATTTCCGTCCTGTAGCAGCAAAGTTGGTAGCAAAAGACTTTAATTTTACACAAAAAAGAGACCGTGTTGAGCAATTGTAAACTCAACGTTTGCCTGAAGTAATTTACCGAAAGAGATCAGAATTGTGGGCAGAAAACTCGTGGGTTTTGCACCATGATGACACCCCGTCACACAGTGGCATCATTATTCGAAATTTTTTGACGAAAAATGCAACAAATACCATCCAACAGCCACCGAATTTATGCGATTTGGCTTTCTGTGACTTCTTTCTGTTCAATTGACTTAAAAAAAAAAAACACTACAGAGAACACGTTTCAGCAGCCAAGAAATAAATAATGTAAAAATCGCTGGAAGCACTGATGGACATACAGAAAAACAAATATTGAAAATGCTTCGAGAATTGGATCAAGCGCTGGCTTATGTGTGTTGCAGTCGATGGGGATTACTTTGAAGAGGACAATATAGATTTAGATAAATAAACTTGTATTTTTAATTTTCTGAATAATATCCGGGAACTTTTTATTCAAGGTGGTAAGAGAAAGGATATCTTTACTGATTCTGAATATCTTTTTTAATTTCTGCTACTATACTATGATAAAAAAAATCTTTATAAAATTTGAAAAATTAATTAAAAATCCAACACTACAGCGATTAATTACACTGATCAACAAGATGTTGTAACAAGAAAGGCAGTTCCTAATTTTAGAAATTTAAAAGGGTATGTAGGTAACCCTTTCTCGAACACCACATTTATTCTGATTTGATCAGGTGTAGTTTTTGTATTACAGCCAGTGTTGCCAATTCTTGAAAAAACTATATAACTGTACACTGACATCACAGAAAGCATTCTGTTGAATCATGCGTAGAAAAGCAACACTACCTACAGATTCTAGCCATAGTTACCATTTAATATAAATAATATTTTTGTTTTGCCATCGGACAACAAGATAAATAGTGTTTGTCACACAACTGCTGTGTAGTATGTGTGCATTTTCTTACTGGATGGGTGAAAAGATCTCGATGTTTACCAATGTTTAGGACGGAACCAAAGAAATACTCACATGACTGTTATTTTCTCTTACTGAAGCAAAATTTGTTCAAATTTAGACAAAAAGTAAAATTAGGTAATCTAACCTACTAACACTGATCCGTCATGGTGAAGAACTAATAGAACCACCTCAAAGCTTCGAGTTATCCGCCACGGCAGACACAATCGAAAACTTGGCCGTAGATTCTGTTTTTGAAGAAGCTTTCTCATCTACGAGTACAACTTCAAACAGATTACAGTGATTTTGTAGGTTTTTTATATTCGTTTATACAACAGGTAGAATTTTTGGCCTCTAGACTAAATGAAGCCGTCAGCAATGAATACGGTTAAAGTTTTCACCAAGACATTCCTACGATAGAAAAACAAATCGCTCCATGAATGCTGGCGGACTACACAAAACAAAGTAATGAAATGAAGTTAATTTTGTTTTTGTTTTTTTTTTTTTTTTTTTTTTTTTTGACCAGTGTTATATAAAGAAATGATTATTTTGTAAGCAAAATTATATTTCGTTTAAATTACGTTACTTAGCTTTTGTTTTTGCTAAATTCACAATAGAAGTTATATACACTGGTTAAGCCTGAATACCACTAAAGAATCTTTAACACATTTTTCTTGTTTATTGTCGTCTAAAAGCCTTAAGCATTTAATGTCAAATACTTGACTTGAGAAAAATGCTAAAATAAATAAACTTGAGTCACAATGGGTACAAAAAAAAACTGTTGGTTTTTTCTTACAAAGAAAAAAAACCAAAAAATTCTCCAAACCTTAGTCTACCAAATACAAGCGTAGAGTATAAGATTATAAGTAAATAAGTATTTTATATAGAATATATTTTTTTCATAATATTTTTTTAGTTTGTTTTTTTAGTTTCAAAATTCTATTTACCAGCATGTTGGTTTTCACTCGGTGGTGTTAATAAAATAATCAAAACTTGGCATTAACATGCAAGTGGCACTCCAGAGACGTATATTTTGAAAACATTACAGCAACGTCTTAACAATAGCACCAGCAACAGCATCAGTATCAGCCTTCAATAAAGCTCGCGAAATTACTTCGAGGCAGTAGCAAAACGTTTAAGAAAAAGTAAAAAGTTTCTTTCACTTTTCGCTTTTTTTCCGTGTTGCTATTTTGTTATTTTTTTCCCCACAATTAACTTAATTTAACTTTTAATTTTATTTTGATTTTGCATTTTTTTTTTTTTTTTTTTGTTCTGGCTGACGTGCTTGTCGCCCTTAAATTGTCTTACCGCTGTTGGAAATTTGTGAGCATATCAATGCTGCCAGAAGTAGGGAAAAGTCCCTTGATGTAAGTTTTTTTTTTTTCTACCAAAATAGAAACGTAGGGAAAATCGGACAGATTTTTTTTATTTTTTATTTTTTCTCATTTTACATTACTTATGAGTGTAAAAAAAAAACGATAAGTACGTGTAATTTTACAAAACTCAGTTTAAAAGATTTATATTTAATTTTCCGTGGAGTTTATATGTTGAGACCACGCTAGCCTCGTTCAGTATACGGTAAGCATAATGAAGGGAGTATTATAGCATTGGTGTGTTTTTCAAAAAGAAGAGTCTGTAAATAAGTACAAATCGATGAAAATATCGCAGCTAATGTGTTTGGTAAAATACTTAAGAAAAATTTTAAGAAATTTGCTGAAAAAATGAAATTTAGATCGATGTTCTTTAAACAGAATTTTTTTTTAATTAAAAACCACATATGGAAATGTTTGTCTCAATTATTAGATTTAAACCCCATTTATTAAATTTCAACAGTTCTAGACATCAAAATCACTTTAAATAACAGTACTAACGACATAAGCTTCTGAACGAGGATACATATTAAATGAGCTAGGATTTCTTGAGAAGCATTAAATACCTATAATTTTGTCTATGTTGTATGTTTCAAAACTATATTTTCTTTTTCAGATAAGTTACTCCTTGATATTTTAATATGGGTTTTGAAAATATCTCAAGAGCGTTTTTATTCTTAGCTACGAATTTATACTTGCAATTGTCGCCTAGTGATACCAGCGATACACCAAGATTTGGCGACAATTGAAAGGCGATATGAAGAATTTTGGGACAAGAGCCTGATAAGTGACTCCGAAGCGTGAAATAGGTTCTAAACAATACAAAGACTTAGTTAGACTTGTCATTTTTTGATAAAAATCAAAAAAAATATATATTTTATGCAATATGTCGAAAACTCTAAGCAATCGTAAAAAATGTAATGCATACTTCAATTCACCGCCCCAAATCTCCTGAGAAATAGCTTTGAGTTGCTCTGATCTAAGGCCGTGTATACTTATGTATGTTACATGAATAATAACACTATGCAACAAATGGAAAAAAAATTTGCTGACCTTAGATAACCACTATATTTCTTTGATGCACTATGTTCGCCTAACTTCAGATTCTATGGATAATTTTTTTTTAGATATTTTTTTTTTCCAAAATGTGAGATTTTTGAGATTTCGTTAAGCCATATGTTAAAACATTCAAAGTTATATCAGCTTTAAGCCATTTTAATATAATTTTTTAATATAACCCGTATTTTTGGAATTATTCAGAAAAAATCATTAAAACAAAAAATGTTTTTAGTAAAATTATGATATTCTTGGTTTCTAAAAATTCACAAAAAATAGAAAGTAGCAAATATTTCCCAGTTTCACTATTTATTCATTAAGCTGCATATAATAGAAATAAAATAAACCATAATTCATGAAAATCGATGAGTAAATACATATTTTATTACCAATAGAGTGAAAGTACCTAGTTTTGAAAAAAAAAATTATGCTGTAATTGCAGAAAATTCCACAGAGCGTATGGTGATATTTATGAATTAAAAAAAAAAATATCGCTTGTATGACACACATAAAATTACAACAAACAATTTTTCAGCAGCCCCCTTCAAAGAAAAAAAAAAAATTCTAAAAAAAAACTTATCCATAGAATCTTAAACTCTAATGATTTTTGCATTTAGTTGTTCATAGGACATCAAAAAACTATAGTATTTATCCGAGGTCAGAAACTTGTTCTCCATTTTTTGCATCATAGTGTAATAAAAAAGTTGAAGCCCAAAATATTATATTCCTATGGATACGACAGATATGTTTTCTTACATTTAAATGACTAAAATGTATGGTGATTTTCGTAAAGGAAATCTTTTTAACGTGTAGGGAAAAATTAGATTTTTTTTTTTTTTTTGTAAGCGTGGGTATTTGTTAAAAAAATTTCTGGCAACTCTGGAGCATATACTTATGTACTCTACGGTGTTATAATTTTGACAAACAACCATATGACTTTGTTGGTGTAGCAGCACACAATAATTTGGTAGAGTCTTTTTATTTTCGTAAATCTCGAAGTTTAAAGCAACATATTGTTAAAAGAAAAAAAGCGTTTTTTCTTCCCTAATTTACTGCAAGCGATAAGAGTTCAAATAAAGTTTTAAACAAAGATTAAGTCTTGGAAAATGAAATAATAAAAAAATTAAAGAAATTTATTTATAGAGAAGTAACTCACTCTCAGAAGACTGAAGTAACAAAAATAAAAAATTTGTTTAAACATAATTAAGAACATAAAACAAAAGATAGTATCAATCAACCATGATACTCGTATATACATAATTTTATGACGGTCACAGCCTATGATTAAATAAATATTACTCATAAGTCTAATGATAAATTAAAATTTAATTAAGTTAACCTTTTACAAAACTTTTTTAAATAATTCTTTCTTTATTCGAATTCCATTATTTCCACTTCAGATACTTCGTTAGCTCTACGTGATGTACGCGTTCAAATACCACATGCCGTTCGTAAAGGCGAAAAGGCTGTTTTCAAGTGTCTCTACGACTTGGAAGGTGACAGTCTATACTCTGTGAAATGGTATAAGGGAAGACGTGAATTTTACAGTTTCACACCCAAAGAAACACCAGCCATGAAAGTTTTTCAATTTGCAGGCGTCAAAGTAGATGTAAGTATCACCAGTGAAATTTTAAATTGCCCACCAAAAACAAAAACAAAACAAAAAAACATCATTTAAAAAACATTTAAATATTGTATTATAAACCAAAAAAAAAGAAAAAAAAAAACAACAACGACACCAACTTTTAAATACCATTAATAGGCAAACATTGAAAATGTTTAAGGCCATAACTGAATATTTAAAATATTTGGCATATTTTCCATTGCTTAGTCACAGAGAATGGCAACGATGGTCTCGCTAGTCTCAACTCTATTCAAAGGCAAAAGAAAGTACTCGTAATAAATTCTCATTTACACATTCATTGTGCTGAAAGTTATTTAAACAATTGTCCTTTTAGTCTTCATTTATTTGTCTTATTCTAATAGATGCCACTTAAAGCACTTATTGTCTTGTCTCTCTCCTCATTTGAGGCATAAGTAATGCACACAAATAGCATTTTTCATTACAAACATCATTTTCATTCATCTGTATTCATTCATTTATTCATACATTTTTCCTTAGAAATATGCCACAAGATATTCTACAATTCTATAGATATTTAAATAAAGTATTCATTTCAATTTGTATTTGTACTTAAATATTTTCCATTTAATGTAGCGTACCATGCAACCAACCATCATAATTAAATTTTAAAAGTGTTTTCAATTTGATTTTTAAATTTTTATGTTTGTTTCGAATTTCATTGAAATTGAAATTGAAATTGTTTCTTTTGGTTCATGAATATTAATTGAGTTTTTGCGGGTGACACAGAGTGCCAAGTTGACTTTGCGAATGCAAGTAAATGTTTGAGCTTCGTTTCGAAGATAAAATGTTCATGTTTGTTTGGTAAGAAAGAATGTTTGAGTGTTTAATTGTATGCACAAAAATTTAAATCAAATAACTGTGGTTTGTCAAGGAAATATTTGTTGAAATACAAATGAATTATAACATTTAACGGAATCGCAAATGTTAAGAAAAATAATTTAATTACACGGAATTTTAAATGTTTAAAATGCTTACATACACAGAAACATATATACATATCGGGTGATTTTTTAGCAAGTTTCTTTTTGGCAACATTGTTTTTGCCAACTCGTGTTTTCGTGTAATATGTTACTGTCAAACATATTCTATAATTTAACCATGAATCCGACTTACTTGCATTTTATTATTGAAATTCATGTTCGGTTAAGAAAGTGCATCGTACTTTTCTTCCATTTTATGGTTAGATTGGGTGACCATTTAAGGCGGCTCTTCGCGGTCTTGTGACTAAATTTCGCATAAAATTTACATAATTGGACTTTAAGCCATTAGCACGCATACGTAGAGAGCGGATAGAGGAAAATATCGCAGCTGTATTTGCCAATGTTGTCTGTTACTCCACTACGTTCGAACGTTCGAAGATACAACGGCTTACATTTTTTATCGGAAGATTGTGTTAAGCGACAAAGCTCATTTCTGGTTGAATAGATACGTAAACAAACAAAATTGTCATACTTGATGTGAAAAGTAGCCAGAAGCATTGCAAGAAGTGCCAATGCTTTAGAGCTGCAAAACAATCGATAGTACTATCGATAGTATCGATAGTTTTGTTTTTGGCTGACCATCGATAGTTTTTTATTCACTATCGATATTATCCTCAAATTCTAAGAATAAATACGGAGGCCACTACATGTAGTCAAGGTCACATTTGTGAAAAATTTTTCGCGCATGTTGTTAGCCGTCTGTAAACTTCTATAGTTACATAGCGACACAGTTTAACATTTTTTTAATTTCTATTTATTAAACTCAAATAAAGTATGAATTGTAACTAAAATATGTTCGTACATACGATTTTACATGCATGTTGTTCTAACTATTACGGTGCAGGGAGAAACGATACATTTCGAGGACTCTTACCCACAAGTCTAGCTTCCATAAGTTTTTTTCTTATTATGCGACTTGAAACAGGAGAATAAGAAGGGACTAATCTATGAAGTACGAATTAAAAGTTTGTCAAAACTGACAGTTGTTCTACGCTTTCTTCCCATAGTCTCGAATTTTATCACATACTGAATAAAAAAGTGTCTCTATTATTTGTTTCAAAACTGAATATTTATTATTTTATTTTGTCTTTAACTTGAATTCTAATATTGTTGGCACAATTAGTACGTAAAAGAATATGATAGTATAGTGGGCCGACTATCGATAGTTTTGCAGCTCTACAATGCGTACCGAAAAATGCTCTATTTGAGGGTGGATTATGAGCCGGTGGCATTATTTGGCCGTACTTTTTCAACGACGACGAAGGCAGGAACGTTACTGCTTTTTTTGCTTTTTTGGCGCAAAATAAAAAAGCTGGACTTGGCTGACAGGTAGTTTCAATAAGACAACAAGGACCCAGGCAATGAGAGGCAAGTTCGGTGAACAGTATATTTAAGCTTTGGAGCTTATATCGTGCGTTTTAACACCTTTAGACTATTTTTTGTGAGGCTGTGTTAAGGATCACGTTTAAAGGGACAAGCCCGCAAGGGTTGATGCACTAGAAGCCAAAATTGTATTCAGCGTATAAACATTTGAGCTTTAGCCGCAGTCAACACTTACAAGAAATCATCTTTAAGCATTGAATTATACATCGTACATCGTTCTATCGACTTAAATAAAAAATCAAAAATTTCAAAAATTTCTTTAAGTATATGATACAATATATGTACCTTCTCTGACTACTGGTTAAAAGGAATTAGTGTATGTATTTCATATATTATACGAGTATGTGAAGACAAACAAATTTAAACTTAAATGTCTAAGCAAGTTTTAATATCTTTTTTTTAACAGATTTGCACTTCCGACTTCTAAATACTGTTTGCCGTTTAGTTTTCACCACTTTTTTCGTTTTTGCTTCTGCTAATACTGCTTTATTTTTATCTCTTTGTTTTAAAATATTTTGCAAAACAAAACAAACAACAACAAAAACAACTAAAAAGAAAAAACTTTATGCTCAAAAGATTTTGATTTTTTTTCATATAGTTTTTGTTTTGAGTTTAAATGTCCAGAAAATTAGCAAATTTGAATATTTCTACACAAACATACATACATAGAAAACAAACTTTCATATAAACTTACCAAATATGTAGCCCAGTTAGTGTACGTATGGAGGAACTCGTACACGTACGGGTATTTACATAAGTATGCCTGGTAGTTGTTAGTGTATTTATATTTTCATATTCTGGACCATAATGAACTAATATCAGCAATCACAACAAAAACCATGTTCACTAATACATGTACTTATACGAATGAAAATGTATAATGTTGTTGTAAATTATTTGTTGTTTTAAGAAAACTTGACTCAGCAGGAAATATAACTTTTATGCTTATACTCACTCACACATACACCCACACAGCAATACTTCTGAAATGAAAATGAGAGCAGAAGAGCGAGAGCGCAAGCAAAAGAGAAATTATGAATAATATTCGTACGAATCAAAGGAAGTCGATTTTCCATATAATCTAAGACAGAGATAAAGTTTAAACAGCAATCGTTAAGCAGCAGCTACAATAGAAACAAAAAAGTTCTTCCTCTTTAAGTTGCAACAACTTTATTACTTCTCGTCCAACAAAAATAGTGTCATGGAGGTAGTCTAGCAAATGCATAAATTTTATTTTCAACTACAAGAATAGAGAATAGAATTCAGTGTAAATAAAACAATTTATTATTTTGTTTACATTGTGCTGTAAGTAAAGTAAGGCTTAAGAAGAGTAAAATGAATAACTTTTTTCCTGCATATAATTATCAACAGTAAATTGAGGATAATGAATAAACTTTCAATGCTCTGCTCTACACAGGTAAATTTCTACGATAAAGTCCATAAAGAAACACATCCTTTTATAGTAAAGGCACAAAAGTCGCAGTGGCAGTAAAAAAAAACCAACATTATTACAGTTGCTTAGTATTCGCTTAAGTAATTACACAAAAATGTTAAATAATACCAAAGCAAATAATACCTTAGGACTGCATCCCTGGGAATGATGACTGTGTTTATAACGAAATTACTTTACAGATTAAACAACAACCGGTAGAAAACCATTCATCATACAATTCAATGTATTTTTTAGAATTTTGCGTACTAAGAGGTGGTAATGAAGTTTTTCTGAATAAACAACTAATAAATAGTCATTATTAAATTTCAGAATACCATACAACTCCAGAAGGCCAATACGTTAAGTTATTTGCCGCACACCATCACCTTGCGCAATTAGTGAATGAACCTACACATATATCGGGTGTAGATGGGCACCAGAACAATACATCGACCCTTTCCTCACTACACACCCTGAAAAGTATGTAGTTGAGGTTCTTGCACCTCTCGGAAATTCGGATCATTGCAAAGTTTCTGCCTCATTCTCGTCCATCGCTCCTCGCGAGTTTCCACCCATGGCTACGGAACGTTCTATTTTTAACTACGAGGATGCTCGTTGGGCTGAGCTGAACGATTTTTTTGGGCATTTTAATTGGAAACTTTGTGTCCTTGACTCAAACAAATGGTAATGAATATAATAAGGCTAGGGATGGATATTTTCATCTCATTCAAAAAGCTTTCGATGAAACCTAGAAACAAATCTTGGCCAAAATGTTTGCAAGTAATTCTCACTTGCCGGAGAGCGTTCAACCACAGCCCGAACTTGAAAGAGTATCACTAACTATGTCAAGTATATTCTTCTAGGCCGGATGGCATACCAGCACTGGTCCTGAAGCAGTGCTCTTCGACGCTTGCTCGTCCATTAGCTCACCTTTTGAGTGCGTCATATCGCGCCGGTATTTTTCCATCTTGCTGGAAGGTTGCTAATGTAACGCCAATCCCCAAAAAGGGCGGGGCTAGTAACCCTGAGTACTACCGTCCAATAGCAGTTTGTTCCGCACTCTCCAAGGTTATGGAGAGTATGATTAATTACCACCTTGTGAGATATCTGGAGTCCAATGATTTACTTAGCGATCGTCAGTACGGCTTCCGAAAGGGCCGTTCTACTAATGATCTGCTGGCTTTGCTATCGGAGAAGTGGAACAAGTCCATTCATGGTTTTGGCGAGAGTAAGGTTGTGCCTCTGGATATCTCAAAGACGTTTGATAGAGTTTGGCACGAGGCTCTAATTTCGAAACTTAATGCTTTTGGTGTCGATAGTCACTTCTCTCAATTTATATCGAGTTTTCTCAGAAATCGATCTATAAGAGTGGTTATAGATGGTGTCTTATCCGACGAGTTCAGGGTAAACTCAGGGGTACCGCAAGGCTCTGTTCTTTCTCCTACTCTTTTTCTACTATTTCTTTTGCGGGTTGCGGCGAGAAAGATGAATATGAACGACACACTCACAAGTGACCTGGTGAAGGCCTCCGAGTGGGGTCGTGCGAACAAGGTCGATTTTAATGCACGTAAGACTCAATGTTGTTTTTTAACACACAGACGTGGCGGTGTGCTGTCATCTGTGTCGATAGGTAATGTGGATATTGAGGAATCAGATGCTCTTGATGTTCTGAGCATGAGGATTCATTGTGATATACGTTTAAGCGATCACATTTTCAACGTGTCGAAAGAAGCATTCAAGTGCTTTGGTTTTTCAAGACGATGCTAGAAATACTTCACTCTATCTGATCTCCTTAATATTTACAGGACCTATATCCGACCCAAAATGGAATACAACTCTCATGTATGGGCCGGTGCTTCAAAGTCTATTTTGGAGCTTCTCGACCGCGTTCGGGTGAGGCCGAAGATGCTCATCAATGACGGTAAGGTAGCCAACTCTATCGATTCATTGGAGCACAGTCGCAATGGGGCGTGTGTTTCTTTCATTGTTCTATCGGTACTATGACGGAATGTATTCTAACGAAATTAAGGAATTAATCCCTAAAAATCATATATTTTTACGTAGTACTCGTATTTCTCGTAGAGCACATCCCTTTCTAGTTGATTGTCCAGTAAATCGCACAACGCATTATAGGGAGAATTCGTTCTTTGGTCGCACTGTTCAGTTGTGGAATAATCTTCCAGCGAAAGTATTTCCTGCCACTTACGACATGAGTTAATTTAAATCTAACGTCCATAAATACTACTCCCTCTATCCCCTTACCAATAACCTATTTTCCTAGTACCAGCACAGGCCATTCCCTGGGTGCTGGTCTTATACAAAAAAAGGAATACCATATTTGGAAAATTTTATATAATCCTTCAGAAATATTCGCTAAATACAGATGTGGTAAGACCTTAAGTCCCGTTTTTTTCCGAGCCGATAAAGGCATACCACACCACATATATTTTAACTATTTTTCTCCCCTTTTCTAATTATTTTTTTTTATAGATTTCTTGAATAGTCATTTAAACACCAAATTTTAATTTTGCTGCATGTAGCAATTTATTGTTGTTTTAAAACATTTTACTGATCGTTAGGTCACAAAAACTTTACAGTTTTTAATTATTTTCACAAAACAAAGCAACACATGAAATATTCTAACAACCTAACATTCACAGCAATAAAAACCGCAAAAAAACTTAAAAAATCTCAGCAACTGCCAACAGCATTTATAAAAGATTCACATTCGAATGAAGCCTAACAATAACCAAGAAACACATGATGCAATACAATAACAAAATGAGGAATAACATACGCGAGCATACGCTGAGCTCTTAAATAACAATTTGAAATTGTTATTAAAAAAAATAACAAACAAAGAAAAAATACTAAAAATCTACAATTTATTCTGGTGAAACCGTGACTACCGAATTTCCCAGTAAATGCGATGACTGTGCGTATGTTTTACGCAAAAGTAAACAAATTTTTTTTTCTATTTAGTTTTCCTGCAAAAAGAAAAATATCATCGGACTTCATAGCAAATTCTGGTGTATTTGCATTTGTAAACAAAATAAAAATTAAATAAAAACGAATCCATTTACCACTTCCATTGCTCTCTTCACGTCTCATATATACGAGTATGTGTGTACCCATATAAGTATAATATCTATCCATTTGTATACCGGAATTTCAAATCCTATTCAAGATTCTCGTACTCGTTAACAGAATGTTACGTTAGTGAAAACTGTTGGCAGAGAAAAACAATAAAACGAAAACTTCTCTCACATAAACACATAATGTGGCAACAAAACTACTGCAAATATTACGTGTATATTGCATGTAGTGGTGGGTTTTTCTATTTCTGTGTACCAACTCTTGAACAATATTTATGTATTTTGAGGAATTTTAGCGACATCATGAGAAAAGTGGTATAATTTAGGGATCTAAGTGAGTGAAAACCTTTATGAGAGAAGTATATTATATTTAATTTAGTATAAGAGACTTAAGATCGTTAAGTACGAGTAAAGTTTAGCCGTAAGAAGCAAATTTTAATTTAATTAGTATTGATTTAAAGCAAAATTTGTTCACAAGCCGTGCTTAATATTAATTAGTAGTTTGGCTTAACTCTATTCAATGTTATCGATATAAATGACACCACGTATACACCAAAAATCTGTGGTCATTACTCTATTGACCGATATATCAGCCTTAGCTATAAATGGTACATGTGAAAACCAACCAAACAACTGTTTGCATTTACTTTGTTAACTAGGATCCAACTTCATTGCCCAGGAATTTAATCCAAGTATTGTCCACGGGCTTAAAATAAAGGGTGGGCAAATTTGAGGTTAGGAAGTAAATTGGCTTAAAAACATGTTTTTATTGACAAATTCAGTGTTATTCATATCAATTAATAAAGAAATATGATGTCGGGCAAATGTCCACCTCTAGCATGTCGGCAGACGTCCGCTCTTTCCACAAAATTTCTCGTCAATGCAGCGCCGAATTTCATCTTTCAGAGTGTCAGTTGTTTGTGGTATGTTCACGTAAGCCCGGTCTTTCAAATGGCCCCAGAGAAAATAATCCAGCGGCGTAAAATCACAACAACGGGGTAGCCAATTGGCATCGCCATATCTAGAAATTACGGTTGTATGGCTTGTGGCGCCGTCCTGCTGGAACCAAAGGACGCTGATGTCAACATTAGCCAATTTTAGCCACAAAAAATTGGTTATCACGGTTTGGTAGCGCAGAGAATTTAAGGTCATGCCGCCTAACCACAAACAGCACTATACGGTCACTTAATTTAGACGTAATGGTTTTTCGAGTACTGTTTGTGGATTTTGTAAGCCCCATATGTGACAATTTTGTTTGTTTACATAACCACCTAATTGAAAAAGGGACTAAAGATGATTTTGTTGAAAAAATCTGTTGTCTTCGTTCAGCTTTTCAAACAGAAAATTTTCACACTTAAAATTCTTTGTTCAAGAGTGTAGCGTGCCATAGTTAAAATTTCCCAATTTTTTACTAAATAAGTGTTAAAGAATGACAGCTCAATTCATGACATTTCGTCATCTAATTTTCCCATCCTCTACATCAAAATATAGTTAAGATTATGGCTGATCACCACCATATGAACATATTATGATCCAGAGTGAAAACTGGGCCTCCTTAAGTACTTTTATACTCTGATCATCAATATCTCTATTCACTCTATGAATTTTATCGATGTGAGTCTTCGTTTGAGAAACTGAACGTTTAGCGTTTAAAATATAGGGTCTATTTTCTAAAATAAAATAACAATTTCCTGAGATAAAAGCAAAATTAAATCAAAACTGTAATAAATTATTACAAACTTATGCTTTTCTTTTACTTATTTAATAAAAGCAAATCACAGAGTCCCTGCCATCCTATGCATATGAGTATATTCTCTTACGAAAAGGCTGTTAAATATTCACACCTTTAGCAGCTTAACTTCTATAATGAAATAGTAAAAGAACAACGAGCCACAACTATCTTAGCCACTCTCCAAACGCCCAAAGCGATTTCAATATAATAATTTAAAAAGCTAAAGTCTGCAAAGGCTATAATTCAAATAAAATACTACATACGTGTTAGTTTTCTTATTCTCTCAAAAAGAAGCAAAACCAAAAAAAAAATATTTTTTCAAACCCAGTCATTTAAAATTTGCTTACAAATTCAGCCACAACTGCACTTCCTATGCCTCGTATCTCCTCTAAATATAAAGAAAAAGACTACAAAATAATACACAGAACATAAGAAGAAAAAGTGCAGTGTCAGCCAGCAAATTGTTGCTTAAACGTTGCCGGCAACCAACCAAGAGAGGCAACAGAGAATACCAGGTTTCAAACAGGAATTACAAACAAGTTTTGGCTGATACTTCTTGTAAAGTATGTGTGAACCTGAGTTAAAGCAGGCATTAAATTTTTTATGAAAAAACCAAAGGCACTATTGCTGATGCACGTTTCTATAAAATAGCCAAAAAGGCAAAAAAAGCGCTAAGCAAAAAAAAGAATCTCAAGAAAACTATAAAACTGCTTTTTTTGTACGAGAATGTGTGGTTTTCACAGAAGTTTTACTGCTGGTCCTCATTTCATTTTAAGGACTAGAGCCGCTTTATATTCTATTGCAAGCCTTTAATATTTAAAATTATTTTTTAAGCAAATTTAGCAGTTTTACGAGTGTGTGCAAGGGAATCCTATGCTCATACATAAGAACATAATCGTGCATGGCTGTGTGAGTGTGTATGTGTGAGAGAGTAATTTTATGATAAACGATAAAAGTATGTGTGAATTATTTCGCTTACGTGCATGTATCCGTGTTTGTGTCTGTGTGTGTTCGGAGATAAACGTACGAAGAGTACACCTTTATACGTCGCTGGTTGGTGTTTATGCATTTTTAATGCACAAATTATTTTTTTCTTTTTTTATCCTCTTTTGATAACCTCAAAATTTTAATAAAGATTTTTGTTATTAAAAAAACTTACTAATTTCCCAAAGAATTATAATTATTTTTTGTTTTCTCTTTATTATTATTATTAAAAGAAAACTCTGTGGTATTTAGCATTAAACAAGGAAAGTTGAAGACGAAATTTTAATAAGAAAACAACAAAATACAATTTAAAAATGCTTTTAATTTAATAATCAATTAGTTTCAGATTTATTAGTCGTTTTTTATCTTCTTCTTTTATTATGTTTCAGCGTTCATCTTCTAACGAAAGCCAGTTGGTGTTAGAAACTGTTAATGCGGCCACTTCTGGCAAATATAGCTGTGAAGTTTCAGCTGATGCACCCTCATTTCATACACTCATTGGAGCCGGAGAACTAGAAGTTGTGGGTAAGTTGTACGAACTAAAAGAATTTTATATTCATTGAAATTTGAGCTGACGGTGAGCTTTGTGTAAAGTTACATTAAAAATGAAAATATTTACCCATAGAACTAAAGAAGTGTTATGTGGGCTTAGATTTCTCACCATAGGGTAAATTGTGTCCATATGCATGGCGTATTTTAATGTGGTATTACCATCACACTCCGTGGTGGAGCTTCTAGCAACACAAAGATTTTTCACAAATGAATGCCAGCTCTGGCTATTTTTGCTTGTGGCTACGTTACTCCAGTCCTGGTATATTCAGATACAATGAACCTTAGCCACCTCAACTTTGGTCGACCCCTACTGCTGCTTCCATGCGGCTGATTTTACCAGTACTAGAGTTATGAAACTATCGTTAGTCTGCCCATTCGATAGTTTCAATAGTTTGCTACTTGTGGCTACAATATTAGAATTTAAGTGAAAGGGAAAGACTAATATTAAATATACAGTTATGAAACAAATAATAGGGACACTATATTATTTCCAGTATGTCCTAAAACTTGATGAATGGAAATTTTTTGATGGAAGAGTAATCCTTATACATATATAGTGAAAATTGTTCAGACCATGAAGTGCTACAAAACTAAAGTAATTAATAAAATCTAGTGAAGGAAAACTGCAGAAACTATGGGAAGTAAGCGTGGAACAATTATCAGTTTTGATAAACTTTTAACTCATACTTCAAAGATCAATGTATCAAGTCATCAAAAACCATCTAAAATGAACCTATTCTCCTGTTTCAAGTCTCATAAGAAGAAAAAAAAAGACTTGTGGAAGCTAGACTTATGGGTAAGAGTCCTCGAAATGTAACATTTCTCAACAAACGGAAGCAACAATTGCAACGTAATAATTAGAACAACATGCTATGGTCTGATGAAATGATTTATTTTTATAATTTTTTTTTTTTTTTTTTTGGTCAAATGCTAAATGCTAGGTATGAATATATTTTAGTTACAATTTATACTTTATTTGGTTTAATAAATAGAAATTTGTGAAACTATAAAAGCTTACAACCTGCTCCAAACAAATTTTTGCAAATGTGACTTTGACTATATTAGTGCCTCCGTGTTTACTCTTAGAATTCGACGATAGTATCGATAGTGAAAAGAAACTATCGATGGTCAGCTAAAAAAAAAAGAAAATAAAAATTATCGATACTATCGATTGTTTTGCAGCTCTAACCTGCACCTTTTCGAACTACATATGTGTCCTACCTATGGCCATTTTCTGCAGCACACTCCAGTAGCTCAGTGTTCCACTTAGAATCATTATTACAATTCGCCTTTAAAGTTGGATTTAGTAAAAGTTAACTTTAGCTAAAGTGAACTTTAAAGTCTCCTTTAACTCTTTTTCATTATTAAAACTTACTTGTAAAATAAAGTTAACTTTTTTTAAAATATGGCAGTACTGGAGCAATATCGTTAACTTTTGCCAGCATAAACAAGTTCTGTAAAAACACAGTGGCAACAACGTGCTTTCTTTTTTGTTATGTTTATTAATTTTGTTTATAAAATTTGTATGTTGTTGTACTTTTTGTGTTCTATTTTCCATTTTGATGTGAAAAACTAACAATAATTAAATATTTGTTTTTCATGTTTATATTTGAAGTTGCCATATTGAATAAACTATATATATGTGGCAATTTCAAGCATAAGCTTAACTCTAAAAGTGAAGGTAGGATGATCTTCCACTTAGCTTAATGCTCGCTTTTACCTTATTGTATACTTACAATAATGATGAACAAAATATGTGCCCGTTAAAGGTAAAAATGATCTTAGACTGTAATTGTTGTTCTCTTTGACCAAAAAATTATAAGAATGCGATGTAAGCACTTCTTTGCAAAGTCTCGCAGATGTTCCTTACGATGTTCTCAGTAGCCTTCCATGTCACCCAACCATAGAACAGTAACACTCGTGATAGAGATACGAATCTTACTCGATATGCTATCCGTGGCGATTTTGATAGCAAGATAGCAGGATCGTGTTACTTTAGCAATCTGACCTTCGCTTAATAAAAGAGCAGAAGTATTGTTCACCTTTATACTCATCAATTTTTTCGTCGCCGCATTAATTTCCATGATCCGTACTTTGTGCATTCTCTCTAAGTCTATACAATTTGTATGTATCAGACATATATTATGTTGTCAGCATAATTAAGATCATAAAGCCGCTGATTCAAATGCCATTGCATTATATCTGGCGCTTTCTTATTTGCCTGACCATTATATCCATTATATAATCAAGAACGCACAGCAAAAGTATTGGTGAAAGTACACATCCTTGGCGTACATCCTTATTGATAGTAAAGCTTAAATTATCGAACTCTACATGGTGCATCATGCTATTATCTTTGCCGGTATGTTATAGCCAGTGTATCACTTCATGTACTCACTCATTTAACTTAGCACTGCTCACAAGACACAAGTTAAACTTTTTTAGAACATTTTTATATTGTTCAGTTTTACTTTACTAGACAAAAAATCCTAGAAAGCTCGTCTGCAAAATTGTTCCTTTCGATAAATATTTTGCTTAAGACCAGAAAGTACCTCAAAACCGTATCTTAAAGTCGTAATTACAATCTCCAATTTAAAATTTGAATTTAAAAAAAAAGTGAGAAAAAATTCTTTGTTTTTATACAACCACTACCACATGAGAAGACAGGATATACCAATAGAAAGGAATACGATCAAGTTACATTTAATGTTTAAATTAAAAGTTGACATTTTAAAATGAAACTAAAACAAACAACAAAAAGCCATTAAAAGCAGCTTTCGAGCATGTTGGGGTTTTAAGAAATAAAATCTATGGATAACAACAACAACAAAAATAAAAAATATAAAAAAAGTGAACAAGCCATTGCGAAAATCTTTTCCAACGTTCAATTTTATTAAAACAAACATGTTTGTGTTATTTTTCTACTCATTCACTCATCTTTCTCTCGTTGAGCATACCAGTAACACACTACGAGTACATAACAAATATTTTCTAGCAATTCTTTGGGTTTAATGTGTTAAAAAAAGCTGTTATTTTTTCCATTTTTTCGTTTAGATAACTCCATCTATCTTTTACTATATTTATTTCTCTTTTTTGTTTTTTGGCTAAAAAAAATTGTTTACCATGCTAAACTGGGTTAATGTCATGTTATTGACAACCATTGGCAAAGACAGACACATTTAGGAAATTTTTGTGATGAAAAGTTCTTTTTTTTCACAAAAAAGGTGGAGAAACTCATGTCATCAAAAAAAAGAAACTTTTGTTTCCATTATTTTCTTTTAATTTTCGTTTGCATTATAAATCAGCGTAAATTTGCATAAATGTGCTTTAAAATGATGACATGTAATACATACATATATACGTGACAAGTGGCAAAGAAGGGTTAAAGAATTTCAAAGATTTTAATTTTTGTTTTTGGTAAATTAATTTAAAGCTAAAGGTTCAGTTAGAAAATCTAAAAATGACTTAAACATGTACAATTTTATACATATTTCTTCACAAGCATGTTATAAACCTCTATCTCCACGACTAACTACTACTACGACTCGTCATAAAAGAAATCACCTTTATGTCAGGCTATAAAATAAACCACTTTAACACATGGCACTTTAGAAAGTACAAGAAAAGAAAAAGATAAAGAAAAAGTCAATAGAAAATAAAATTATTTGAAAATGTATTCAACGATTTTGCATTGGTAATACAATGTAAATGGCAGAAAATACTATAGTGGGAGGAAAGGAAAATAAAGTTTCATTTCCATACCTGAATCATCGATGGCATTCATATACGCCACAATGGTTGATTGACTCTTCAATTTACTCACCGTGTAGTCAACAGACTGACTGACTGGGTGGCTCCAGTTGAATAATTTAATAGTCAATATACCAGCATTTTTTATTATTTGGGTTTTTCTTTGCGTCCACATTGAAATTGTTTTGGTTGTTGGACTAATGGTATCTTCAATAAAAGGTAGTTTCTAGACAAAAAAATATACGACAATTCAGGAATAAAATAAGAAAACTATTAACATTTTATAGCTTGAAAATATTAAAAAACCAGGCATGATGTCATGCTTGAGGTGTTTGCTTATGGCTATGAAAACCTAAAAAATTTTTATTAAGACCATTAATGATGTGTTTAAAGACTAGAAAGAAACCAGAATTTCTTAACAACTTCGAAGATATTTAAGCATTTTTTTTTATTAATTTCTAAGGAAAAAGAGCATATAGTAGTTTCCTAGTTCGGTCCAATTATACTCAGTCTCTTGCCTTTTAAGTTTAGTTCTTAGATTGACTTGAAGTAAAAGCCCTTTTTTCTTCAACAAAAAACATCGCACAGTGCTTTGTCCATATTTTTAAAGGTAATAATCCGCCGAATAAAATACTAAACATCTTTTTGTTACTTTTCGCAAGAGGGCGCTAAACTCAACTAATTTACAATAAGAAATACTATTAAAAAATATATATATTTTAGGTGCGTCAGAAAAATAGCTGTTAAAACTCTATTTGTTAAAGAAATTTGCAGAAAATTGGTTTTTTGTTTATTTCATAATATTATAACAAATATAGAAAAAAAAAGTTTAAAATTCTGTTTATTGCTTTTATATCTTTTATACTTTGAAAAATGCACTTATTTCGAAGAAAAAGTTTAAATTTACCAATACTTGAGAAGTATTAAAATATCTAAGTATATAAGAATAATTATTTTTTATTTCGGTTTTTGAAACTATAAAATATGTGCCGTTAAATAAAGAAAAATTGGAGCCAACTTCGTTCTACAACTTAAATTATTTCAAAATTTTTAAATGGATAATTTACAGAATTTTTCATAAATTTTATTAATTTTAAGCAAATAGCTTAAAGCATTAAACACATAACCGACAGCAAGCGGCATGAAAGCAAGCAGCAAGTTGTTGTTGGCATCATTTGCTGCTATTTGATGCTATCAACTTCATAAATATTTTGAAAACAGCAGCAGCAAGAAAATTAGGTTTCATATCCATCTGTTTTATTTGACATAAAAATATTTTTCACTTTCAAATTCACCAAAATATAATCGCTTTTTTAAAATATTTCTCAAAAATATAAAATTAATAAAATTATGTGTTGAAAATTTGGCAATTATTAACATAAATGTTGTTCGAGGCAATATTTTAATTTTGTTCAGTTGTTTCTTGATAAATAAAAGAAACTTCTTTTAGGTTTCATTATTTATGATTTTAATTTTTGTCTTGCTGTCTAAAAAATAGAAATTATTTTACTTTTAGCAGCAGCAGCAACTGTTGTTGTCTAGGCTTTTGCTGTGCTACATTTAAAGTTACTGTTTTCATATAAACGTATGAAGTCTCATTTTGCCATTTTCTTTGTCTGCTTTTGCTATCGATTAATGCTTAAGGCCAATAAAAATTAAATATAATTTAGATTATCATTCTGTATACAATATATTAATTCAGAAATAATTGAATTTATCATTCAAATTCATAATTTTCAGTACAACATCGAAATTTCGCCAGATTTGAACAAACAACAGCAAAATTGCATCCATTAATAATTTTGTAACTAACACACCGATATGATAAAAACAACTTTTTTTCATCAAAAAATTTAAATACAAAAAACAATATTAAAATAGGCTTCTCTTGTTTTAAGTATATGTGAGCGGTTGGCGTGTCCTATTCTGTCAAAATTTCAGTTATATCTGTATTCAGCCCCAATATATGTCTGCATGAAATTTCATTTATCTACGACATTTCCTTCTATTTTTGTTCATTCGCTCTATAGAATCGACGCACTGTGTGTCGTGTATGTTTCAATCAATAGTGGCTATACAAAAGCTCAGAATATTATTTGTCGATAATGGTTTTACTCTTCTTCTTTTATGACAAGCTCGTCGATCTTCTGCGCATCTTCTCCAGCTTGCCACATCAAGTCTCTTCTCTACAACCTGATCCATCAAACGAAACCTTGATTGCTCCCTTTTCCGTCGCTCTTCTGAAGCGTTAACGAATACCCTTCATGTAGGAATCGCCTTATCCATACTCATGACGTGTCCAATTTACCTTATACGCTGAACCTTTGGGAGTCTAACCACGTTTATAGCGGTAGAGAGTTCGTATAGCTACTGATCCATACTGTGTCGATGTCCTCCATTAGATTTCACTCCATATATTTACCCTCAAAAATATCTGAGTACTCCCTCGTCCAAGACGCTAACCCGTTTAGTAGGACTAGTAGAATTAGAGACCTGTACAGATGGTATTTGGTTATTCTAGAGATGGTCTTAGATATTAAACAGCCTTTATAATCCATAGTAACATCTATTTGGCTGAATGATTTTTGTTTGTTTTGCTGTTAAAACCATAACCTTAGTCCTCGTTCACTAACAAACCCATTTTAGTTGTTTCTTTTTCAGTTCTTCCGAATACTGCAGTAACTTTTCTCACATTTCGCCCAATTATATCAATATCCTCTGTGTAGGCAGGGAACATCTAAATCTTCTCGTAGATTGTATGTATCTGTTGT
This sequence comes from Wohlfahrtia magnifica, assembly GCA_023159175.1. NCBI lineage: Eukaryota > Metazoa > Arthropoda > Insecta > Diptera > Sarcophagidae > Wohlfahrtia > Wohlfahrtia magnifica. The sequence goes on from JAKWBJ010000515.1 coordinate 1,299,092, forward strand.
ATTTACTATAGTTTTACTTATGATTTTCTCCATGACCATATTAAATAGGATGAACTCTCGTTCACCTTGTCCGAGACTTCATTCGGTAACAAATGGGCCATGAAAAGTCATTTTTTATTTACGCGCAGATTTTGAGTCATTTTGCATAGTCGCATAAGTCTATCAGGTATTTTCACGAGCAATAACAATTTATATTCTTGATTACTCTCTCCACTTACAACTTTGTAAACAACAACAAATTCTCGACAGATCTTTATACCTAAATATCTTCCAACCAACGGTTCGTCCACATCTTTTTCGACCAGAGGTTGTCCATACTTAACTCTATTTACTGACTTAACCCCAATCAAACTGGTCTTGTTTTTACTACATTTCGGCTTATGTTGTTGCTGTCGGTTAGATTTTTTGTAATTAAGTTCATAATTGTTTTTGTACCTCTTGCTTACTTTTAGCGATGTAAGAAATGACATGGGTTCCCAAACTGCTTTTCGTAATAGTATTTTGTAGGCGATGGGCAGAAGACTAATTCCACGATGGTTGTAACATAGACTGGTATTGCCCTTCTTGCATATATATATTAGACATAAAATGCTGAGATGCCAATTAACTGGCATCTTTTATTTCAATCCAACAGTACACAAGAACTGCTGGATGCACTTTTCTAACTCTTTGCAACAAACAGCTTTAGCTGTCCCCGATAGAACTTTTTTGCCACATGTTTAGCAGAATAAACAATTACAATCAAAGTACAGTGCGTACTCTTGTGTGGACCACGCCAATAAGCTACCAAATGCAAGTTCACAAAATTAATATACGTGTACACATTCATAAAATGACGACAAGCCTGGACAACCACCTTCATAGTTGTCGCCGAATTTAGACTAATTTCTAAGCAGATTGCTCATGCATATATAATATGAAATATTAAATATATAGTTTAACAGTTCAAAAATGCTATTTTTTGTTTTAAGGAAAGGAACAGTAAAAAATTATTAAATTGTAATAATTATATAATAATATTTATAACTAGCAGACCCGGCCAAACGTTGTTTTGCCTTCGAATTTTATTTTCACTGTAAGTCTGGTTTGCATGCAAAGACATGGCTGATTGATATTTAGAAGAAGAATGAAAGGTGCACTAAATCGACATAGCAATTATTGTTCAAATGGAATTTTATATTTTTGATAGCTGGACCCGATCCGCGTTGCTGGCCCTAAGTGTTTCTTTTATGTTGAACTCTTTCTTGTGAAAAATTTTGGTATAAAACTTACACTCGATTCCTGGCTCGTTCGTTGCCTTCTGCGCGCTCTTCTTGTGTCTGCTGTGAGTGCGGCACTTTCATATAATTTGTGTGTCGTGTACGGCGACCAATATTTGAACGTAAACGTGGCATTTTGTACTGCAATATACGTTTCTTATGATATTTTTTTTGTTATTGTTGTGGTAGAAAGGCTGTCCTTTATTTTACTTTTACTTTTTTCAATGGCTTTCAATAATACCATTAATTTACTTTCACTAACTCCTTGGGTTAATTTATTAAAATGTATGTAATATTTAATTGAAATAAATTAATCTTCAATTTAATAAGTTCTTTTTTTCGTTTGACACCCACGAACTTTTCACGAAAAGAGGCTATGTATGAGTCGGTGTCGGCATACTTAACGCCGCTATACGCTGCCACACGCCGATCAAGTACCTAACGCCTTCAGCATAACATAAAATAGGCTTATTGCGCAAATAGAGTTTAAAAAAGAGTGATAGATACTAATTTACATTTTTTTAAATATTTTTTTTCACAAAAAGATGTTAGGTTTCAGAAATAGAAAAATAAATATTGCGCCATCTGTCGAACGAACTTCAAACTACACAGAAACACTCTCACGCCCCATAGAGCATGTATATAAAGTTTGGTCGAAATCGGTGCAGTAGTTCTTGAGTTACGATGCAAAAACATAAAAAACTAAATATTGCGCAATCTGTCGAACGAACTTCAAACTACACAGAAATACTCCCCACGCCCTATAGAGCATGTATACAAAGTTTGGTGGAAATTGATGCAGTAGTTCTTGAGTTACGGTGCAAAAACATAAAAAACTAAATACTGTGCCATCTGTCTGACGAACTTCAAGCTACACAGGAACACTCCTCACGATGACGAAGATACACGTCATTTTTATATATATATAAGGAATTTTTTAAACAAATAATTTTATTTTGTGATTGTGAAAATGTTATCAAATCAAACCACTGTAACAAACCCACAAGCAGCTGTTTACCACTTTTGAGCTTTGTTGAGGCTGTTTTTAAAATATTTATGTGATCAAGTACATGTCGGTAAAAGAAAACAACTGCGGTCTTAGCCTCGAAATCGTATAGCAGTGCAAATCACTTATCTGAAGATGTCATAAAATTTTGCTTATAATCAACTGCGAAGAACTAGAGTAAGATTAACTTTTTCATGCTTAATTTTATATAATAGTTGCCCTGGTATACTAGTAAGTAGCGTGCTAGTCTGCTAGTTTAATTGTTGTGGTTCCGATTTCTATCATATAACATAATATAATTTGATGTTCTATTGTAATTTAAATAAAATATAAAAAAATAAAAAATGTGATATAACCTACATACTTGAGCAACATATTTCAGTTTATTTCGACGTACAATCATCATGACTTCGACTTATATTTCGGACAATTTCAATTAAAACCCTATTACTTCCAACGCTAACAAAATATTTGCAAAATGTAGGAAAATATTTTACTTTTCGCCTCAATAACTTATTTCGTAAAATTTAACGGAGTTAAATGAATTTAATAAATGAATATAAATTTATTATACAGACAAAAAAGTAAAAAAAAACTTTAACAGTAGCAAACACGATAGGAGCAAAAAAAAGTTAATGAAATTTATGTCTGCACATAATTTAACAATTTAAAATTTTATTCAATAAACAAAAAACATTTATTTAACACTTCATAAAAACAAAATACAACATAAACAACAACCGAAATATGTTAAAAAAACACTTGAGAATATAAATAAAATTAACACTTGCATATGAAGGTTTCGCATTAATTTCCAAAAAGAAATAAAAAAAAAATAAATAAATAACCACGAGTGTTAAACAATAGAACAAACAACCAACAACAAAAAACCCAATAGGAAATTGCTTAATACATACGTGTCATTATCAGAGCATAAAATGTGTTCATACATAGAAATGGAAAAACATAAGAACTACCGAAAGTAGACAATAATTTCTTAAATTTTTAAATTTGTATTTCACGATTTACGGTTTGCAGAAAAAATGTTTCTCTAATTGATTTTTATATTGGGTATAAGGATGTTTGCTAAAGAAAAAAATTTCATCTCAATATTTAGCTGACTTGTAGTTTTTATATGAGTTATTATCTATGAATAATATTTTTTTATACCTTTTTTTAATAACACTTTTATTTTACACTTTTATTCCCTTTTTTCAATATTCAATATCGCCATCATCATCATCATCATCGATAATAAAATCGAAAAAAGAGCAAAAAATCTTTATAATTTTTGTGCTTCAATAGAAAATTATAGCCATTCATTCCTTTTTTTCTTCTACTCAGCAATTAATATGCAAAAGTTTTATTTTTTTTTTTTTGCTATTTTTTCTTCCTATTTTTATTAAGCAAATTTTATATCATATCCGAAATATTTTCAATTTTTTTTTTTATTATTTTCAATTTATTTTTCGTTGAACTGAGTGCTTTTTTCTTTTTTCCTTCACTTCATTTAATAGCTTTTTTCCTTATTTTATTTTATTATTTTTTTTGTAAAGGTGCTAAACTGTCAAATGTTCTCATTATGCAAAGGAAGTTAGAGAAGCACGAAATAAAAAAAATAAAAAAAAATTAAGAAAGAAAAATAATTAAAACTACGAATTGAAAATTTTGAAAAATTAATGACCGTATTTGGCTAAAATGAAAAGAGTGAAAATTGCAAGAGTGATGGAAATAATTGAAATTAAATTACTAGACAGGTTTTAATTTAACACACAAAAAAAGACATTTTAATGCTTTCAAATATTTGTATACACTGGTGCATATTCCTATAAACGCACTTAATTTTTTTCTGTATTTTTGTTATATCTTTGTTGTTCTCATTCAAAAGCAAAATTTAACTATTTTAATGAGAGACAACTTAACGGTACTTTTTAAAAGTAAACAATTTTTTTTATGCGATCAAATGTTCTTGGTGCTATTTTAAGTGGAAGATTCGTATAAACGCACACTCGAAATTTGTTTTTACAAAAGTGACCAAAAATAAAATATTATCAATTTTAGTTTTTTTTTTTCAACCAAAGGTACGTTTCTAACAGTAATATCTCAATTTACTGTAACTTTTCCTATTTTAATCAATAAATTTCATCACTTTTAAAGATGCCTAAGGGAACTTTTTTGTCCGATCAAGAAAAGATTCAAATTAAATTTTTATCACGACCAAGGATGCTCTAATAGAGAAATTGGACGTAAAATCGGTCGTTCGGAAAGTGTGGTGCGATATTTCCTTAAGAAAGGTAAAAATTATGGAGTTCGCAAATCAACAAAGGGTAATACAAAACCAACAAGAAGACAACTTAATCTAATAAAACAAGAAGCAACCCGCAACAAATTGAATTCCACACAAATAAGGAATAAATTAAATCTTCCTGTGACTTCCAAACACGTTGCACACAGTTTACGAAACGATGAAAACATAAAATGGAAAAAGCCGAAATGTAAACCAATGCTAAAAAAACACCATAAAGAAAATCGTCTAAAATTCGCAAGAAAATATATGAAATGGACAGATGAGTGGAAAAAAGTAATTTTCTCTGATGACACGATTGAGATCTAAAGATGTTCGGATGTCAAAACGTAATTTCGGTGGTGGCAGTGTTATGGTTAGGGCAGCGTTTTCTGCAGTTGGCAAGTCGAACATTTGTTTTGTTCCGACAAAAATGAATAGTTCGATTTATAACGAACTGTTGGAAGATGCTCTTCTCTCTTTTATGGACGAAAAAATGGATGAAGATTGCATTTTTCAACAAGATAGTGCTGCAATCCATGTTTCTAAGCAATCGAAATCTTGGTTCAATGAACATGTCATTCCTTTGTTGGACTGGCCGGCTTGTAGTCCGGACTTAAACCCAATGGAAAGCTTGTGGGGATACATGGCCCGTAAAGTTTATGCAAATAATGCCCAGAATGAAGGCATAAAGACTGTGACAGAGCTGAAACTAAGAATTAAACAAGTCTGGGAGGAAATTGATTCCGATTTGCTTAAAAAATTAGTGGAATCAATGTCAGACCGTATTTTAGAAACAATCCATAACAAAGGATCATCCACACATTACTAATAATGCTACAATGGCCCAAACATTAAAGTGCGTTTATAGGAAAATACCCTTAAAAATGGCTGTTAATATCGAAAATTAGGTAAAAAAAAAGAATTAAAGTATAAATGAATTTTTTTTGTAAACAATATTTTAAGTGAAGTCTTAACTAATTTAATACACAAATTTATAGCCCCCTAAATATTTTCTTGTTTAATTTTTACCTTTTTTTTAAAAAAAAGTAGTGTGCGTTTATAGGAATATGCTCTAGTGTATAAAGAAATGTATTCATTTTAACAGTTACATGCCATATGTATTGAAACTAGGGCTTGCCAGATGGCCTAGAGTTCGCATGATTCACAAAAGTTTTGACAGATTCTCAAGAATCAAGAAAAATATATATTTTTTAAAGTACAGTAAAACTTTGATAATCTGAATCTCGCTAATTCGAATTTTCCGCTAATCTGAACATCATTCCATTTGTTAGTCTATAATCCGGATTGATTGAAACTTTATAATCCGATTTGCTTTTAAAATATTGTCTACAAAAACAATTTTCCTAATTTTATTGTTGTTTTTACTCGTATGACTTGTAAGTATGAAACATATTATTACTTTTTTTACAAAATGTAATATGTGCACATATTGTTTTTTACCCTTTTTTAATGCAATTATTTATTTAAATGATAACTAAATATAATAAGTCATTCCATATGTGTTTCAAAAAGTATTTTTAATACAAAACCACTATTCTAAGTTTGTATTCGGTAATCCGGATCAGGGTCTGCAATCAATTATCCGGACTATCAAGGTTTTACTGTACATTTTTTTAACGTTTTCCTTATATAAAGTTTTGTAAAAAGCTTTTAAACATTTTAATGAACTAATAATGTCTGTTTTTTAAAGTATTTGTTTTCTAGTTAACTGCGAAAAATCCATAATGAAATTGTTATAAGAAATGTTATAAAAAGTTCGTTTACAAATTTGGCCAAAAATTCAATACCTTTTTCTTGTATTCGAAACAAGTTTTTTTTTAACAAAATATGTTCCGTTTTCGTTTACGTGGTAAAGTAATTTTTTATCAGTGTAAAACTTCTGATCGAAAAATTGATTCAATTGTGTTTTGCAGACAACAACTTTTCTTGGTGTCAATCCTGGATTTTCCACCTTCTGCGAAGCTTCACCTTGATTCGTTTATTAACTTTTGCACTCATTATTGTCGTACGCAATCGATTTTACATTTCCTGTTATCATTCGGACTCGCCAAATACACTATAGTGTCGCCTTAATTATGACTACAGATATTACGATTTAGAGCCGTATATCGATTGCTTGAAACCAATATATTTTGCACACCAATATTTTTGACTGTCAAGATTTTTTCCATAAATATCAATAATTTTGCAACAAAAATTCCAATAGAGCTATGGCAGTTTATAGCGACCATATTGCTGTAACTACATCTGTTGAATTGGCTGTCATTCAAATAATTTTGCCAAATAGGGCGATGGATATAGCATTCGACAAAAAGTACAAAAGGGATTGTACCGAATTTTGGCTGAAAGGATACATCAACATGCAATCCAAGATGGACGGAATTTGTGCTGACAGAATGATCGGTATACATATTTCTTGGCAACGACACTGAGCGCCATAAGTCAGTTATTACTATCTTCGTTTGATCTGAATTGGATACTACGAGCACTAACGATATCTGGTTTAACAAGATGTTGTGAGGTGTTCTTAAGTTATGTAAAATTTGACATTTCAGAAGAAAGTCTCGGCAGACACTCACACGACGATTTTTTTTGTTATATTTTGAATGGTATCTTACACACTCTCTGTTTTATTTTAATTATAAAAACGCTAAATAAATGACCCTTTAGTACATTGTATGTATAAATACATTAAAGTAATAGAGATAATCAATCAATCAGGATAATCAATCACACTTAATATACACACTTATATTGTACATATATATGTATAGGGTGGGCCACTTAAAAGCTTAAATTTAACAATGCAATAAAACAAACAAGGGTTTTAAATTTTGTCAAATTAATTTTTTTTGTTTTGAAGTACAATTGTTCCGCTTAGAAATGAAATATTATTTCATTCATATGGTTGCAGCGGCTGGCCTCACAGTATCCCACTCGAAAGGACCAATTTTCGAGAACTTATTCGAGTATATGGGGTATACTCTGCGACATTATCACGAATGTTGACCTTCAAATGCTCAATTGTCTCTGGTTTGTCGGCATAACACTTGTTTTTAACGGCGCTCCACAGAAAATAGTCCAACGGTGTCAAATCGCAGATTCTTGGAGGTCAAATGACACTACCATTTCGTCTGATAAAACAGCCATCAAACGTTTGGAGCAATAAATCGATTGCGGCATGAGATGTGTGGCAAGTTGCACCATCCTATTGAAACCAAGCATCGTTCAAATCAATACCATGAAGAGCGGGCACAAAGAAAATCGTTTATCATGATGCCATAAGTGTCTCCCTTGACCGTATGGTTGCGCCGTCCTCATTTTAAAGAAATATGGGCCGCTGATGCTTCCGCTGCACAAGCTGCAAGAAACTATCACTCGTAATGAGTATATTGGCTTTTGTAAGCCCACGTTTGAGTTTTCGTACCACCAAACGTACCCACCACAATGAAAATAAGCTTTATCCGAAAAAATTATTTTTTTATCTTTTTGCCATTTCCGACCAATTGTCTTTGTTATGGAAATAAATTTCCAATAAATCTCAACGTTGCTCAAGCATAAATCGATTTTGTTTAGTGGAGATATAATACTGAATTTTGTGACAGAATAAAATGACATAAGTATTGCCAGATTCGAAATAACCGCTGGTTGAAATTAAAACTGATAGATGGCCCACCCGATATATAGTCAATCCGTTTTAGTATATAAAAGTTGCTAAGGAAGTAGAGGCATATGGGTATTATTCATTATATAAAATACAAAATTTATCATACAAAGAAGGGACCTGAAAAATAATTTTAAAAATATTTTTTTCTTGACAATTTTATTCTTTTATTCTGAACTGTAATAGAAAAAAAGTTTTTTTTTTTATGAATAAAGAATATCATGTTTAAAAACATAAAGCACAAGTTTTTGTGTAAAACGGAAATATTTAAAAAAGCTACGAGATTTTTTTTTATTATACATTAAAAATGCTTTTTTTCTTTTAGTAGTTCCCGGCAAAGATCCTGTAATTACCGGTATACGTTCTCGTTATAAAGTAGGCGATATAGTGCGGGGAAACTGTACATCATCACATTCAAGACCAGCAGCTAATATTACTTGGACAGTTAATGGATATGAGGTAAAACAACATATAAAAAAAAATTATTTTTCTTAAAGAATATAATAGTCAAGCTTTTAATTTTCTAACTAATATTTGCAGTACTCATTTGTGCTTTTAAAATGATAAAGTTATTATATGCGTCTGCTTATGCTAATTTAACAGTTTTTAATTGAAAATCATTTCAAAATTGTTTGCCTTCGACCATCGTAATGTAAAAATTATGTGGTCCCACTTATTGACCACAAATTATTGTTGTTGGTAAAAATATTTATAAAAAAAAAAACTATACATACTTGTATTACATTCAATAAAAGACTCATAAAAAATGACCTGAACAAATATTTTCTGTGTTAAAGTCCACAAAAACAAAATAAAAAATCAAATAAATGAAAAACTTTTTATTTTTTTAAAAAGTAACAAATCATACATTTTCCACTACAACCACCACTCTATAGAAAGAAGGCAAAAACAAACGGGAGATATACGAAAAACAACATTGTGGATAAGGATAAAGTTTTACTTAAGGGAAGGCTAATATATACCCAAGCCAGGTTAAGTTATGGTCCAAAATCCATGCAAAGTAACAACAACAGAGCAATGTGTACAAGAATAGAACCACCCTTATGCAAACACATTAAACAACCACATGAATTGGGAAAAGCAAAACAAACAATTTTTCTCCTAAAATTGACCAAAAAACAACAAACAAACAAAGTTGCAAACACATTTAGAACAAAACAAACATTTAAACCAAAAATATAATTTAATGTCCACTTAAGGAGTTTTTGTTAAACACAAAGTAAAGCCCATTGTCTAGTTAAAGAATGTGGTTAAAATACCTCTGCTACTTTCATTACAGTGACATTAAAAAGCCAGGAAGCGGAAGCACTAGGCAGAGACACACAGTGTCTCAAAAAAACGTAGAAAAATTCAAAAAGTTCCAGATAAACGTGGCAAATTAAAAGTCATATTACCTCAACACTTGACCCCTGTCTTTGTCTCTCTCTCTCTCTCTCTCTTTCTCTCTTGTAATCAAAAACACATATTTAACACTTAAACCCCTATTGGGTTTATAAATATTTTGTAAATGTTACTAAACTGTATTGTAATAAACCAAAAAAAAAAGAAAAAATGAATTTCTGAGAGAAAAAAATATAATTTTGTTGTTATTGCTTTGCTGGCTTTTTATGGTTTAGCATATGTTGTTTTAACAACAACAACTACATCTTTAGAGCTACAATTACAACAATAGTATGTAGTTGCTGCTACTATTGCTGTAGTTGTCGTTGCTGTTGCCGTAGCCATTTATTGTTGTACAACCACAAGTCCTGCTTACCATTGTTAACATATGCTCCCCGAGTGCAGACAAAGTTTTCAACGTGTACTCGTATTTTTAATAATGAGCAACGCATCTGCACAAAGTAGTTTAATACCCAAAAAAAATACTTTTTTTTGTTTCTTTTCTCGACATTTTTCGTTAAACTTTTTTTTTGCTGGTTCTACTGCCATGCTTAAGCATAGTTAAGGTTTATGCGCCTTCTTTATGGGTATTTTGTGTCGCAATGTTTGCGAAAACAGCATATTTTTTTGATAATTTAAGGCACAATTAAACAGTATCCGTTCTTCGTATGGGAATACAAGGATTCGTACATTATGCAATAATCGGGCGAAGAATTTTTAAAAGGGCTGGTTCCAAAACAAATGGATATAATAGTGAAGAAATATCTTTTCTACAAAACTTCATAGAATAACCCATATATCTATGCACAAGACAAAAGTAAAAATAAAACAGTCATGCAAATTATTATAAACATTTTGGCTTTACAAAGGACATTAACACAAATTTTAAACAGAAAATAAGCGGCAACAAAACAAAACTCACAAAAAGCATACTATTGGATGGCCAAGTGTAAAAGCCTTAACATTTTTTTGTTAATTATGACTTATGACATGCAAAATAAATATAAAAAAAAATAAATAAAAAAGTTTTACAAACAAACTACAACGATTTTCAAACACAAAGGCCATGTAATTATAATTATTTTGTTTTATTTTTTAGTTTTTTACTAAAATCAGTAAATTAAAGGATCAACTTTAAAACGAATATAAAATAAAATAAAATATCGTAGAAATAATTAAAATTAGTTTTGCGAATTTATTTACTTGAAATTATTTGCAAATTTGCAAATTAAAACTTTTAGCATTCTTGCAGTCTGTACAGAATATAAAATAAAGTATTTTTCGTAAATAAGTATTCAGTTGATATACGCAAATGACCCCATTACGAGCTTACTTTTTAATGCAATATGCAGCAAATATATAGTCTACTTAATATCATTATATTGTATAAGTATGTATACTTAGTAAGACTTTTTTTGTAATTATGATTGTACTTATTTATTAAATGTTCTTCTCATTTTAAGTTTAAGTAATTATTTAATAATACTCCGCATTTGCATATTTTCTCTTTCTATTTTCTCTTCTTCTAGACGAATCCTGCTCATGTACGACACTTTAGGCCACATAAGGATCCACGTGAATTAGAAACGGTTATTTCAGCCATACACTTTGTTGTAACCCCACAGCATTTTATTTATGGAAAATTAAAGGTGAGTACCAAGAAATTTATATGCATTTTAAAGACACCCACATACAATGACACAAAATAGCTGTGGAAAAATATACTCAACTTTTGCCATTATAATGACAAGCTGGAAGACATTAAAGAGTTTCTTAATGCATTCACTTTATTTTTACAGCTTCTTTAACATGCCAGTGTACTTAGCATGTAATATAACTACTGATATACATAACTATGTACTCGTACTGGTACTTGCAAACATCTGCAGGAAAAAATTAGACGAAATAAAAAATGGCTGAAGGACTTTTCTTGTAGAGTAAATAAAGTCCTAATAGAAAAACAAAATTAATTATAATTTTTTTTTTTTTTGTAATTAGAAAAACTTTTAAAATTAACATAAATCGAATCAAAATCTTGAACTATCAAAGGTGTAGCTTCTAGCAAAACCAAAAATGTTCATCATCACATAATAACCTCTATAATATCTCAATTCAAGTCTATTTAGCGTTAAAAAAAATAAGTTTGTTTCTAATGATAGAGTAGGTTTTTTGTGGTGTATACAGATAAATGAAGATCCTTTTATCTATGAACGGTTATTTGTCTAAAAGTATAACTCCACTCTGTGCCATTCTAATTGAAACTATGTGAGGTTTTTAAAGTATAAACAAACAAAAATTGTCAAAAGTCACTTATGCTCGCTGGTAGGGTAGTGTAGGGTAGTATTTATATGAAATTAAAACATATGTGACACCAAAAAGTATGGAAAACAAAGAAACATAATAAAAACAAAAATACGAACATAAAAGCTAAATGAAAGCTCAACTATTAAATGAAATTAAAATGAGAAATGCTTTTACAACTATCAGGCTGGGCATTAGGTTGTACAATGGAAAAAATTAAAACAAGAAACGGTCCACTAATTGTTTGTTATTTTAACGGCAGAGCCATAATTTTTGAAAGATTTTATAAAACAAACATTTGTTTGCAACACATACAGAAAGAAAATTTTCTAACAGTCACAGCACGTACCGTGAGCAGCATTTTATGGTTAATTTTTTAAATTGTTATTGTTGCTGTTGTTGTTGTTGGTTCTTATTTTATTTTATTTTTTATGACAATATGGCGGTTCAACTTGTACACACACACACATTGTACACATGGACACTGATATACCCACTTTCAGTTTATGAGCAACAACATAAGCATCTTGTTGCTCTCAATTATAAGCAAACACATGCAGACATAGCATACGTACTTACTTAAACATACACACACAAACCACAGCATAGTCATATAGGCAAAGAAGGACATCAGATAAACGAAAATTATTTCATTCCATCCTCATAAAATTTCTCTCCCTCTCTCCCTCTCTCCCTCTCTCTATTTATTTTACACACACGGTTTTATATACAGGCGCTTGCAGCCAACATTGAAATTCTATAAGAAAAATTCCAAAAAAAGTACAATGTTTACCATATTAAATAATGTTGATGAGGCGTTTGCTTGCAACCGTTGTAACTGCCACAGTATTTGTGTGTGTGTGTGTGTGTGTATGTGTATGTGGATGTGTTTCCATCGTTTTGTTACTTTCGTAATGAGTTTATCTTCAGTTATAGTAGTGCTGCTGCATATATATGTGGCATGATCTGTGTTTAATCATTAAAATTCTTTAAGTGATAAAATTATAATTATCATACCGCACAAGAAATTCAATTTATATGCAGATATTAAGTTATTAAATCGTAAATAATATACAGACACAGTTGTGTGGTTCTACTCAATTATTTATATTTTTAATTTTAAAGATTCATTGTATTTGTTTGTTTCATTTTTGATTTTTTACTTTTTGTTTGAATTATTCATTGCAGATACGCTGCACTGCATTTATACATGATGTCTATTGGAAATCAACAGAAAAGTCTATAGAAGAGAATCGTTTAAGTAAAGCGGGTTCCTCAAATGTGGTGCATAAATTCTCCGAAGACTATTTCGATTTGGATGAAGATAATGTAGTCGATAGATCGGATACCTATATGACGCACATTAAAGGTAAATGACTAGAATTTTATTGTGCTCATGTTATCATTTATGTGTATTTGACAAACATTTACTTTAGGGGGGAAAAAACCTTTAAAATGGTTTCCCTTTCGTATTATAAATAAAATCAAGCATATTTACTTATATTATCCTGAATGTGTTTGTTTTCATTTATAAAATATTTTTTATATATAATTTCTTTCATCCATCAACATTATCTTCATACATACATCCTCTACGGAAACACATGTTTAAAGAAATATTTCATTTTTGTCAGATCAGTTTTATTCCATCTTTGCTCTCATTCTCTCACTTGCTAAAGGAAGTATGACGGAAATGTATAAAAAATAATTTGTTAAAACTAACAAAGGACATGTGCAATTGCATATGTGTGTGTATGTAGCAGGCACCTAAAGAACTTTTATACATACATACTACATACGAATATAGGGATATGTAACACTCTTTATAACAAATTGAAAAAACAATCAAAAAACTTAAAGAGCAACAAGTTTGCTGATGCAAAAGAATGAAAAATGAATTAAAAGACAGATAAAACAAATAATTAATTTAAAATAAAAATGACCAAAATGTAGTATTATTTCTCAAATGGTATGTCTATTGACAGGTAACTCTTTTCTTTTTACCCCAAATCTCATTTAAAACAGCAGTTTTTGCTTGACACATCGGTAACACACACGTGTTGAAGTTGACAATAATTCTCAAATGAAAAAAAATAAAAATAAAACTTTTGCTTGTAGTCAATGGTAATTTTTTTTATTGCATATAAAAATAAAATTAATCTTATATGGAATTAACAACTGCCCTAGTTTCTGTTCATACTCCTCCTCCCTCCTCAACTTTTATGTAACTTATCATTTGTAGACACTTCAGAAATATTTCCTACGAATATATAAATGCAACATCAAAAACGAAAATCTCGTAAATAAATTTTTAATTAAAAAAAGAAAACGAAGGAAAATGATTGTTTTTATGGCAACTTTTTCATTTCGTTTGCATTTTTTATTTAAATTTTTTTTCTTTTTCTTTCTCTGTTTTAAGGTGATGTATCCTCATTAAATGCCAGTGGCTGTTCAGCTTTACATAAATGTTCTTGCTTTTGGCCACGTTTAACAACACTCTCTCTCATATTGTATACCGTGCAACAAATGCTCCAATTATTGCAGCAATTGTTAACACAAACAACAAGAAGAAGAACAACAACTGTGGCAGAACAAAATACTAGCAATTGTAGAACAATAAAAACGTATAAATACATCAAAAACAAGAACAACAACAGCAAGAACAACAATAGTACTGAAGAAGAAAACAAAAATTTATTAAAAATAACAGAGGCAGAAACAACAACGAAAAATGGTTTAAAGCAACATTCAAGAGAATCTTTAGCAACACAAGTGGCAACAATTTGTTATAAAAACAAGCAGCAGCAACAGCAACGACAAAGCGAAAATAAGATTCCAGCAGCTGAAGAAGAACTGGAAAACGAATATTGGCCCAAAGAAAAACATTCTCAAATAGAGCTAATCAAGGAAAAACAACAACAACAGCGACTGGCATATAGTCTAAAGTCAGAAAATAACAAAAACTGGCAACAATTGCCAACCAAATACACAAACACTTCAGTATGTAAACACTATAATAAAACCGGCAGACAACATGAACAACAAAAACAATTGCAATTGCATTTGTGCTTATACTTGCAACCAGTGTGTGATAGAACTCTCTATGATTCTTACAATTCAACAATGACAACAACTATTCAAGTGGCAAATATTTTGCCAGCCAACAACGTTGTAAATCTAAAGCACGTTCCCACTAGCGCTGTATTTAATATTAAACAGCTTATTTGCCATAAAGCAGTGTCTTCTGTTTTTTCTTCCTTCTCTTCTTATTCTCCTTCTCCTACCAGCCATTATTTAAACGCAAATACAAGCAGAGAATTATACGAATACAACTTTGTCTTGAATAGTTTGAATACCGCTGCTTGTCTTAATACTTGTTGTACTTGTGCTGGCAACTTAACATCAAAAGATATTTTTTTAATTTCAACAACAACAACAGCAAAAACAATAAGAAAAACAATAACAACATGACTGGATTATATGCATTGTAAAGTGGCTTAAAATTGCATGAAATTTATACAGAAACTTACATAAATATTCATACAATATATAAATATACAACAACAATAACAACACTAACATTTTGTATATGTTTTTCTTCACATTTTGTTTGTTTGTGTTTTTATTCAAACAAAACCAACTACAATAACAGATCCGGCTATTTACTGCAACATAGTTTCACATACAAATCCATCTGTTCTACGTCATTTGAGGAGTTTCATGCACTAACGCAGCCCATATGAAACTATGAAATTTTATTTTAAAACACTAACGTCTCCGAAGACCTCTCCATTATATGCATACGAGTTGCAATTTTTTTTACTTCAACTATTTAAACATTAGCTGAGAAGATGTAAGCAGTGATTTGATAAATTTGTTATTTCATTACCTTTTTTGAGCTCAAGAACCGAACAAATAAATTTGGGACTACAAAGGTAAAGGTAAAGTACACTTATTTTTGTTGTAAATAAGCTACGATAACCTTTAAATAAAACACCCAATAAAACCCAGGTGGGTCTAATCGGGTTACCCAGTGGGTTGCCAACCCTGCTTGAAAAAGCATTTAGTAGGCCTTTTTTCGGTCTTCCAAGGCCAGCCAGAGGAATCTGAGATGATATGGATGGTTCTATAGCATCGAAGAACGTACAAAAATGTTATATCACCCTCTAACCATGATTTATTAGACGTTTGAGGCAACAAAATTAAAAATAAAAGTATTTTTATCACTACTGGAAGTTTCGACCAATTCATTAAAAATGACCATTTTAGATACAATAAAACTACCTTCTGCTAAAATGAGAACAAATACTATATAGGCAGGTTAGAGCAGAAAAGTTTTGGTTTATTTTTAACTACAGTCGTGTATCTTACACTTGGAAAAAAATTGGTTGGGGGAAATGGGGAATTCTTACTTATCCTCTTTTAAAATCCAAGTTTAATAATTTTTTGTAATTTTTTTTTTTAATTACTCACCTTATCTAAGTAATGGGTTGAACAGTATTAAATGTAAAAGTATAAAAGAAACTTCTTTACCTTACTATTGACCCCTGCCATTATAATAACCTACAAGGGCGGATTGATATTGAAGCCTAAGTAGGAAAAAAACAATTTGTTTTTTTTTTCAAAAACCATTCATTTCTCAACATAGTCTCCTTTTAGCTCAATACACTTACTAAGACGATTTTCCAACTTTTTTATACCATCTGAATAATACGATTTTGTGAACTCCTCAAAATACGTATTAGTTCGGTAATCAGTTCTTCGTTTGAGATGAATCTTTTTCCTGCGAGCCATTTTTTCAAATTTGGAAACAGGAAAAAGTCATTAGGGGCTAAATCTGGACTATAAGGTGGATGATCAACCAATTCGAAGTGGATTTCTCGTAGTTTTAGCATCGTATCTAATACTGTGTGAACCGGTGCGTGGTCTAGAAGAAAGAGCACTTTTTTCTTGTTTAAATGTGATCGTTTTTCCTTGATTGCATTAACCAATTGATCCAATAATGCACAATAATACTCTCCTGTGATTGTGGCTCCCTTTTTAAGATAATCGATGAGTAATATTTCGCGTGCATCCCAAAATACAGTGGCCATAACCTTGCCAGCCGATTTCGCTGTCTTCGCCTTCTTCGGAGCACTTCCACCAGCTTCCACCCATTGCTGCGATTGATGTTTGGTTTCAGGTGTGTAGTGGTGAACCCACGTTTCATCAACAGTTATTAATCTACGCCAAAAATTAGCAGGATTATGCTTTATCATGTTCAAACACCGCTGTGAAGTCATCTGTCGAACTCGTTTTTGTTCAACACTGAGCAAACGCGGCACCCATCTTGCTGATAGCTTTTTCATATGCAAATGTTCATGCAAAATGTTGAACACACGTTCATATGATATGTTTACCATTTCAGCAATCTGACGTATTTTGACCCGGCGATCATTCATAACAATATCGAGGATTTTCTTGATATTCTTTTCAGTAACCACCTCTTTTGGCCTTCCTGTTGATGGTATTGTTGCAGTGCTTGTTCGGCCCCGTTTAAATTCAGCAATCCAATATTTTACCATATAATCTGACGGAGCAGATTAGCCGTAATGTTTATCAAGCTTTTCTTTTGCCTCTTTCGCCGTTTTGCCTACACGAAATTCACTTTTTTCCATTTTCCAAGAAACACAATAGTTGCTTATTTCAAACGACTACAACAAATAAACTAATCGATGAATTTGGCTAACATTTTAACAGCTGACGTTTGACAGATCGTAATTTCTAAGAAAGAAAAAGTTTTTGTGTTTGTGCTGCCATTTAGCGCTAGGTAGCTTCAATGTCAATCCGCCCTCGTAAGTGTGCTCTGATGTTATTTTTGTCCAGTTCGGTTATTCTAGGCGATATACTGCGTAAGATCTGGAGAGTTTGTTTATGTTTTGTTGAAATCCTTGAAGCCAAAGTTAATATAGAAAAAAAGCATTAAAATCCTCAGGAAAAATCATTAAAATTTTTCAAAATTAAATCACTTTTATATCAAACTCCCCCAACATACTTCAACTAACAAACGGATTAATTTTTTTATTTATTTTTTTATTTTTCTGGGCAAAGTGGCTGTATATGTTATGTGAACGCTCTCTGTTTTTGTATATGTATATATGTATGAGAAGTACGTGTGCACAGATTTGCATGTTTCTGTGAATGTTGAGTAAACTCATACATAAAATATTGTTGTTCTACAAAATTATATAGAAGAAAAAATATTTTATATATTTATTTTGTTGCATAAAGAAACAAAATGTTGCAACACTTTCAGCATAAAAAATTCTCTCTCTCTCTCTCTCTCTCTCTCTCTTCCACTCTTTTTCTATAGTCACTGCATATTTTTCATGCAATTTTTTCTTTATAATACAACAGCCTTTAAGCGTTAATTTTTATTTTATTTTCATGTGTTTTTAGTTTTAAGATGAAAAATGAAAACAACAACAAACATATATTTTATTTATAAATACAACAAATTGATAGAGATGGATAGATGTGCATACATACACACAGATGTTTATACATCATGCCTGTCTATAAACAGAATTGAAAAAGTGGATTAAAAATATAAAATTTATTTAAAGGTAAAGAAATTTTTAAAAAAATCTTTAAAAATTTTCCTCATTTTTATAAAATATTCTTTTTTGCTATAAAAATTTATAAAATTTTTATTTCATTTTGTATGACCATTAATATTTGATTTAAAAAACACTCAATATACAGCCAATAAATGGTTTCTTATACATAAATAATTAAAAAAAAAAACAACAGTGCTCAATAAAGGTAAGCGCACACTTTTAAAAGTAAAAAAATGAATTAATGTAAAATAAACGCTTAACATATTAAAAATATAACAAAAAAATATATTCATTAAAAGCAAAAAATATGAATAAAATTAAAAAAAAAGATATTTTGAGGAAATAAAAAATTTATATAAATAACGAAGACTTAAAAAAAACACTCTGTACAAACGTTGGTACTTAAAAAGTAATTGTACTCGAAAAATATACAAATGAATAGGAAATAAAATAAATTGTTTATTGAATTTTTTTTTTTTTTTGTTTTTTTTTGTTTTGTAAATAAATATTTGTATAATATATCTAAAGAGAAAAAATTATAACACACGGTGTTTAAATTGGTAAAAAATTATTTTATGTTTTTTTAATCGTATTTAAATATGTTACTTAAACAAAATGTGTAAATAAGTCACTTCAATATATGAAAGCCCTTCAAAAACATCCATTAAAACACTACAAATAGAAACTATTAAATTTATGTTAAAAAGACTTAAAAAAAACCTTTAAACAAATAATACTTGAATTTTACAAATAAATAAGAAAAACCAACACTTTGTGAAATATTTTTTTAATTAATTTTCTTGTATAGGAAAAAAATATTTTTTCTAGTTCGCTTATCTTTTTCAATTTTGTTTAATTATAAAAATATGTTCAAAATTTACAAGTTCGTTGTTTGTTCTTTGTTAAGCAAACCGAAATCAGAACAATCAGCAAAAAACCAATTCATACTTCCCAGCGATAAAAAAGCTAGACAAGGGATTCATTAAACAGGATTAAAATGCATATAATAAAAGTGCATTGATACTCTGCTATATACATCGAAAATATTGGTTCATTACTGGATTAAAGATTCTTTGTAATGTAGTTTCGTTTTTTTATGAGATAGTCTTCTAAATTGCTTAAACCTAGGATGTCTAACTCGGTCTGGCTAGACCATTTTTGACTTTAATGTTAAATATCTTTTTTTCTAGTTCAGTTAGAAAGTAAAGAAGATCATGAATTCAACCACTGAAGTGTTCTGGTAGAAATTAGGGGGTTGAAATACCCTTTTTTTAAATAGTGCACTAAATAAAACCTTGTGGGCTGGCTGGACCACAAATTATTTTACTACGGTTTATACGATTCTACCACGCAAACACTCGTCCAAAGCGCAAATAATTAGAAAATCAGTTGCCATAAATGATCTTTGTTTAACGCTTGCTACTTGTGTAGAGTAATCATATACCCCAGATCCAAATTTAATTGCAGATGTCTAGATTCTGCCTTATCGCTGACGTACTAGATTAAGCCGTTATACTCAGTTAAGAAACAGTCAAATATAGCATAAAAGTACAATGAATATGTGACTCATGACTAAATTATGCACTAAGAGAGAAATTTATACATGTAAGAGCTCTGATGGTATATGGGAGTTAATGAACTTAACTCAAAAGTACTTTCATACGGGACGTAGTATATAATGTGACAATTTTTTATTAGATTAACTATCATTATCTAACTATCTATCAAAAAATTTGACGGAAGTTCCCCCCCGCTCTTGTTGGTACAGGTCTCGCTAACAAAGCATTTGTGCCATTTTAATTTACAAAATCACCTTCTTGTGGTATTATGAAAATAGGTACTCTTTGTGTTGCTGAATTGAAATAAGACTGTGTATTACTGTTCTTTATTTATTTAAAAACAATTATATTAACCAGATAGAGCAACAAACCAAACATTGTCAAAAAATCTAACCAAATTATTGACTAAACCCGAAACGAAGCAGGAGTAGATAAGATACAATGGATCAAACGGCATCGTATTATATCTGCAAGTGTGAAACAAAGCGTTGGCCTTTGGCTATGTTTTTCAATATGCTGGACATATCAGGATTATTTGTGAAGATATGGTACGAACAAAGCAAACGAACCGTCGCTACCGCTTCCTTAATGAATTATCAAACCAATTAGTACGGCTACATATGGAATTTCGTGCGTTTAATGCTTATATATTGCGTTATACACATATCAGAAATGCTATGGCAAAGTTTGATGCATGTGTGAGTATCATACATTTGTATATAAGAATAAACAAAATTCAAAAAGTTAATTAAAATAATCTTTTTCTTGTGGTCTAGTCAGACCACAATGGTGCACTTGGTGGCGAAGTGTTTGTTGGACATCCTAGGGTTTTCTTTAACTCAATTTCTAATCCAAAACTTATGATAATTCAAAGGTTTGTTAAAAAAAATACAAATTGAATTTCTCTGTAGATCTGTAGTAGGGTATTTAATTTTTTTATAACTATACGCCCCGAGTCTCAGTACTATAAAAGTTATACACTTTGACTAGATTTGCAGAAATAATTAAAAAAATATTTTTTCAGTATTTTTTTTTTAGTTTTATTACTATAGCAAACAACGATTTCAAAATAATGTCATGACTAATGTATGGGATTTTGCATAAAAAATACATTTCTTTCTTTATTGCAATGATGTCATAATTAAAAAAAAAAACATTTTAGGAGAACTGTTTTAACTTCCTATTGTTTGCTTCCGTGCTCATAATTTTTTACGAATCACGAATCATAATGTTCCGCATATTTTAGAATACTTAACTAAAAAATCACGTTTTTGCAGTAAATGAGCGATATGTTATGTTTTCGTATCAATCAACTTTTAACGAAGCAAACTCATCTTTCATTCGCTAAGTGACGAGCTTTCTGCAGTAATCGACTACCAGCAACATGAATTGTTTTTGTTACTCGTACTCGTCCCTCACCAGTTCGTTAAACTTATTTATCATAACAATTCACATTTACTACTTGTCTTCTAAGAGTATCACTGAAATATTCTTTGGTGGGTGTTGTGGATTCCAAAAATACTGAAGAACGTCTTTGTTTTACTTTATTTTATAGCTGAAGCGTTTGTCTTCAAAATCTACCTTTCGACCCATAAACGTTTCGATTCATTTTATTTTTTATTTTTAATCATATTTTCTTTCTCAGATTCTAGAATACGCTTATCAATAAAGATCTAAGCCGGCATATATATATGTGTCTTCTCGCAAATGTGAGGGCACTTTTTATACTTAGACATCTCGATAAGAGTCGTATATAAGGCTGTCAAAATATGCACCATGTCTTAATCCTTTTAGTTCTTCTTAAAGTATACCAAGCTGATTACTGAAGATTACAGTCTTATTTGCATCTTGTTTTTGCAGAATTCCTGGCATCCGGAAACTAAAGATGCTTGTGTACCAACCTCTTAGGCAGAGGAGAGATAATTACAATAATTTCTTGAAGCCTTCTCTTGTTTGATTGCCCTATTTGAAGACATTGGGAATGTAGTTTACTATACTCACTCTTGGGTCTTCAACGTAGCTGGGTTTGGTTGGTTTAAGCAACCGTCAGGTCAAAATTGAACCGGCGGCTGCAAACACTTGGAGGCCAATGGTCTATTGTGATCATCCTTTGCAGGAAACCTGTATCGAAGAGAAGTAGCTTTCAATGCGATTTTCTTCATTAAGCATTGTCGTATTAACGGTCGTATCTAGTGATTTCCACAAGCTTTAAAATGTTGACTAATTGAAACGTTCGAACCTTTCCTTGGCGTGCTTGTTCATCAAACACTTCTTTCAATATTAGCTCAGGCGTGTTGACGGCAAGCCAACTACAGTTTTTGCGACAGATTACTATTTCAATTCTGGCACTTGCCCCTTGCATCACCCCTGTATTAGATGCTGTAGTATTCAAGAGAAGACTACAAGGAGTCACTGCAACAAACTCTCCTCTACCTACAAGATATTATTTTAAAATTGTTATTTCTATAGTAGTTTTCCTAATAAAACTAAAAAAGGGTGTTAGGTTTTTATCTTTTAAAAATGTTTATTTGTGAGTTCGTAGATTGCAGTTAAACTAAAATAAGTCTGGTGTTTGGTATTTAATTCAATAATTCTTTATTTAACTCAGTTTTGTGTTCCACGCTGGTAACATTTTCACAAGCAATAATAATTTCTATTCTTAATTACTTTTTCTGTTTACAACTTTGTAAACAACAACAGTTACTCGACAGGTCTTTCTACCTAAAGATCTTCCAACAGGAGCCTTGTTACAACTTTGGTTCGATCACAGATTTTTCAACCAGAGATTATCCACACTTAACTCTCTTTACTTATT
This sequence comes from Wohlfahrtia magnifica, assembly GCA_023159175.1. Taxonomy (NCBI): domain Eukaryota; kingdom Metazoa; phylum Arthropoda; class Insecta; order Diptera; family Sarcophagidae; genus Wohlfahrtia; species Wohlfahrtia magnifica. Next base: position 1,322,004 of record JAKWBJ010000515.1, read on the forward strand.
TAGTTCCAACTAAACTGGGTTTACTTCACTAGTTTACTTCTTATAAACTCTCATCACACCGAGTTTAAGCCAATAAACTCTACTCGCTAAGCTTACTACACTTAAACTTGTCACACTGTCTATTTAGGCTGAGTTTACACATAAAACTGATTGCTGTCAGTGTACCTAGTTTTGAAAATGAATATTTTTTTGTTGTAATTGTATGTAATGGGTATCGTATAAGCGATATTTTTTTTCTCAAAATTCATAAATATCACCATACGCTCAGCGGAATTTTCTGCAATTACAGCAAAACATATACGAGTATACACATATATATTATTTTTTGTTCAAAACTAGGTACGTTTACTTTATTAGGAATAAAACATGTATTTACAAATCGATTTTCATGAATTATGGTTTATTTTATTTCTAAAGGGTCCGCCATCTAACGTTTTTTTTCTACTAGTGCTTATTTCGTGAATGGTAACACTTAGCTCATGTTCGATTTGACAGATAATTAGTTTTATCCTTCCGCTGAACAAATATGGTTGTGTACGCGCTTGAACAACGCTGGGAAATATTGTGACATTACTTTGAAAATTTTGCCAAAAAAATCATCTTTTCACATGAAGCTCATTTTGATCTTGGCGGGTATGTAAAGGAACAAAATTGTCGCATTTAGGGCACAGAAAAAGCGCACGCATACATTGAAAAGCCGATACACCCAAGACGAGTCACTGTTTGGTGCGGATTTTGATCCAGAGGCATAATTGGGCCATTTTTCTTCTAAAATGAGCAAGGAGTGGCCATTACAGTCAATGGCGGTCGTTATCGGGCCATGTTGAACGAATTTTTGTTCACAAAAATTGAAGAGGAGGATATTAGCAACATTTGGTTTCAACAGAATAGCGCTGCGAGCCATACAGCCGAAGCTACACTCGATGTTTTGCGCCCTGTTTTTGAAGATCGCATTATCAGCAGCAGAGCTGATGTCGTTTGGCCACCCCGGAGCTGCGATTTGACACCATTGGACTATTATTTGTGGGGTGCCTTCAAAGATAAGTGTTACGCCAACAAGCCAGAGACAATTGACGCTTTAAAGGACAATATGCGTGGAGCCATTGGTGAAATACAGCTGCACACAATCGATAATGTGCTTAAAAATTAGACCGATCGTGTAGGCTACTGCATGGCCAGCCGAGGCAGCCATTTGAATGATATTATTTTTCATTATTAACCGGAAGGATTGTACTTTCAAATAAAAAAAGAAATTTGAGAAAATATTCACTAGTTTTTTTTATAGCATTTTCAAGAAAAAAAAAAATTATTTGGCGGGCCCTTTATCATATACAACTTTATTAGTAATTAGTGAAACTGGGATATATGTGCTGCTGTTTTTCTATTTTTTGTGAATTTTTAGAAATCAAAAATATTATAATTTAAAAAAAAAACTATAATATTTTTCTCAATATCTCTAAAAATATTGGTTATACTAAAAAAGATATTAGAATGACTTAAAGTAGGAATAATTTGAAATAAGGAAATCGAATGAGTCATTTCAAAGTTATCATAAGATGTATAAAGCAGCCTCTTCAAAAATCTTACATTTTAGAAGAAAAATTCTAAACAAAACATTATCCATAGAATCTGAAATGCTGATGATTTTTGAAGTAAAGCGACCATAGTGCATCAAGGTATTTTTGATTGTTGCATAGTATTAACCAACCTCTAAATGTTATCCCATCTTCTTAAAATGTGGTATAAATAACTTTTATATTATCTAGACTCGGCGCATAATCAAAGTCATACGAAAATCGCATCTTTGGTCAAGTTGTAATACCCTAATCTGTAATCGTCCACAGTTTTAATTGCAATACTAATACGTAATACGTTAACGCATTAATACGAGTAGTTCGGCAGTAAGGGAGTTGCAAGTTCAACTTTTATCACAGACCTCGTATTAATTAGAATATAATTTGTAATTCAAATAAACATTCGTTATAAGAAATGATTGGTGTAATCGGTGATAAATAAAAATTAATATTTATTTTAACAGACCTCATAATATTTCAGTTTTCGATTTAACATTAGCAAATTTCCTACTTTTAAAACTTTTTCTAAAATTTTTTCCGGGTAGTCTTTTAGTGTCTAAAACAAAAATGAGTTACAATAGAAAAAATCCTGATGATTTCTATAGCAGAATAAGTAAAGCTTTTACCTTTTTTTTGAAACATTAGGCCATAAAGGAGTAAGGAATACGAGTAGAATTCACATACAGTTGAGGAAATTTGTATGTTTGTAAATATAATTAATAATGAAAACAAAAATAGTAAATAAAACAGAAAAAACTTATATTATAAAAATGAAATCTAAAAAATATTTATTGTTATTTTATGAACAAAACTAAATTTAGGTTTTAGTTAGTAAAAATGGCACAAACAAATGAAACACATTAACACTTATATATGGACAAGCTATAAATATGCAGATTAAGTATATAAACGGATAAACAACAACAAAATAAAATACTTAAATAAAAAATAGATATTTATACTTAAAAATAATTGTATAATTAATTAATAATTATACATGTAATACGTTGAAATGCAAACAAAAAATAGCATTTTTTTCAATAAATTTGGTCATTAAACAAAAACACAAAAATGAATACTTAAATGGATATTTACGGTTTATGGGTTAAAGTGTTTATACAAGAAAGTATTTATCGACTTATGTAATATCCTAAACTAGCAATACATTATTTAGAAAATATATTTGTAAAATAAGAATAAAATCCTTAAAAATTGCTTAAAATTTAATGGAAACGGTGTAGAGCTAAGAGAAATATTAAGTAGATATTATGTTTAATATTTAACAATGATTTATGTAAAATATTATGAAATAGCAAACATACATATAATTAATATATTAGTGACAAAACATGTGTATAAAACCAACAAAAAAAAAATATTTAAAAATAAATAACAATTTAAATAAACTACAATATTAACAGTCATATGTACGTTGTATTATATTAGTTCTTTCCCCCACTTTAAAAAAAAAGGGTAAGTAAAGAACAAATTTCTTATGTTTTATGCAAAATTTTCCAGTTATTAACATAATGAAGTACTTCTTCAAGTTATATGCATGAGAAAAAACAACTTGAAAAAACTTAGTCGATTTATTTTCATTTAAGAAGAACGCATAATTCTCAGCCACAATATCATTGTCATTTGAAGTTTTATTAAAGCTTTTCAATTTATTACTTAAACTTGTGTTTTATCTACGCCAAGCCATTAACGAGCCTCCGCATCATTAAGTATGTACATATGTATGTATTAAAAAAACGAAAAATTAAAGACCAAAAATATCTCCAATTAAATAAAAACAAAAAGCAAACATTTTTATTGCATTATTTATATTGATTACCAGATATTAACAAACAGTTGTATGGTTCACTTAAAAAAAAAAAAAACTGAAATTCAGTGGAAAATCGCTTTCAATTAATTCTCTGTTGTTTGAACTTTATTATACAGTTTTAACGTTTTTCTCAACATAAGACAATAACAAAATAAATGCAACAATAACAACAACAACAACTATAACAACAATAGTAAAAGTAAAACAAAAAGAGGATTAAAAGAAAAATGGACCATAGTTAACCTAAAGCCTAAAGCCTATAAAAATACACCAATTTTATATTCAGAAAAAGCAACAATAACAACAATAAAAAAGTTCCATTACAAATGAACTCTCCTACATGTTGCCTAGAAAAAACAGTCCGCTTAATGAAGGGTCAGAGGTGTTGCAGTAGCAGAAGAGAGGCTTCAGCTATTAAGCATTAAATCACTAGATTTTCTTTCACTTTTTTATATGCAATGAATCGATGAACTTTTTTATATTGACTACAGCAACAACAACAACAACAATTATGCAATTCATTATAGTGCCACATGATAGTCTATCGACTGACTGACAAACAATTATGCAGAAGAACAACAGAGTTTTAAAAGAAATCATTGAAAATAAATGGCTCGAGAATGCAACCAAGAAAAACAATAAATAAAAAGAATTGCAGTTGATCATAAACATAATATTGAGAAACAACTATGAGATTTATTTTATCTCAGCGAAATATCTTTAAAATAAAGATTTTTTTACAACAAATTTTTCAAACTAAGAAACGAATACAGTTTAAGAAAGTGAATAAGTATTTATTTTGCATACTTCAGATATGTTTTTTTTGTTTAAAATATTCGCTTTAGATTCTAGTGGATTCTTATCATAAAAGGATAAGTTTGTGATCGATTGCTTTCAGAAAAATTGCAGCATTTTTAACGGAACTTTTTAAACAAATCCCCCTCTTTTTTATCTTTCTTCTGGTGGTGGAATAGTCAATAAAAACAAAGCATTCAACAACAACGACCACTGCATTGACTTTTTAACCGTTTCTTCCTTTCATTTTATTGTAGCGTTTAGCAGTAACTTTTATTGCGTACATACCGAACATGGTTGGTTTGCAAAAACAATATAACAATAGCAACAACAATATTTCGTGCGTATATAAGTTTTTTATATACGTGGGTGTGTGTGTATTTGTTCGTTCGTTCATTCATACTTACACAGCAATTTTTAATGCTCTTCAATCACGACAAAAATCCATTAATACACTTCACAACAGCCATAGGAGTACGTTCGTGTGTCCAAATGCATAAGGAAGAGAGTGTTTATAATGGACAAAAACACACGAAATACCGTCAACCAACAACAACAATAACACGAAGAATAGAAAAGAAAAATACACATTTGGTTAGAGATAGAGAGATAGAAAAAACTAAAAGAAGCAAGAAAAATAAACGAAAAACTTATCAATGGATGAATTATGCCGGCAATGGTTAACGAAGAAACGAAAACTAGAATAGATTCCAAAAGTACCCCGCACCCACCTCCCCCTGCAAACAAAAAACATAACAAACGGATCACTAAAAATAGAAACTATTCCAGAGCCTAAGAAAACAAAAGAAAAAAAAACAACCATTTTAAAGCCCTGCAAAATAAAAGTTGAAATTAAATGAGAAGAAAACAAAATGTTTTCCTTCTCTTTTCAAAAATTAAATTTTTATTCAACGTGTTTTTACCTTTCATTTCTCTCTATAATTTAAAGATAATAGACTTTAATTCATTATAATTCTTATCTTAGTTGGCATTAATACCGTTTCATATATTTTATTTATTTATTTTTGTTGTATTTTACCAATTCTTGCATAAATTTGAATAACAATTAAATTCAATTTTGCAAACTCTAATTTTGGCTGAAAGGCTTTATATATTACTTTGGTTAGAAATCACTGCCTACATATAGGCTAAGCTCTACTTTATGCATTTCTCTCTTCCTCTCTTCGTCTCTTTCTTTAATTTAATTCTTTTATACAAAATTTTTTTCTATATTACATGCACATTTGAAGGAAGGGAAATTACAAAATTTCTCTCATAATTATTCTTTAAAAATGTTCAGCATACTTTCAGTCGCTTCCACTCACACTAAAAGAGGTAGCAAGTACATATACGAGTATAATAAATATCTTTATAGGCGTAGATGTTCATTATTGTTATTGTATATATGTATGCAACACATAAGTCGCACAGTGGTATTGTGTAAATTAGCACAGATTCTATAATAATTGTTGAAATTAACAAATTTTCATTTGTTTAATAAATGAAAGTATTTAGACAACGAGAAAATGAATATCAGCAATATAAGTATAATTATTGTTATACAAGTATATGTACAACGTACGTATATTTTAATAATCTATACAACATATGTGTGTATGTATATAAAGGGTCCGCTATCTAACGTTTTTTTTTTCAACTTATGCTTATTTCGTGAATGGTAACACTTAGCTCATGTCTGATTTGACAGATAATTAGTTTTATCCTTCCGCTGAACGAATATTGTTGTGTATATTGTTGTGTATAAGCTTCGACTTCAGAAGAAATCATCTTTTCAGATGAAGCTCATTTTGATCTTGGCAGGTATGTAAACAAGCAAAATTGTCGCATTTGGGGCAGAGAAAACCCGCACGCATACATTGAAAAGATTTTGGTCCAGAGGCATAATTGGGCCATTTTACTTCGAAAATGAGCAAGGAGTAGCCGTTACAGTCAATGGCGATCGTTATCGGGCCATGTTGAACGAATTTTTGTTCACATAAATTGAAGAGGAGTATATTAGCAACATTTGGTTTCAACAGAACGGCGCTACGTGCTACACAGCCGAAGCTACACTCGATGTTTTGCGCCCTGTTTTTGAAGATCGCATTATTAGCCGCAGAGCTGATACCGTTTAACACCGTTGGACTATTATTTGTGGGGTGCCGTCAAATATAAGTGTTACGCCAACAAACCACAGACAATTGACGCTTTAAAGGACAATATTCGTGAAACCATGGTTGAAATACAGCTGCACACAATCGATAATGTGCTTAAAAATTGCACCGATCGTGTAGCCTACTGCATGGCCAGCCGAGACAGCAATTTGAATGAAATTATTTTCCCTTAATAACCGGAAGGATTGTACTTTCAAAAAAAAAAAAGGAATTTGAGTAAATATTCAGTAGTTTCCTCTTTTATAGCATTTTAAAAAAACAAAATTTATTTGGCGGACCCTTTAGTAGCATGTGAAATATTATAAAGATTATAATTTTATTTGCCACATTCTATATTAGTGTATAAATGTGTGTATATGAGTTTAGAAAGCCTAGCAAATTTACATTTCAACAATCATACAATTACTTGCAAAAAAAAAAAAAATTATGTATTTCAATAAATTAGAATTACTCAGCAATTTATGGCCAGATTTCTGATTTCCTTACCTAAAATACGTACTGTGAAAGGTTATTTTGGAAAAGTTAAAGTAAAAATTACTTTAATAGTTTATTGCAATCATTTGTTTTCGGTAGAATTTGAAACGACCCTAATTTTACACATTTACGTCAGACACATACACATATTGGATTGATTTCCTTTCTTTTTTCTTTTATTTTTCATTAGAATTTATTGTGGAATAAAAATACTACCTTGATCAAAAAGTTTCCGGAATTTATTCAGAAAATTCAAAATATAAGTTTATTCATTTAAATCTATATTTTCTCCTTCAAAGTAAAACCCATCGACTGCAACACACTTATGCCAGCGCTTGATCCAATCGTCGAAGCATTTTTTTATATTCAATTTTCAGTATGTCCACCAGGGTAAATTCGTTGTCTGTTGGATGATATTTGTTGCATTCTTTGTCAGAAAATTTCGAATAATGATGGCACTCTGCGACGGTGCGTTATTATGGTGCAAAATCCACGAATTTTCTGACCACAATTCTGGTCTCTTTCGGCGAATTGCTTCACGCAAACGTGTCATAATATCCAAATAATGCTCTAATTCATGATACACTACACCGTTGTAAACCATGAAAACTGTGAGCATTGCCTTCTTTTTTGAGTGGTCTCGTCTCATTTGGTGTACCCCATTCAGTAGCCTGATGTCTGGATTCCATGTTATACTCATAAGCCCACGTCTCGTCTCCAGTAATGATTTTTTTGATGAATGTGCGATCGTATTCGGCCTCGCAAATCATATCTTTTGCGACCTCAACGCGGTCAAAATTGTAAAAAATCGCCAACACACATAGAGATAAATATACTCTTGGCTACGTAACTTTTGCAAATGTCAAGCTATGAAGCTAAGATTTTGCGCGTATATCAACGACAGATGTACCAATTTAACAAAAGAAAAAGCTCTATTCAGAACAATGGAATCGTCACACGGGGGTTATTCCGAAAATTTTTTGATCCAGATTGTATTTATTTTCAATAGTATCAAATTAAAATTTAACATTAAATTCTCTTTTGAAATGAAATGAAAAATTATTTAATTTCAACAGAAATTTTTAATGGTCCGGTAGTTGAAACCTACAATAGGATTATGACTGTTAATTCCAATATCAATAAATGCAAATACAATAATAACCATGAGCAGAAAATCAAATTAAATTTTAATTTTAAGAACCTTAAAGAGCATACTCGTACATACAATATAAGAAAAGGTATTAAAATTAATCGAATAGAATCAATTTTAATATTGGGGATACTTTCACGTATAACAGGTATTAAATAAATTTTTTACATACATACTTATGTATGTATGTACATATTCAAAATAAATAAAAAGTATTTGATTGTAAATTTACATCAACAAATGAATAAGGGAAGAGAATTTTATCGAATATTTTTGACATCAAGAAGATTTTAGATAAAGTTAATATGAAATTAAAATATATGTATACTGCGATTAAATGTTTCTCTAATTTTATAAGAAAAAAACAGATCCAAAATAGTAAAATTTATATGATTATTGCCAATATTTGCTTTCTCAAAGTTACCCCCTTTTTCTTTACTTTTTTCCGTCGCATTGGCTGAGACCTTCTTATGATGTTGACTTCTTTTCTTTAAGGGGAAGTCAGTGGCTTCATAGATAGATAATAGAACATCTGGAAAAATTCGAAACAATGGTGCAGAAAACTGCTTTCGAACCTGAACTGAGCTAGGTGTTATATGCAAGCGTTTTTAGCGGCTGTACTCACTAAGCCCCCAATAAACTAAGTGCCAAGATTGGAAATGAAATAAGTCCTTACAATTTTGAAATTTAGTTCATAATGATGAACTAACTAATACTTCAATTTTTAAAATGTTGTTGCTTTTTTCTATATTCTATTTTAGGCACTTAATTTATTTCTATTTTGGGGACTCAGTTCGTATAGCCATTACCATACCACTACGTTCTTTTATGTGATGCCATAAATTAATCTAAAATTGAGTTATTGGTTATGCTGAATACATTAATTTGTTAAACAAAAATAAGTGCCAAGACTGGAAATGAAATAGGTCCTTACAATTTTGAAATTTAGTTCATAATGATGAACTAATACTTCAATTTTTAAAATGTTGTTGCTTTTTTCTATATTCTATTTTAGGCACTTAATTTATTTCTATTTTGGGGACTCAGTTCGTATAGCTATTACCATACCACTACGTTCTTTTGTGTGATGCCATAAATTAATCTAAAATTGAGTTATTGGTTATGCTGAATGCATTAATTTGTTAAACAAAAATATATGTTTAGTTGCCTTAATAACAAATTTCTCTAAATCTGTGCTTTAATAAAAATTCCAAATATTTTTAAAATTTATTTTATTTTTTTTCACATGTTTTTTTCTTGTGTATATTTTTTAATTGAAAACTGACTCAAAGGATTAATAAACTGTATATTTATATTTTCATTATTCAATTTAAAATATTTAAATTTTTTTTATTTAAACTATGAATCAATTAAATTCAAATGCTTCTATACAACATCTATACATATAGTCCACAATGTTTTAACGTTTATATTAAATACAAATACATACACAATACAGGTTTTTTATAAAAATATAAATTAAATTTGAAATCTCTAAAAAATTAAAAACAGAAAAGAGATTCAATACTTCTCCGCTTAAGCGATAAACAAGTCAGAAATGACATTTTTTTAATCTCATTGTTCACAGTGATTTAATTGTTTCTTTTTTTTTGATTTTTTGTTTTTAATAAAATAATTGTTTTTTACCATTTTAACCACTTGACAACTTTCATTTTCAATAAATGGAACATTAAAGGTTTATTCATTCATACATATACATACACCGACATACACATATACATAATGTACTATGCGTATATGTGAATGAGCGAATGTTTTAATCGAATAAAAAAATTGCTGAAAATTTCACATTTTACAACAAAAGCAACAATTCTAAAGAAGATAATGTGTAAATCCGCCATACAAAGACCCAAACAAAACAACAGCACACAAAAATATTCTTTTTACAGTTAAATTTTGAAAATAACACAAGCACACACATACATTGACATGCGTGTGCATGTCAAGAGACAGACACGACACATTAATGTTATACACTGTTTGAATTAAAATATTACGGCACAAATTATGTAAAAAGTGTGAATAAAGGTAGCAAAGAATAATTTCTCTTTCTGTCTTACAGACACACACACACACACACACACACATACACGCCGGCACGCACACATTTTGCAATATCTAATATACATGCATTAAAAAATAACGAAACCTGATATATACATTCTAAGGCTGTAAAAAACACAACAACAACAAAATTGTTGGCAATTTCCTGATGAATTGAAAAATACACAATTTCCGCCACAATGAAACAATGCCAAACATGTATACATACACATTCATACACACACATAAATATAAGTTCATGAGTATAAGTATGAGTAAAACAAAGAGAGAAAGAGAGAGTGAGAGAGCGAGCGAGTAGGAGTAAAAAATATACAAGTCCAGGCAAATCCATATGCTATGCTGCTTTGGGAGTAACGTATCCATATGTACATATTGTATGTGTTTATTTGCATACGTACAAAAACATTTCAATGGTAAATGTGAGTTATTAAAAGAGAGTGATTGCCAGTGAATATGCTGTGTATTAAACAGCTACAACAACAACAACAACAATAACTGCACATACTCGTTAATACTCTCTAAAGGAGTAAGTGAATACAAAAGAATTTTGAGAAAAAAAAGAATTATAAATAACAAAAAGAAAATACAACAAAAACAAACAAATCAACAAATAAACTGCTGTCAAAGAGGTTTAAGTTGAATGTGTTGTTACCAACACATACCAACTAAATGGTGAAAAAGGCAAAAACAAAACATATACGAGTACAAACACCAACAACAACAAATAGATGGAAAACAATAAAAAACCACAAGTGAGCAAATGAAAACATACTCAGGTCCACTTTTATTATTTTTATCCATTTGAAAATCACTTTTCGCATTCATGTGCATTTTTGTTTTTTGCGTTTATATTTGTTCATCCTGTTATTTTAATAGAGGTTGCCATTTCGTTTTAATACCCTACATTATCTTGGCTGGTGACGGTTTTTTTTATTATTTATTTATTTAGGCTATAAACCTCAATTAAAGTATTTTTTATATGACATTTAAATTGCTTTAATGTGTTTGAAGAGAAAAATACTATAGCCATTCCAAACAATCATACAAATGTTGTTGAGATTTTTATCGAATTTTAATAAACTTCTATTCATAATGGTTCATATAGGTAGGTTATCATCTAGTCGACCTCAGTCAACTGTAATCTCATTACTTGTTTCGTTTTCACAACTTGTGTATGCAAGTCAAAAGATTCCTTATATTGTGCTTTATAATGAACAAAAACAATAACTGCAATGACGTCAAAAAACAATAAATAAATAAATAAAAAGAAATTGCAGTCAGTAAATGATTTTATAGAAAACAACTCATATTCCAATTACAATGAGTGAATACGTACGTTCCTATTGAAAAGGATTGATTGAAATGAAAATGATTTAAAAAAAAAATAAAGCAACAGCGGCAATTAAACACAATAAACATCCCCAACAAGCAAGCTATCAAGAGAATAGCTTTGAGATAAACCGAATGGCGAAAATGCTATAAATTCGAAAATTAATTGTTAATCAAAAAGATCGTGTAAAATAGATTTGAAATAAATATATAAACATCTTTAAAGCGGTAAGCTAACTTGGCTTAATATGATAATTTTTTACTTTGTATTGGTATTAATGGTAGAGTGCATAGTAAAACTCTTGATATAATAAAAACCTATTCTTTTTTTAAATACATTTATGCACCAGCATCTACAATGTATGTACACATGTACGTATTCAATGAGTGTCGCACTATAAAGGTACATGAATAAACAAGAAAATAAAATTCTAAAAGACTTGATGTATGATATGAATTGATATGTGTTAGTGTGTAGGGAGTAGGGATACGAGTAGAGTAGAGTATATAATAAGACAATGCATTATGGCATACATCACTAAACAAGTTGATTGCATATTAAGGGCAAAATGACGCATTTATAACACTTCCTCCCATACAAAACATTCATAAGAATATAAATGAACAACAGGAGGCCTCTTCCTACAAAAATCGAAATAATAAAATAGAAGGAGTTTGATAAGCAAACAGAAATTGTTGTTTGAAATGCAAAAATAAAATGAAAATGAAATTTTTCATTAAAAAAAGCAAGAAAGGAAATATAAACAATTTGTGGTTTGTGTGGCCAGTAACACCTTTCTTCTGTGTTGTTTTTTCTCCTTTCACCTTTTGCTTATGCTCTTGTAGACTTTGAAAAGATTTACTTTCGTTTTGCCCTTTTCAAACAATGACTTTTTTATTTATTTTTTTTTAAATTTTTTTCATTATTTTAAAACCATTACACAACAGTATGTCGAATCTTTACATAGATTGTAAGTAGGGGGTATACTAAGTCTGATAATCACCATTCGAAATTTATTAATTCACCAGGCAAACATCTTAAGTACGAAATACTTACAATACCTTAAAAGGTTCTTACATTTGCACATTTACAAAAAATATTTAAACATTTTACCTTACGCATAAGTTAACTTGACCAAAAAGTTTCCGTAATAAGCCCCGTGTTAAGGTTCCATAGTTCCGATTTGAGATAGATATACTCCTAGCTACGTTGCTTTTACAAATGTCAAGCTATGACGCTAAGATTAAGCGGGAATATCAACAACAGATGTACCAACCAAAAAAGAAAAAAAAAGAAACTTCAAATCGGAACGATGGTACCGCCACACGGGGGTTATTCCAAAAACTTTTTGATCAAGGTAGTATGTTGCAACTACATAGTGCTGTAGAGCAGTGCTGCCAGATACATATTATCATCCTCTCTAAAATTAGGACAATTTCTCCAAAGTATCTCATCTAAAAAGAAAAAATCCCCAAAGAAATCCTTTTAAACAAAATAGTACTTTTAAGAGATTAATTTTTAATATATTTTTGTACTATGTAGCAGTGAGGGTAATATTTATGTTATAACATAAATGAACATTTTTATATTTACAAGTACATACAAAGCTCCAGTTGTACATATTTCAACCACCTATTGGTTCATAAAGATAATTTATGATCGTATATGAAGTCAAAATTATGCAAGCGCCAACCCTGTGTACACCGGCTATATACGACTCAATATTACCAAGAATTCTATCATTCTAAGAGAAGATTTCACGTTATGATAGACGCTAAAATAAACACTAAATTTCGACCTAAGGCCTATTTTAAAAAGTACTTTGAACGCATTGAAAATGAATTTGCTGAATTGAATAAAATATTTGTGTAAAAATCTGATTAATTTACCTTTTGATCGCTTTGGGTCTTCGCTTAAGATCTTTGCGGATTACAGATATATCTGAATTTTAAGACCGAAATTCTTTCTGTATATACATACATAACTCGCGCGATGTCGAAAGTGGAACAAGGGGGACTTCTCTCAATGAATCAGCTGCACCCGGCTCTATTTTTTAGACTCATTGAATGGGTAGGCATTGATTAAGAAGTTTTTTATAACGTAAATACTCAAAACCAGTCACTAGCAATGTTATAAGATGAAACCGCTGTTGAAATTTGTCACATGTTCTGGCCAGGCATTGAACCGATAAACTAATGGTTTGTAGTCGGGTGTTTTGCCTACTATACTATAGCGACACACAACTCTGCCATTCGTCAACAAAGCACGATCCTGTTAGCTGCACCAAGCTGTTGAAGATATCCAAATCAGTCTTCAACTAACCGCAATTTCAGCGAATATGAAGCCGGTGCCCTCACTTCTGTTAACCTTCTGCAGATTTATCCCAAGGCACTTTGGAATTGCATAAATTTCAACTTGGCCATAGGAACGGAGAATTTTGTATTTCGTCCAAGGACCGCGCTCCTACACCCGTGTCAGTCCTTGATCCATCCGTTAACCAGTTTAAACTCCTACGGTCCACACAAGACCTCGAAACTTATTCGCCAAGTTCAGGGAACATCCCGAACCTTCATTCGAAAACTAGTTGAAGATTCATATAGTCTGTGATCAAACACACGACCATACCATCAAAGCACTCCTAATATCACGCTTCTTCACAAAGATGTGTGGTGGTGTAATCCCTATTATGGCTTCAATGGTCGCAGTCGAACAGCTTAGCAAGGCTCACGTCATAGACAGACAAGCCTGTCTTTGAAGAACTCCCAGTTATTTTCTAGCGATCATGGAACGAGGGATGCGTACGTAATGATCGGCCTAATAATCAATCAATTTTAGAACACATTAATGTTATATATGTAGGTGTAGCTATACATTCTATAATGAATACCTTTCGCTCAACCTGATTGTGTGCTTTACTCCTTGGAGTAGACATATTCTTATTATTTTTACAATAACAGAAAAACCACATACGGAGAAGCGCGACTAATTTTTAACAAAAAGGGTTATCAATGATTGTTTAAGTCAATTTTTTTTTATTCGTTTTAGATCAATCACGACCGAATGATAACATAATGTTATCATTTCCATGTAACACGTACCGGAGTAAACAGAATGATATTTGTGATTTTGTGGAATAAAAAACTGTTTATTTATTTATTTATATAATTAGAACAGCACAGCAAGATTAATATCTTATAAATTAAAGTGCTCATAAGAACTATAACAACATTAAATCCATATTCCGAATACAAGCAAACCAATTCAATAATTAAAAGCAAAGAGTTATAAATAGTGCTACAAACTTTAAACCCAAACCAGCCAAGAAATTTTCGCAGTTAATTTCTAAGCCGATTTGCTTTGCTAATCATCTCAAATTGAGTTAGTAATTGGTTCCAGATACAAATGCTGTGAATGAAGAACTGACGCTGTGAGAAGGATAGACTATATTTTAGCTGAATTCATCTTCTTCCCCTTACAGATATACCAAATTTCAAAACCTCAAACAGATAACTCGGTTGCCGAGAGGTTAATATTCTATGCAGAAAGATAAGATTCCTAAATCTTAGTAGATTCCTAAAGTTCATCCGGTTGATCTGATATGAAAACCGGTAAATGGATCCACGTGGTCCTATATCATAGATGTATCTCGCTATGTTATTGTGAGCTACCCTTAGCTTATTAAAATCACTTGCAGAGGAGCATTGGAGCACCGTCGCAATGTTGCGCGTGTTTCATTGTTCTATCGGTACTATAACGGAAAGTGTTCTAACGAACGAGTTAATTCCTAAAAATCATATATTTTTACGTAAAACTCGTATTTCTCGTAGAGCGCATCCCTTTGTAGTTGATTGTCCAGTAAATCGCACAACGCATTATAGGGAGAGTTCGTTCTTTGGTCGCACTGTTCGGTTGTGGAATAATCTTCCAGCGAAAGTATCTCCTGCCACTTGCGACATGAGTAAATTTAAATCTAACGTCCATAAACACTACTCCCTCTGTCTTCTTTCCAATAACCTATTTTCCTAGTATTAGCACATTGCACCGCATGAGTAGGGGCCATCCCCTGGTTGCTTGTCTTATATACAAAAAAAGAGCAGTTCGCATAAATTTCACAGCCATACACGAGAACAGGCAAGAGCTAAGTTTTAGCAAACAGAGTCCGATAGGCATTGAATGCTTGATAGTCTAAAAATTTCTAAGAGTTCTGTAAACTCATCCAACTACAATATATACATAATCGGACCATGACAGTTTACTATTGTATACAATACCCAAATTCTTGCAGAAACTTACAAATTCAACAATATCATCTTCTATTTATATCCTCAGTGCATTACTCAGATCTAAATTATTATTACTAATCCAAATGCATTTAAACTTGGATGTCCCATATGCTAATCCTCGCCAGATCGCTGTTGATGTTAGCCACACAAGAATGAATATCATTCGCCCTGCTACTGTTGAAAATCTGTACATCATCGATATACATTTGTACGCCGCAGTGTTCAATCACATCAGCCAAATTATTGATGTGCAAACAAAATAAAAGAGGTCCGAGAATTGAACATTGCGGTACACCTCTATTCACATTCAATGTACCGGAATATTCACCATTCAATAGTACAGTCTGAGATCGACCAGTCGGATAGTTGTTCGTGAGTTCAAGCTGACGGTGAAAAATAAAAAATTTTCTCCAGTTTACTCGTCAAAATTGCATGGTCGAAAGGCCTTACTTTACTGTTTTTAGTATCAAAAAGTTCTAAAAAAGATACCATACCCCTGTCAAGATCGGCTCTAAGATCCTCGATTACATATGTAAGAGCCATAATACCACTAATTGTCCTAAGTATTCATTAATCTGCCGACTTATAATATTTTCCATAGCCTTAGATAGGAAGGGGAGAATAGCAATAGGCCTAAAGTCGTTATTCTTCTTTGGAATGGGCCTAATCTTGGAAAGATTATCGGTTCGTGATTATAAAACCATGGACTCACCGTTTTTTAACAAAAAATGTAAGGGAAGCAAACGCAACACGTGTTCGTCTTGTTTAAAAGCATTTCGATTTACTGCCTACATTTTCAGAAACTATCTAGAGCGTCTAAGGAGATATGAGTTTATATTTTAACATGTCAGCGAATCATTTTCTTTAAATAAATACAAAACCGGCTTCAAAGTTGGAAGAGGGGATTTGGAAATTGGCTCAGAGGTGGGGAAAAAGCTCAAAAACTGAACAAATAAATTTGTAGTCGCAATACGTAAATTCAGCCCTCAGGAAAAACAGATTTTGTGAGTATATGTATAAATATGTATATGTATGTGTATATTGTACTTTGTAGAATATTAAAGAAAAAAGTTTAACAAATTTGCCCAAAACAGCCTACTTTATTTGTTAAATATACCCAATGAAAGCCCAATTTGGGGTTAAAACCCTAGGTCTGGCAGCCCTGCTGTAGTCTATCATTCATAGATTATCACCTTCTCAACACTGTCAGTATTATTTTTCAATTATTCATTATTAAGCAGTTTGTGTTCTTGTTCTCTTTTTCTATTTATTTTTAAAGGCTGTGAAAATATCATGGTGTAGTTAGCAGAGTGTAACCTTTTTTATCTTCTAAGCAGCCGGGTACACGGTAATGATAATAACGCAGTGATGTAGAAGCACAAAACAATTGCTGTGATGTTAATGAAAAGAATAATTACTATTATTATTTCTTGTTTTTTTTTCTAATTGCTCGTTTAGAGAGAAACTAAGTAATTAAAAGAAATTTGAAATTAAAGACAATAGCAACAACAAAAAGCTAAATAGATAAATAAGTTAATATTTAAAATATATATTTCAAAATGAGAGGTCACATGTTATCGGTATAATTTTTTAATATAAAATTTATTGAAAGCATTCCGTTTGTAACTTCATCATCAGTTTCAATTCATTTTCATTTATTTCCCCTTATAGGTAGTGAGTACATATATTTTATTATATGTATGATAGTATTTTAAAAATATGTACATACATACTCGTGTATATGTGTGTCGGTTTTTCTTTTTCTATTTCTTTTCTATTATTATTTTTTCTTTTTTTTTTTTTGTTGTAAATAAATATTTACATATTTCACAATCAATATGCAAATTATTGTTTATTTTAGAACCAGCAGAGAAAAAATTTCTGTAAACAAACACATCGATATTAATTTGTGTCTGTATGAACGGTATTAAGGTGGCATAATTCACGAAAAATTTTAATAAATCATTTTCATAAAAATGAGATGCGTTGAAGGATTGATTTTTCTTTTTTTTTAATTACAAAATTTCAAAAGAAATGTATTGCTTTTGAAAATCCAATTCAAAATTGTTATATTAAATTTAATATTCTAATATTAACAGTTTTCATCTTGCTCTCTGTAACCCCCTAATTTTCTACATATCAAACAAAAAAAATCTATATGTATACAGAAAAAAAGCAATAACTAAAGGAATAAGGAGAGAGAAACAAAATCAAGCTTCTTTTTCTATAGAACAAATGTTATGTCAACAGAATGTCAAACATGAAACAACTCTATACGCTCTCCTATACCTAAGTTTAAATAAACTTGTTAGGGAAGAAAATGTTAAGAATTATACTTCAATGTTGACAAGCCAAAGATATTAAGAACCGATTGAAAAATCCAACTCTTCTTCTTGCTACTATACAATTTCATTCATCCCCAACGGCCTTAAAACTTAAAACAAATCAAACAACAACAGCAACAGCAGCAACATGAACAAACTGAAGCGAGAAACTTTAAATGTGTAGAAAAGTTGTCAACAACAACTATAAGCAAAACAAAAATATTTCGAAACTAATGACGATGACAATCAACACAACATACTCGTACGAAAATATTGACACAACTAAGCCAATAAATACTCGTAAATAGGCCTTTAAATAAGAAAAGAGAAGAATTAAGTTTAATCGCTTTTTATTTACAATTATTTCAATCATAAAAAAATCCTATTCATACTGAATGTGTACATAAAAATGTGTATAATTGAGCAACATTTTTAATCTGTTCAATTTAGAGGTACATTTCTCTTTTTTAATTGTCAAACAATCTAAAAAGAGATTTTGTTTAATGACAATTGTCTGCATAATAAATGAAATTGTCACAAAAATAAAATGACATATTTTCCATTTTAACAATAGAAACTAATAGATGTACATGATCTGTATCTTATTTAGTTTGCGTACTTTATGAATAAATATGAGTTTTTAGTAATTCAATTAAAAGCTCTCAATTAATTATCAACCCATCTTATAAATAAATCAGACAAAAGTTATAGCAATTAGTGTGTATGGTATAAACAGAATTGGAAAGGTGTGAAATGATGATGATGATGAAAAATACCCCATACTTAAGTAATCAATTGATAGAAAGTTTATTTATTTTGTGTTAAATTTTTGAATGTGAGGCTTGGCTTAAAAACTGAAATTCCATCTCAATCGACCACTGCAGAAATTCATCTCCAACATCTTCTCTTACCATTAGTGCAATCTTTATGTCATTTAGGTATTAAATCATATAGTATTGTTATGGAAATAAAAATGCCTAAAAAGAAAATACACCACAACAGTGCGAGATTTTTGTCCATTGGTTTGTGTAAGATTTGATAACGTGTTACCCTGGTATTGCCGTACTGACTTGTATATTTATCGACATTACCATTCGACCATCTTTGGTAACACAATCTGATATGTTTAAAATTAACGGTTATAAAATAGAGAATATGAAAGCATTTGAGACATTTCCGGAACTTTCCAAACTGTAGATAATTAATTATATAAGGAGACTGCTTTGCTGTCATAAAATAAAGTCGGGCTTAGGCGTAAATAAAAGTATTGTATAAATGATTATCAAGATAAACTGTATAAAGAAAAAGTGAGAAAATAAATTAAGTGACGTTTCTTCGAAAATTACATTTTTATTCTTTACAAAACAAAGTTTTTTCTTTAATTAAGTTCCGATTTTGTCGAAATTTGGAATACAGATAGATCCAACGAATATATTATAGTCTTATGCTTTTATTTAAATTTGAATCTGGCAGAGATTAAAATTGGGGGAAAGTAGACCCAATTAGATCATATGAGAATTTTATTTATTCAGTTTCTTTATGAGACAATCACGTGCAAACGACTTAATCGATTTTGTTGACATTTGGAGCACAGATATATGGATCCAACTAACGAAAGTGCAATAGAGTGATTTTTTCAAAATTGGATCTCGGGAATATTGACTGCCACTAAAAACAAAACAAACAAAAAATATTGTATTCAATAAAATAGTGTATTCAGTACAAAGACATCACTGTAGGAATTGTATTGTATTTATTATCAACAAACCGAAAACAAACCGACATCGGTGGTACACATGGTAGTCACAGAGCAAGCTTTTCTGTTGGCTAACATTCATCATCCACTAAAATGTGTTGCACATAAACACATTTTCAAAAGTTGTACTTTGTGGGCTTAGAAGTGGATCTTGGGAACTTTTAAAGAGTTTATTTATTTTGACGCAATTTAAAAGAACCCAAACGTTTTAAGAATGTTTAAAACATAACATATGTATACTTAACTCGTTAAAAGAAAAGACGTGCACAATGCTTTCATCCGATTGTGATAAATATTGTTTTAAAAAATTCTATGCAAACATAGAATCGACTCTTTTAAACTGTACTCTTTCAAGCAAACTCATACACATACTTTTGTAAAGTATTTACAATGTATGTAAATAAATTTCTATAGACTTATAAAAATTTAATTATTCAAATAACAATCAATACAGACGATGAAGCAGAATATTGTTGCACATTTATTACAAAAATCTCAAAACAAATACGAAAATAAAAACAAAAAATCAAAATTAACATCGAAATCATTTAAAAATGAGAATTTTTTTATATTGAAACATCATTTACGAATTTACACTTTAAAACCTTTTTACCACCACTGACAGTCAGTCAATTTTATAAACTGACAGGCAGGCAGCCAATCAGTTGGTGGCTGTGTCAGTGATAAAACGTCTATACTTCCGTGTAACTCTGTCTGATTGACTGATGGGATTTTATACGTTTTACTTTCATTTACTGATGGCATTGACTGAGGTTGGTTGGTATTTTTTGTGTTGTTTTTTTTTGTGATACTAACGCTTGATTGCACGAGTATTTTTGGTGGCTGCTTGTTATGTTCATGGCTATGGGCTTCATATCTTTTTCAAAGTGGTTGTAAAAGGTTTATGACCATTGAACAGACAAACTGTTGGTATAAAATATAATTTTAAATTCAAATGGCAAAATAACAATACATCTGATTGAGGAACCAGTGTGTGTGTGTGTAGTGGGCTCTTTTAAACACAACTAACCACATTAGCAATCAATAAAATACAAAGTACTTTATTTAATGGGCCTAAAAAGAGAACTTACAGAAGAACAAAAATGCTTTTATTGTTTCAAATAAGATAAAAATCTGTAAAAAAATAAACAAAACCAAATTTATAAAATATAAGCAAATTACGAATTAAAATATTCATCTTCATCGTATTCGCCCATTTTATTAGCTTTAAGTTAAATAACATTTTTACACAAATCCATTAAATTTTAAATCTTTATTATTTGCAGTCATACATATAAAGCACTTTCGAATGATATTTGATTTCCAGTCAAAGTGAAAAAAAAACGAAATTTCTTGAAAACAAAGAGATTTTTAAGCAATCAACCAGGCAACGAACCATTCAAAGAATTTACTAAAAGTCACTAGACACACAAAAATTGCTCAATCAAACAAAAAGCCACACACACTATAACTCTACGAGATCAAGCAGATAAACAAACAAACCAACACACTTGTATAGAAATTCAAACTACAAACAGACAAAGTCCATTACGAGCGCTAATAGTGAAAACCAACAAATAATGGAAAAAACACACAACATACACGCCGAAAAGGTAAAAATAAAAGGATCATATGTACAAGCTCTTCTTTACACTCATATACAGTCACACAAACATGCAACAAAACAAAAAAACAACAAAAAAAACTTTTACTAGGAAGAAGCTTTTAAATGGCAACGGAGGTAGAGAAAGTGGTGACATTATATACCCACAAAAACATTATCAACAACAGTAAAGTTGTAATAATTGTCAGCAAACCAGTAGTGTATGCCAGGCATTTTTGTTAACAACAGTTATAGACATGCAAACATACATACATACATACATACATACATACATACATACATACAAAATCAAATGCACTCAACCCCTTTTAACCATATGAAGTCCTTCATAAACACATGATAGAAGTGCACCCAGCCAACCAGCCAACCAGGCAGTCAGTGAAAAACCACGATGCGAAAATGTGAACTTTATTGAAAACAAATCGAATGAACATTGATTGAATGTAAGCTAAAGCAATCAGCAACTATAGCCACCAAATTTACTACAACAAAAACAAAAAGCAATAGCAATAGCAACAGCAACAGCAACAATAACTAGAAAAATTAAAACAAAGCAAAAACCAAACCCAAGCCAACCCAACCAAATTGATGGTTAGAGGTTACATTAGCAAAGCCAAGGCAATGGCAGCAGCATCAACAATGGCAACACAACAGTAATATGAGACCGATCCGAAACTATCACTGAAAAAGAACATAAACAAAAAATGGAAAAAGAAAACGAAACATAAAAAGGAAGATAAACGCAAATGTTTGCCATGAAGCAGAAGTTTATCAACAGAAATTTATTAAAGGCTTACACATAAAATTCAATCGGATGGCCAGGCCAGGCTAGGCTAGACCAGGCTAGAATAAACCAAATATTTTCGTTTTATTTAATTGTACCACCATATCAAATAATTTCATTTCTAATGACTATTAAGCAGCAAACAATAAGAAGTATTTTGATTTTCTAATTTACACCATCCCTCCTTAAACTTTCCTTAAAAGTTTCCTTTAAGAGGGTTTGCTCTGTGTTTCTACTCCCTGCTTGTCTCGTTGCTTGGATGACTCCATCAATTCAAGTGGGTGATTCCGTCTGTTAACAATTTACATATTTTACAAATCGTTGAACATGATAGCGGCTACAGCTACAGCTTCAACAACAACAACAGTAAAAACAACAACAAAGCAAAACGAAGAAAAAAGAGCAAACATTTTAACGAAAAAAAAAAAATAAAAACAAAGGCAGGCAGTAGAAGAAACAATTTGAATAACAACAAAAACAACGACAACAAATATTGTGAAAGCGAGAAAACCACCTCTTGGCAATCAATATTCATACATACCACCTTGATCAAAAAGTTCCTTCATTTAAATCTATATTGTCTCCTTCAAATTAATCCCCATCGACTGCAATATGCTTATGCCAGCTCTTGATCCAATCTTTGAAACATTTTTTACATTCGGTTTTCGGTATGTGCATCAGTGCTATTTCCCCTCAGCTGCTGAAACGCGTTGCTCGTTATGGTTTTTCAACTCGATTGAACAGAAAGAAATCACAAGGAGCCGAATCAGATGAATTCAGAGGCTGTTGCATGGTATTTGTTGCATTTTTCGTCAAAATTTTGCGAATAATGATGGGTCAGTGCGACGGTGCAAAATCCACGGGTTTACTGCCCACAATTCTGGTCTCTTTCGGAGAATTGTCTCTCGCCCAAATAATACTCTTTGTTTACTGTCGGGCCTTCTGGCAAAAATTCATGATACACTACACCGTTGTAAACATGAAAACCGTGAACATTGCTTTCTTTTTTGACTGAAACTGACATGGTGTTTTTGGTCTCGGCTCATTTGGTGAACACCATTCACTTGCCTGATGTCTGAATTGCGTGTCATATTCGTAAACCCACGTCTCGTCTCCAGTAATGATCCTTTTGATGACTATGGGACTGGATTCAGCCTCGCAAATCATATCTTTTGCGACCTCAACACGGTTAAAATTGTAAAAAATTACCACCACACGCACGTAGTCTTTGCAAATGTCAAGTTATGACGCTAAGATTTAGCGGATATATCAACAATAGATGGACTAACTTAACAAAATAAAAACTCAAGTCGGAACGATGGGGTTATTCTGCGAACTTTTTGATCAAGGTGGTATGTTCAAAAAATGTACACAAACATATCGACATACATACATACATACATACCCCTGTGTAAAGGAACATTCAAATTCATGTCTAAACCTCACGTTTGGCATGCAACGCTGTTTGTCGCTGCCGCTACTATTACCGTCGATTCTGTTTTTTTAGTTGCTGATGTTATTATCGTTGTTGTTGCTGTTGTTTTTAGACGAATGAAAGAGTTTGAAACATTATTTTAAAACTCCCCGATGATGGCGATGATTACATTGATGATGTTGCCGCTGACGATGATGTTGACGACGACGGAAGTAAATGAAACAACAACAACAATAAAAGCAAAACAAAAGATTTTTAAGGTTGTTTGGTCTATTGCTTTCACATTAAATATTGAGCATTTATATGGGTTTTTCCATGATTTTAAACATAAAGCTGAAAACAACGAAATCTTTAAACGAACAGCCAGCTAAAGAAAGCTCAAGTTTAATACGAGGACAGTGGGCACAAATCAGAATCCTTTTTTCAAAATTTCCCTTTAATATTGAATCTCCCATACATACGTTTATGGCGTTTTCATTACCAGTCATATTGTGGTATTTCGTATTGGTTGCCATCAATGTCATCATTGTCGTTGTGGTTATGTTATTAGACTGCATTCACAAACACATACACATGCATACCATACGTACATACATATGTGCATATATGTATGTATATAAACATACCTACACAGAGACAGTCAACTATAACGGTCTGTTATTTAAATGCTTAAAACTATAAAATTAAATGACATTTTCAAAATCTATTCTTATCCAATAACAATTGTTATTGTTTTTGTATATGTATCTGTTGTTGTTGTTGTTGTTGTTGTTATTTCAGTTGTTTTATTTTGTTTTCATTATTATTATTTCTCATCTCAATGAAAAAGACATAAAAGCCCTTCTGATGGTTAAGAGATAAAAATTGAATTAAAATTGTGTGTCCAATACCAGACGAACAAAACAAAGCAATCAATACAGACGAACAGACAGACAGACAGCAAACTATTTAAAGCTGCAAAAATATTACAATTTTTTCAAATTGATTTTAAAGGAAAATTCTTGGAATAAGGAAAAAAGTAAAAGGAAAAGTTTTTCGCTTTTTATTGAATTTAGAGAAATTATTAAAGAAAGTAAAGCAAAAAAAGAAAACATAAAACAGGATATACTCGTATACACTGAAAAATGTATTGAAAAACTATTTATTTCCCATTTAATTTCAGTTTTTTTACTATTATTTTTTGCTTTTGTGGAAGTAAGTCAGGAACATTCAATAAATTTTCAAGATTTTCTTTTATATGCGTTTTTGAGAGGGAGATGGAAGGAGAAAGTGTTTTATTAATTCCTTTAGTAAAACTATGGATTTTCCATATACATATGCACACTAGGGTGCATAAATATTCGTACAGGCTATTAAGTAAACTTTAAAGTCCGATAGTGATGCTAAGGAGTAACGGTACTTTTTGAAATTGGCTTTGTTTTACGGATAACTTCTGAAAATTTGAAGTGTTTTCCTTCGCATTTGCATAGTTTGGCAATGGTAAGTCACCTTAAAACAAAAGTATGCGTACACAAAACTAAACGGTATTTCGCAACTGTTTTTTATCGTTGAATGATGCCATAAAACTGATGTTTTAGTTTCGAGCTCATTAAAAACTCTTTTTTATAGTATAAATGATCAGGTGTGCTTCTTACTGGAGAACATAAACTCCTTATTCTACATATGTGTTCCTTTGAGAACCAAACTTGTATAAACAAGCCAAGAGTCAAGGCTCTCTACTGAAATCCAATCGTTAATCAGGAAACATAACGTAGCTCATTATAGATAGAAAAGATTTAAAACTTCTGAGCTTCAGAAGATGTTTCAGTCATGTCGAAGGGAAATGGTTAAGAGGATTAGAGAGTCAAAGCGCATCTACTATCAAAAAAGAATTCCCACAGCGATAGATAGCGGATCTAAATGGAAAAAAATTCGGAAGATTGGAATAGGGCGTGAGAACAGCTCCTTTCGGGGCACAAGTATGGATATTGATGAGTTTGTAAACATATGTATCCCCCATCCCATGCACAGTATATAGGCTGACCATATATATTGCGCCACCCATTGAAAACACATTTAGTTTTCGTTGCGTTAGCGAAGACGAGATCTTGTTAAGTTTCTCTACCTTTAAATCGAAGGCTGTTGCTGTTGATAGAATAAACCCTTTCTTTTTATGACTATAATGCCGAAGATATTTTCATATGACAAGTTCTGCTTTTGCTGACTGTTAGAAATTTTCCAAAATTCTGCCCATTTCTAAACAAAAAGGTGACTATAGGGCAATCAATATTCCTCCCTCTCTATCTAAAGCCATGGAGAATATTATTGGCAGACAAATTAATGAGTATCTAAGGCATTCCAATCTTTTATCTGCTGACTATCAGATCTGGCTTTGTGAAAGGGAGAAGTTGTATAACGGCACTTACGGATGTAATAGAGAATTTATGGGCTGATCTTAATGTGGGTATGGTGTCATTTTTAATATTATTTGATCATAGTAAGGCGTTTGATACAGTAGGCCACGCAATTCTTTTAAAGAATTAGGGAAATTCTTTTATATTTCACCCACTGCTTGCAAACTCTTATACAGCTCTCTTACTGAAGGATTTCAGGCAGTTGAATCAAATGGCATATATTCTGAATCCCTACAAGTAAATAGGAGTGTTCCAGGGTTCTATACTTGAACCTTTATTATTTTGCTTATACACTAATGATTTAACTGATGTGATGAGACACTGCAAGGTAGAAATGTATGCTGAAGATGTTCAGATTAACAATAGCTGTTGGGCCAATAATATTCGCTCACGTCTGTACATTATAAAGAGCGACTTAGAGATGGTTAATAAATGGGCTGCGAGCAATGATCTTTACATCTACCCCGCATATCGAAATGTATTTTATCAATGATAACAGTGTCATTCTAGATAACAACATTCAAATAAGAATAGGCAATGATATTATTGATTTTGCTAGTACCTGCTAGAATTTCAATGTTGTTGTTAATAATAAATTGAAGTGATCTAATCATATATCGATTGTGGTCGGTCGCATATTTGGCATGCTTGGAAATTTATGGGCCGCAAAGTATTCAAATCCTCTTGTAATACGTATGCTGCTAGAAAAAAAATCTTTGCCAGTCCTTCTATATGGCTGAGCAATGACTTTTACAAGCTTAAGATTGCTTACGACAACACAGCAAGATATATTTGTAACATAGGTCCTCGAGAGTATATTTCTTCTCTTTTTTATACCGCATTTACGAAATGATATTTGGGAATTTTCTGAAATCTAGGGGCATTATTTTTCTTCATAAAATATTGATCACTCAGCAACCGTATTATCTATTTAAAGTGCTAAGATTTGGAAGATTTGGAAGAAAATTAGTTCAACGGAAACACAGAAAGGCCTTCTCACCGCGTCAGTTCTTTATCTACAGCATAACTCTTTGGAAGCAGCTAGCAAATGGATTACAATTAATTGGCGACATAAATTTGTTCAGACGTGAGTTTTCTCACTATTTTTTATTTATTTTCTTTAATTACTAGTTTTTACTTATACTTGTTAAAGAAACTTAAATATGTTATAATGTACGTTCTTATTAGCAGTCTTCTCATTTATAAGACACTTATCTTGTTGTGTTAAAGTTTTTTAACAAATAAAAAATATAAAAAAAAAATTTATTCGTTTTTAGGAGATTTTCTGGTGCAATAATAGTCAAGAAAAGGGGACTAGAAAAAAAGTTAATATTGCTCAACGTAAAATTATAATACATTTCTGGAAGCAAGGCAAAACTTGAAGTGAAGTCGGTCAGAAATAATCTTGGTTAGCAGCGTCAAAAATTGCTATAAAAAAGAAGTAGGAAGAAAGCCACTAGTGTGACAAGTCAATAAACAAAAGCACTTTGTTTTTATTGAGAAACGCATAAATAGAGTTGTTGAAAAAGCTTCTATTTAAGGATGAAGTCAAGTATTATATTAAATAGCGTGTTTTTTATAGAGGTATAGAATTTTAAGTTGGTATTACTTTTCAAGATGGCGACCGAGTTAACAACTGTCAAGTGATTTATTCTCAGTTTGGTTTGGCAATTCATCATGAATACACTCACGCCCGGCGTAGATTCACCGAATGGGCCCAAAACGAGATCACCCTTGTTCCCGATTATTATAAGCGAATTTTGTTTAGCGATGAAGCACACTTCTGGTTGAACGGCTATGTCAACAAACAAAACTGCCGCATTTGGAGTGAAAGTAATCCTCAAGTGTATGTGGAAACACCTTTACATCCAGAAAAACTGACTGTTTGATGCCATTTATGGGCTGGTGGAATCATTGGTCCGTACTTTTTCAAAAACGATGGTGGCCAGAACGTTACAGTCAATGATGATCGGTATAGAGCCATGATTACTAACTTTTTCATTCCTGAATTGAATAACCATGATGACCGCGCAACATGTCACACAGCTCGTGCCACAATAGATTTATTGAAAGACACGTTTGGTGACCGCCTAATTTTACGTTTCGGACCTGTGAATTGACCTCCAAGATCTTGTGATTTGACACCGCTAGACTACTTTCTGTGGGGCTATATAAAGTCATTGGTCTATGCGGTAAAGCCACAAATGCTTGACCATTTGGAAGACAACATTCGATGTGTTATTGCCGATATACGGCCACAAATATTGGAAAAAGTCATCGATAATTTAACGTCCAGATTGGACTACATCCGCGCCAGCCTTGGCGGTCATATGCCAGAAATCATACTTAAAATGTAATGCCACAAGATTATCTTTCGGATAAATAAAATTCATGTCAATCGAATAATCCATCGTTGGTTTATCGCAACTTAAAGTTCTATACCTCTATGAAAAACACCCCTTACTTTCTGTGGAGAAAGCCTTGTTAAAAAGCATTGAAGGCGATGATTGCTAAAAACTTAAAACCAACATCTATTTTATAGAGAGAGATGTAATAGTATGTGGTTGTGTGGCAAGCAAAGACGTAGGTAATGTAGGGCTTATTTCATTGACCATTGTAATCATAAAGTCTACTAAGATGTTTTGTAAAAAGAAAAAAAATTACTGATAAGATATTGAAGACGATTACATATTCCAACAAGACGACGGCTCAAAACATATTGCTCACAATGCAAAGGTTTTGATTCTTGTATATTGTAAAAAAACAAAAAAAACTCCAACGCACTAATCGGAATCAAGTATCATGAAACATTTATGGAATTTACTGGAAAGTAGAATGCTTACTCGGGTAAAACATCAAATATGACTCTCCGAACGGGACTTAATGGAGAACGATTATTATATCTAATTATTAATAATTAATTAATTAAGTATTAATTATTAAGCTAATTATGAAATATTGGTTGCATCAACACCAAAACAGCTTAATGAAGTTCATATTAGTCGGGGGTATACGAATTTTTATTAAAACCAAGTTTGAATTATAAAAATCTTTGATTTTTGCGATATTTATACACTTGCCATACTTGCCATACTATGCAAATGCAGAGAGAAACCACTTTAAATAATTTTCAGAAGTTTATCTATAAAATAAACCCAATTTCAAAAATAACGTTACTCCTTAGTACCACAATCAGACTTTAAAGTACAGCAAATAGTCTGTACGCATATTTATGCACCCTAGTGTATGTGGGTGTATATGTGTGTATTGAAGTGAAAGAGAAAGAGAGGTTTTTTTATTTATTATGAGTCTTTTTTTCGTTTATAGTGAGTGTTGAATTTCAATATCAATAAAAAAAAAATTTGCATTTTCATATCTTTTGCCAAGTCACCATGATATTTCATTGCATTAAACATATACTCTTACACGCACACACATACATAAAAGTAAAACAAAAATTGAAATTTTCTTAAATATTTTTCCATACGTTTGCTTATATGTCTATTGCATGATATATATATACATACACATATAAACATATCTCAGTTTATATGACTGTGGCTGCTCTCCTTTCTATTTTTTTTACTTAAAATACTAATTAAACTGTCATGATGATAATAAAATCAGTAAAAGCAACAACAACAATAATTCTTTTTTATTAATTTATACAATAAATCAATTCGAATTGCATTAAAATTAAAATATTCGAACAATGGGAAGGGAAACTGCATAATATTACAGATAAATCACAGTAAACAGGGTATGGTTGCTTTTTTAACCTCGAAAGTATCACAATTAATTGAAACGAAAAAAATGTGCAATTTTTACCATGAAAAGTGAAAAACAAACAATGGATGTTTTAATTAAAAACAAAAACTTCTTAAGGAATGCCATCAAATGCAGTATATATATATGTGGTAAGTTTTTTTTTGAAATAATAAACCACTTAAAATATAAAAATTAATAAGTTAGCATTTATGTAAATGAGATAAGTCTTAGGTATTGGATATAATCATTACACGATATAACAAAGAACAAATTTTAAACAAAAAAAGTTTTTCAGTTTTAAGTTTAATAAACACACTGAAATTATTACATTTTTGTTTATAAAGTAATTATTAATTATATTTCATTGAAAATCTATTTTTCTATTATTCATGGCGGCGCACAGTGCATCGATTCCATAGAACAAACGGAGCAAAATGGCAGTTGTCGTAAATAAATGAAATTTCGTGCAGACAATTATTAAGGCTAAATAAAGATGTATGCAAGGTTTTGACAAAATAGGACAACAGGCACGCCCACCTCTCACACATGCTTAAATACAAAATGTGTATCTTAAGATACTCTTTTATATTTAAATTTGGTTCTCTTTAGCATAAAGCTGTGTTCATTACTCATATAAATAAATAAATTCCAAATAACATCAAGTATCGCTTGAAATTTTGTCGAGCTTGCAAAAAAATAAAATAAAAAAATAAAAATGTGTTGTAATGTGGCGAAAATTCGGTATTTTACTTCAAATTTTGAATTTGACAAAAATTTTTAATAATTTCTGGGTTAATATATCATATATAAATTGATAATCCAAAGTGTTTTTAATTTGCTCACACATAAGCATTAATTGCCAATTAAGGAATTTTACGCAATTAAGGCGTAAATTGAGTCAATTTACCATACAAAACTACAAATTATAAATTGCTCAATTAGTATTTAATTATACAATTAATTGCATAAAATTTAAAATTCAACCCTCTGTAAGGAGTGGCAAGCTCTGTATAGTAAGAAAAATATATAATCGACCAAATTTTAAAACAGGATTTATTAGGAACATTAATTTTTTATAAAATAAATATTTAGAAATTATATTTTTTATGAGATTTTAAATAAGCAGATTATATTTCTTAAAACAAATAAAAAACGGCATTTAAAACATTTTGTTTTATAGAAAAAAATATTAAAATTAAAGTAAGTACTCGTATAATCTTTTAAGTTTATATGAATACAGACATCGCAATAGCGCATTTAGAAATTAATTAAATCAATTAAAACGTATGTATGAACATGCTAAAAAATTAAGTACAATTTATGAATAATTCCCTAAGTAACACATTTTTAAAATTAAAACATTTAAAGTTGTACAGCAAAGTGGGCTCTAATTTGGTTTTTTTTTTTATTTCATAGAACATACTAAAGGGTCCGGCAAATAATTTCCTTTTTTTTTTTTTTTTTTTTTAAATGCTATAAAAAAGCTACTGAATATTTTCTAAAATTTCTTTCTTTATTTGAAAGTACAATCCTTCCGGTTAATAATGGAAAATAGTTCCATTCAAATGGCTGCCTCGGTTGGCCATGCAGTAGCCTACACCATCGGTCCAATTTTTAAGCACATTATCGATTGTGTGCAACTGTATTTCACCAATGGCTTCACGAATATTGTCCTTTAAAGCGTCAATTGTCTCTGGCTTGTTGGCGTAACACTTATCTTTGACGGCACCCCACAAATAATAGTCCAACGGTGCCAAATCGCAGCTCCGAGGTGGCCAAACGACATCAGCTCTGCGGCTGCTAATGCGATCTTCAAAAACAGGGCGCAAAACATCGAGTTTAGCTTCGGCTGTGTGGCAAGTAGCGCCGACCTGTTGAAACCAAATGTTGCTAATATCCTCCTCTTCAATTTTTGTGAACAAAAATTCGTTCAACATGCTCCGATTACGATCGCCATTGACTGTAACGGCCACTCTTTGCTCATTTTCGAAGAAAAATGGCCCAATTATGCCTCTGGACCAAAATCCGCACCAAACAGTAACTCGTCTTGGATTATTTGTGCTCCAAATGCGAAAATTTTGCTTGTTTACATACCCGCCAAGATCAAATGAGCTTCATCTGAAAAGATGTTTTTTTTTGGCAATATCAGCATCTTCTGTAAGTCGATCGCAGGCCCACTTAGCGAAGCGTACATGCAACAGAAACTTTAAAAAATGTTTACAGTTAATTTTCTGAACTACCTAAAATCCAATTTTTTACATGGTATTTTTTATTATTAATTAACTGAGCTTAGCGCCATCTTGCGACAATATAGAAAACTAACCGAAAAAAATAATTCAGTATTAGATTCAGCCGATAATTAGCTTTCAAAAAACATATATTTTATCAAAATTTGGGATGAGTAATTTTTTGATTTTTGTCTATAGGACAACGCACTGTGCGGCGTTTGCTAATCTGATAAGTAAATATTAACTGTTGTATTAACTATATCGTACACTTAAACTGGCTTTTCCTCTTAATCATAACCAATCCCTAACATTACAAATATTTTCTTTTTCATTTTCTGCTGCTCCTTGTAAGACTTGCACTATCAATTACACTCTGTAATAACAAGACTTGTCATCATTTGAGTCTGCTGTTTTTTTTTCGTTTTTTTTTTCTTTCTTTCTTTTTAGCTGCTGTATTGTAATCTATTATTAGTTTTTATTCTTTTCTTGCCTTTTATTAATAAACTTTTATTCTTAATTCAACTTTTGTTGTCATTTCTTAACAAAAAGTGACACAGAAATAAGCAAATGGTGAGAGATTGAAAGAGGGAAAAAAGCTTAACACTAACACTCAAACACAAGCAAACGTTTTTTAAAATACGCTTTATAATTTCCGTAGAATCATTCTTTTATTTCTTTAATCTCTTGTTCTCTAGATTTTTTCTCCTCTGGTTTCTCTTTTCTAATAATATTTCATTATACTTGTACATCATTCAACTTTTGACTTTATTACATGGCTATAATCTTGTTGGCAAATGTTCTTTTGGCCTATTGAGTTGTTACAACGTTCAACTACAAGAAATACAGAAGAGAAAAAAAAGAAAATGGATAAGAAAAACCAAACTACTTTGGTAGACGATTTATAATTCAGCCTTTTTTCAATTTCTCTGCAACGTAAGAATTCTTAAAGTTTTTAGGTGCCACAAAATACATACATACATACATACATACATCCATAAAAAGGAAAATAATATAAAAAAATAGAAAATGAGAAACATTTTTAAGAAACCATGTCCAAACTCCACTCAAGAAAAGTATGAGTGTTTGGCTTGTAAATGTTTGAACACCAAAACGGCAAAAACAAAAACCGAAACAATAAAGAATGCAAGTGTACGAGTATTGAAAAAGAGTTTCTCTCTCTTACTTACCCTCTTATTATTATCGAAAGTACGCAAAGGCACAAAAACTACTTCTTTCGTAATATGGCAAACACATACACGCACGCATACAAACAAATCTTAGTTTAATGGGGTATTATTAGCATTTGCATGTGTGTGTTTGTGTGGGTATTTTTTGAAATTCTTTCATAAGTTCAAAAAGGTTAAATAAAGAATATCTTGCATTGTTCAGTTTTGCTGTTACAAAAAAAAAAGTTGTTGAAAAGTACGATACTGAACAAAAAAGGAAATTTCTTTTAAAAACATGCCAATGCAAAGCCAACAATAGAGATTTACTTTTATTAGATGCCTTTAACCCTAGAATGGTAAACATATTTTTTAGCTCTTCGTCTGCGAGGCGAAAAGCGCAAATTTCAGCATTAAGAGAAAACAATTTTATTGAAACCGCAACAAATTTTTATTTTCAGCGTATATCAGATCTAAACAAAAACACAAATAAAAATAAAATTTTAAAAACCATTTGGGATAAAAAGACTTCTGTGTCGTGGATCCAATAAGCATATAAAAAATTATATCGGGCGATTTTTCAGCAATTTTCTTATTAGCAACACTGTTTTTTGAAGAACAGCTGTTTTCACGTAACATGTTACTGTCAAACATGTTCAGTTTGGTCTTTAAATCAACCCTGAAAACCACTTTTTATCGGAAAATTATGTTTAGCGACGAAGTTGAATAGATAAGTGAACCAGCAAAATAGACGTATATGGTGTGAAGAGCAGCCAGAAACATTGCAAGAACTGCCAATGCATTCTGAAAAATGCACTCTTTGGTGTGGATTGTGGGCCGGTGGCATCATTGAACCGTACCATTGCCGTGAGATGATTACAATTTTTTTTTTTTTGTCCAAAATGAAAGAGCTAGAATTGGCCAACATGTGGTTTCAAAGAGACGGTGCTACAGCCAAACACCAATAAAGAGGCGAATTCGGTGAAGAGTTTATGTCACGTCTGGGGCCGGTCAATTGGCCGCCCAGATTATTTTTTGTAGGGTTATGTTAATTCTCATGTTCATAAGGACAAGCCCGCGACGGTTGACGCACTGGAAGCCTATACTGAAGAATTTATTCGTGAGATAACGGCCGATATGTTGAAATTGGACCCAGGTATGAACCATTTAAAGCGTAGCGTTCTATCGACTCAAATGACGATTTCATGTATTTCTTTAAATTTTATGTGTTCTTTTTCAAATCAACTTCGAAAGCTCTTAAAAAATCACCCGTTTTTACATTTTGCGTAAAAATATATGCTTATAACCAGATCTCACTTTTCGATTTTATACCCTTCTTATATGACTGATTTACCTATGCAAAATATGTACAAGAAATTGACTTTATTGGTAAACTTCGCCTCGCAGATGATGCACCTGTGCAACATATTAGCAGTTTCTTAGCTGGCACAAGCACACGCTTCACCTCGAGGGCTACGATTACAATTCTAGGGTTAAAGATGGTATGAAATAAGATGAAAATACTATGAATCATTTACTTTTTGCTTTGAGTGTTTGTTTAATGACTCATGGAAGTGTAAGAAACTTTCAAGATTTTATTAAGACTCAAATAAATTTTAGATGCAAAACGAAGTTAATAAAAGCGTCAACTTAATTTTACTATAATCTATGGCACTTTCGAATTTTATAGAGATTAATTTGAGCAAAATTTCTTAAATGGAAAAACGAAAAAAGAGCAGACCTGTTTTACCATTATTTTTGAATAATTTGATCATTAAATAACAGTCAATTACAGCTATAAGATACTCGTAATTATTTGACGCCGTTAATTGCATTCACAGTTGAACTTGCTTTTATGAAGTCAAGTTGATTATTTGGATATGCAGCATTATTTTGATAATACGTTACATGTTATACAGAGCCACAGACAAGAAGATCAATTGCACGTCATTAAGGCAATGAGAAGGCGTGGTGTAGTGGTTAAAATATTTGCATACTAAACCTAAGTTTGAATCAAAGCTTCGAACCATCCAAAAAACCACCTAACCGTCTCGTATACAACAATAGTCAACGCCAGCTACAACATATATCACAATAAAGTCAAGCATTGCCACCATTCGAAAAAAAAGAAGTCCATAACAAGGAGAAAGAAAGTACTCAACAACGTGGTTGCCACTTTAAACCAAAGTCACTTTTTTCATACTACTATCGCTATCAATACGTCACCGAACGACACGAAAAGCTCATTATTACGTTAGACGTTAGACTCAACGTAACGCCATAGTCGATGTTTCATCACTACACCAAATGCACAGAGTACGTTGTTTCTAGACAACGACAGATGGCAGCACCATCATCCATCTTGGCTGGATGACAAATGATTACAAAAAAACTCAAACAAACTAAAGATGCTAAGTCCATAGTTTTTCCTTTCATTTCACATTCGCAACAGAACGATAATAAACCTATAGGACAAAGAGTCATACATATCAGGAACAGCCCAGCTAACAATAGATCATTATAATGCTTTCAGTTATTGAAAATATAATTACATATTAAAAAATTCATGCAAGTTAACAAGACCTTAACTTTTATATTTTAATTTTTAAATTTTATTAACCTTTTGTGTTTATGTTTATAATTAAGTCATGTCTTACTTACAAATATACAATATGTTTTAGTTGCCATATATTGAATATTAACAACCATACCTTTGAACACTTCAATTGCTGTTATTACAGCCACTGTACGAGTATTTATTGTATTTCTTAACAATTTTTATTCAATGAATTTTCTCTTTTACATACAAACATATTGGTCTTTTGCTTAAAAGAAGTACAACCACTCTTCAGAAGAAAATTGAAGAAAAAATTCATAAAAATTCATAAAGAAATTTTGACATAAGGCTTTGTAAGAGGAAGTAATACAGCAAGGACTACTACAATCAAATGAGTAAATAGAAGAACAAGCACTTAAGGCAATAAGTCAAGACATACATATAGGCATCATACAAACAGCAGCGGCAAATCTTAAAAAAAAAAAACACAAAGAAACGTTGCTTCCTAAAGTAATATTGAGCAAATGCCAATATCAACAACACCACACTATAACCAATAGATGTAAGACCATCTTTGGTTAGTGGCAACAACAAGAAGAAATAGAAAAACTAATAAAAATTGTTACAAGTGCGTGTAAAAATGTTGGATAGAAAAAGATTATGAAAAAGGAACACTGTGCTACAGTTTTCAAATCTGAAACATAGTACATTACTTGCAAGGTTTTCAATTGTTATTAAAATCCTTAACAGAATTGTTGAATTCTACTGGTATTATAAAGCATTGTTGTACAGTGTTACACAGTATATTCATATGTAAAGCTGTTCTACAGAGTATGAGTTTGTGTATGTACACATGTGTTGATTTGCTAGTAAGTTAAATCTATTATACTACTTTATTATGACCATATTTTATCCTTTGTTACACACACACACACACACGCACACACACACACACACACACACTTAGCCACAAGTATTCACTACTATATACCATATAGTCAGTCCATTTTATTTATTTTACTTTTGGTTCGTGCCACAGCTTATGTTTCGTTATGGTTTCTGTTCTGTTTTGCTCTGTTTTGTTTTGGGATAATTTAGTTATAAAATACAACCTTAACAAAATATCACATCCACATAGCAACAACATTAACAACAAATAACACCTATATTGACATCAAGATCACACATCCACACATACACACATACTCTACACCCATACACATACGTACACACTAATGTAAAAGAAAATAATGAAGTAAATACAGTTACAAACACTTTTCATTCAATTTATTATTAACGGTGATTGTGTACGTGTGTATGTGAGAGAATGAATAAACTGTACACTATTTGGTTATTATATATATACTCACCAAGCACATACTCACTCTCACTCTCTGTCTCTGCCTCTGCCTCTTTCTCTGTCTCTGTCGCTTTGTTATAATCTTATAAATATTTCATATTGTCCTGTCCCTCATGTAATGACAAAATACCAAAGGACATCCTACACGGAAAGAACTCCTCTTGCTTTAACAAATTTTAACAATATTTTTCCCTTCTTATTGTTATTGTTGCTTGTAGTTGTAGCTGTTGGTGTTACGGTTATAGTGTTGTTTGCTGTCAATATGGTCTCGTTTAGGCCGTAAAGAGAATAAATAAATGATTGCTAAAAGAAGAAGAAAGAAAAAAAAAATAGTCGGTAATAAAACTCGCCCAAAAAAATAACCGAAGCATATGGCTGAGTGAGCCGTTACTATACATGTATACATACCCCTTATGAAGAATTACGCCACTCCGTCCCCCTCTTGCCATCCATATCACTTGGTGCTTGGTGGTCAATAAACACCCTACTTTGGATATGAAACAGATGTTGCATTGTGATAAGGAATACATACATCAAAGGGAAGCATATGGTAAATTCATTTGTGTTGAAAAGTAAGTCAAGTAAATGGAAAATGAAATTAAATATGTAACGAAATCAGTATGAATGATAATGCAGTGCAGTAGACAAGCTTTTCTATAAAAGTGTAGATGTGGTGGTTGGTTGTGACTGATAATAGGGGTACCATCAAAGAAACTTTATTGTTTTCTTGTTGTTGCCAGTGTTTGTTGTTTATTGTTTGTTTACCTGGTAATATATTGGTAATATATATCAAACGTTTGTTGTTGTTTTATATTCATCACCTTTTCGGATTGTGTCCTTTCTTCTCTTAGTTTCCTTTACCGAATAATTATATTTGCGGTAGAAAAAAAATTTATTTTCTACAAATTCGTTCACGTTTATATGTCAATTTTCCCTACAAACAAATTGTTGTTTTCTTTTATTTATTACTTTTAAAGGGGGCGGGCACAAAAAACAAGCTTC
Organism: Wohlfahrtia magnifica; assembly: GCA_023159175.1. NCBI lineage: Eukaryota > Metazoa > Arthropoda > Insecta > Diptera > Sarcophagidae > Wohlfahrtia > Wohlfahrtia magnifica. The sequence goes on from JAKWBJ010000515.1 coordinate 1,360,091, forward strand.
CATTTAGCGGAAGTATATTTGAAATACTTTGTTTTCGTAACTTTTTATCTCTTTAGACCTTGTAAGAGCATTTTTATTTCTTTTAAATTTAGGTTGTTGTTGTTTGTGAAAGAAAATAAAAGAAGACCTTTAGCCCGGTCATAAAATAAACATGTTTCAAGGGAACAATGAAATATTTTTTAATGGTCTTCGATCACTTTTTTTATTTTTCCGTTTTATTGATTATTAAGTGATAAAATGCTACTTAATGGTCAACTCATTTAAACAAAAAGGTATTTTATTTGTATTTTTTATATTTTTTAACAATTATTTTTGTTATGTTTTCAAAGACTGAGTAATGATTTCGTTTTGATTCGTATTTCCTGTTTTGCTTTCTGCTCATAGATAAGGATTAAAAAGTATTTTTATTTGAAAGGAACGTATTTGTAGAGAAAAAGAAAACTTTATTAAGCTACTTAGGAAATTGAAAAATTATGTTAATTGTTGAAAAGTACAAAAGAAAATTTATTCACAATTTCAGATAAAGAAGTATTACATAAAAACAAGACAATCAAATTTAAATATTATGTAAATGCCCTAATAGAACGGCATTCTTTTCTACATTAAATAGCTTAGATTGTGTTTTTGTTTTAACCGATATGGCATCTGCGCGAAGTCTTTGTACATTAATTTTTGAGTAAAATTGCCTTACACTTGTTGCAAGTTTTCGCACAATTACGCTTATGCTTGGTTGCGACATTCTCAGCATTAGGTCCTTAGTTTTGGATTGGCATAACCAAACCGTAACTTACAATTGATGATGCTTATTTGTCGTTATTAAAAGCTCGAAAAATAATTTAATACCTTTATACTCTTGTATAATCCACAGGCATTAAAATCCCTGGCTTTCACCTGAAATAAATGAATCCCTAATTGAGAGAGATCTTGCTTACAATCGATGAAAAGGATTTAGAACCATCGAATTACTTAAGATTTATCGTTCCTTAAAAAGAAAAAAATTTTCTTCGGCGCTCAACGCTAGGAATACATAGCAAACCTTCGCGTATGGTTTTGGTATTTGTATTGGTGAAACTTCTATACATGAACTTTGAAAAGAGTACATATTTGACAAAAAATTCGAATTAAGTAAAAAATATTCGAGTAGAAGAATATGGTATAATAATATGAGTATTGAGAGTGTTTATGTGTTTCAAATCGAGTGCACTACAGTGAGTGAATCGAATATATTTCAATATTTTTTAAAGATAATATTACATTGGCTGTACAATAATAGGTTTGTTTCAATAATAACAAAACGCTCATTTATTGCAACAGTGTCATAACTCAAAAAATAAAATTTTTCTTGAGAGCTGTTTGAAATTTCAATTTCCCGTTACTTAGCATTGAATTGGGAATAATTTTAAACGAATCGCAAAAGTTTTTTCACACAATATACATCACAATGTTCCGCTCATTTTAGAATACTATACTTAGAATACTGAGCTAAATATGGTATTTTGGAGGGTAAACATCTATCATTATAACTTAATATTCGATAGAAGCCAAAGTATAAACGCATACTTTTTTTTCAATCACTGTAACAATGTCGAATTTTGTGCCTTAAATAGATGTTTTTCGGGGAAGTCTGATAACTTTCTTTCATTTGAGGAAAACAGCTGCTGAAAGTTATCGATTGTTGGTAGATGCTTACGGTCAACATACAGAAATGTGTGGAGAATGGTTTGCACGATTCAAAGGTGGTGATTTCGACAAAGAAGGCAAGGTGGGGTGTGGTCAACCGAGAAAGTTTGAAGAAGAGGAATTGGAAGCATTACACGATTAGATTGTTGCCAAACGGAAGAAGAACTTGCATTACCATTGGAAGTCACACAGCAAGACATTTCATTCATTAAAAAGCAAGGAAATTGGGTCTCATATGAATTGAAGCCGGGAGACGTTGAAAGGCAATTTTGCATCATATTGTTACCGGTAATGACAAATTGTTACATAACGATAACCCCAAGCGCAAAAAGTCATATGTAAAGCACGGCCAACCACCCAAATCAAAGCCGAAGCCGAATATCCATGACGCTAAGGTAATGCTCTATATTTGGTGGGATCAGAAAGGTGTTTTGAATTATGAGCTTTAGAAATCATGTCAGACCTGTAGCGAATGCAATTGATTCGTTTGAAGAGAGCAATCAACGAAAAACGACCAGAATATTTGACAAGACACGAGATCATAATCTTTTATCATGACAACGCTCGGCCACATATTGCAAGACCGGTCAAAAAATATTTGTAAAACAGTGGATGTGCGATGGATCACCCACCTTACACCTAGACCTTCTAACTCCCATTTATTTCAATTGATGCAGAATGCCCTTACTGGAATACGCTTGAGTTCAGAACAGGGTATCAGATATTGATTTCATTCATTCTTTACCTGAAAACCGGAGCAGTTCTTTTGGCGCGGAATCCACTTGCTACCAAAAAGATGATAAAAAGTAGTGGCTAACAATGAACAATACCTTGAATAATGTCTCAATTGATTTTGTTATTATAATAAATGCATTTTTCAAGCAAAAAAATCGGCATTATTAACCTTTATACCCAATATATTTAAAAGCACAAAGATTATAAATAAAATATCATAAGTACAAAATTATTTATTAACTTAAATAAAAATTATAGCTAAGAGCCGCAATTTATTGGAATTTTAAGTTTTTTTTTAGTTTTTATGTGAAAGTAGCCCAAAAATAATTCGCCTTTACGGATCGTAAACGTAGCTGCTAAACAACACCGTTAAACCAGAGTCCAATAATAACTGTTATTACAAAGGAAGTTTTTCTTTGTTGCCTTACTTGCATTTCACATATATGTTACCTTTAAAGTCTTTCAACAGAAACACTGCGTGAGCAGTATGAACCATTTTACGTAAAAATTGAAAAAATATACTTTTTCTCCTCCCAATGTTGCAACAAATCGATTAATAGGTCTAGTATCACAGGTTTAAAGCTACCTATTTCAACTATTCAACGCGAGCGTTATTAGCGTTAGTTCTCTAATTGATACTCTCAGCAACGTTAACGTACTTAGATTAAAATAAGCAGTGAGTCAATTTGACCCCTTACAGGACTATATTGAAAATCAGGCAACATTAAAACAAAAAAATCGAAAATAAAATTTATGCGCAACGAAAAGAAAATCTATTACGGATAACACTTATAGAAAACCATAACTTATTTTCATTAAAAATAACCATTATGGTTGAAGGAGCGAAATTTCATTTCTTCAATATAACAATTATGACTAAATTTTTTAGATATTTCTTATAACCGTTATGTCTCTGCATTAAATACGAAATATAGACATTCATAAACATATATATATGAAACATTTAAAGGTCTGGTAGCCCTGTGTTATCACCAACCAACATCTTCTCAAAACTGTTGATCAAGATAACATAAGTATATATGATAGACAGTAGTACTTTGTATTGTTTTTATATAAACAAATTATTGTCTCACTCGATGTGATTTGAGTCGTACACTTATAGCAAAATACTCGCAATGATTGAGTGAATCAAAAACTCGATTCATTTAAAACGCTAATACGCACTCTTTGTTGACAGTACACAAACTAACAATGAGTTCAGTGCAATGCAGGGGATTACTCGTTACGAATAGCGAAGAGAGTTACACCTGCGTTGCTCTACTACCTTCACTACTTCCATATAAGGGCCCGTCAAATAATTTTTTCTTTTTTTTTTTTGAAAATGCTATAAAAAAAAACTGCTGAATATTTTCTCAAATTTCTTTTTTTATTTGAAAGTACAATCCTTCCGGTTAATAATGGAAAATAATTGCATTCAAATGTCTGCCTCGGCCATGCAGTAGCCTACACGATCAGTCCAATTTTTAAGCACATTATCGATTGTGTGCAGCAGTATTTCACCAATGACTTCACAAATATTGTCCTTTAAAGCATCAATTTTCTCTGGCTTGTTGGCGTAACACTTATCTTTGACGGCACCCCACAAATAATAGTCCAACGGTGTCAAATCGCAGCTCTGAGGTGGCCAAACGATATCAGCTCTGCGGCTGATAATGCGATCTTCAAAAACAGAGCGCAAAACATCGAGTGTAACTTCGGCTATGTGGCACGTAGCGCCGTCCTGTTGAAACTAAATGTCGCTAATATCCTCCTCTTCAATTTTTGTGAACAAAAATTCGTTCAACATGGCCCGATAACGATCGCCATTGACTGTAACGGCCACTCCTTGCTCATTTTCGAAGAAAAATTGCCCAATTATGCCTCTGGACCAAAATCCGCACCAAACAGTGACTCGTCTTGTGTGTACCGGCTTTTCAATGTATGCGTGCGAGTTTTCTGTGCCCCAAATGCGACAATTTTGCTTGTTTACATACTCGTCAAGATCAAAATGAGCTTCATCTGAATACATCGCACACATTCTGCAACATTACCATGATTTTCAAAGTAATGTCGCAATATTTCCTAGCGTTGTTCAAGCGTATACTCGTACACAACCATATTCGTTCAGCGGAAGGATAAAACTAATTATCTGTCAAATCAGACATGAGCTAAGTGTTACCATTCACGAAATAACCACTAGTTGGAAAAAAAAACGTTAGATGGTGGACCCATCTAAAATTCTAGCGACCTGGAAAATAGCTAGAATTGTACCAATCGTATAACCAAATCCAGTTCTGAATACAGACCGAAAGAATTATGCATGGACAGGTTACTCTTTTTCTGGATCGAAACAATATGCTGAAGCAAACTCAATCCGGCTTTAAAAGAAATCTTGGATGCATAACGACACTTATTGTCTTGATATTCGAAGACAGGTAGATGATGGTAACACCGCCTTTTTAGTACTGCCTTAGATCACTCTAAGGCTTTTGATACCGTGGAACATAGTATTCTTTGTTACAAGTTAACACATTTCTTCAATTTTTCCTTTTCTGCTACAAAGTTATTATCAACGTATCTCTGCAAAAGATACCCATACACCGAAGCACATAATGGAAAATCTAGAACTCTTTCTCTAACAAGAAGAGTTTCACAAGGTTCAATAGTAGTCCCTCTATTATTTTCGATGTATTCCAATGACTTCCAAGCAATATTAACAGAATGCAATATTGGAAGGTATGCCGCCATCTGCATACGATGCATAATGTCATTGAATCATATAGAGCCTTCTGCAGATGGTTTGCCCATAAATCGTAGAAAATCTAAATGCATTGTATATCAGAAGAGGCTTACGCAATTGATAAGTATACCGGATGTGAGCATAAATACCATAATCAAAAAAATGAAATATTAACATCTGCTAAAAGTCTTGGTGTTTATTTTATAAGGACTCTTATTTGGTTTGATCACGTCATTATTGCTTGTGGACGTTTCTTCTCTATGCTAAGAAGTTTTTGAGCATCTTAACACAGAACCCCAATTAAGACTAGAATTCTCCTGGTAAAAAAATATAAAATTCCCACTTTTCTGTATGGATATGAGCTTTTCTCTGGTTGGTGTTGCCTACAGTTCTGAGTTCTAGAATATCAACGTTTACATTCCAATTGTATAGCATTTCTTTTGATCATCTTCTCAAATCAAGATCTTTAGTTCCACAGCCAATAATCAAAAACTTTTGGCTGAGGTACGCGTGATTTCTAGAGCCAATAACCAACAACTTTTGGCTGAGGTACGTGAAAATTCTAAAGTTACAAGAAATATATGAGACCGTAAGCAAGAGGATAGATGTAGTAGAGACTAATATGTTAAATTTCGAGTAGACTGTTGATGAAAAATTAAATGTACAAGATGGTGCATATCAGTCCAAACATCTTTATAACAGGCTGTCTTTTGCGGAAAATTGCAGAGGTAGATTACGATCTCCTGGATACAAGAGCTTAAGGTCTGAATGCCATTTCTATATATTCGCAATACCTCTCTGGAACTCGATTCCCCATAGCTGTCATCTATTAAGTAACTCACTATACCTTAAAACACAACTTATGAGACAGTTCACATTGTTAATTAGTTGCTAAATGTTTGTATTAAATATGTACTTAAAATTTCAATTTTTTTTTCTTCTTGATTTCTTTTATACCTATGCTTTGTGTACATTTATATACTATATATGCATAAATTCTCTTGTCTTACTTGTTACATAAGGTCTTGTGTATGAAGCTATACAAATAAATAAATAAATAAATAAGAGAAAGAAAATTTTTTTATAAAGGGTCCGTCATCTAACGTTTTTTTTTTTTTTAAACTAGTGCTTATTTCGTGAATGGTAACACTTAGTTCATCAGCTGATTTGACAGATAATTAGTTTTATCCTTCCGCTGAACGAATATGGTTGTGTATAGGCTTGAACAACGCTGGGAAATATTGCTACATTACTTTGAAAATCATGGTAATGTTGCAGAATCAAAAATCATCTTTTCAGATGAAGCTCATTTTGAATTGTCGCATTTGGGGCACAGAAAACCCGCACGCATACATTGAAAAGCCGATACACCCAAGACGAGTCACTGTTTGGTGCGGATTTTGGTCCAGAGGCATAATTGGGCCATTTTTCTTCGAAAATGAGCAAGCAGTGGCCGTTACAGTCAATGGCGATCGTTATCGGCACATGTTGAACGAATTTTTGTTCACAAAAATTGCAGAGGAGGATATTGGCAACATTTGGTTTGAACAGGACGGCGCTACGTGCCACATAGCCGAAGCTACACTCGATGTTTTGCGCCCTGCTTTTGAAGATCGCATTATCAGCCGCAGGGCTGATGTCATTTGGCCACCTCGGAGCTGCGATTTGACACCGTTGGACTATTATTTGTGGGGTGCCGTCAGAGATAAGTGTTACGCTAACAAGCCAGAGACAATTGACGCTTTAAAGCAAAATATTCGTGAAGCAAACAATCGATAATGTGCTTAAAAATTGGACCGATCGTGTAGACTACTGCATGGCCAGCCGAGACAGTCCTTTGAATGAAACTATTTTCCATTATTAACCGGAAAGATTGTACTTTCAAATAAAAAAAGAAATTTGAGAAAATATTCAGAAAAAATTTATTTGGTGGACCCTACATTTATATATTCCAGCTTTTTCTTACAAATCTGTGTATGTACTACCCCCACACTTATATTCATTTTATTCTATTGAAATTCCCTTTTAAATGTGTTTACCATTTACCTTTTAAAAGGGTTTAGAAGTATTTAATTATGTGGCTTTTTAAACCGTCTACTGCTGGTCTTGTGTGAATTTATGCATAATAAAAAAAATGTATGCAAACAATAAATTCTTTATCCATATCCGGCTTTTACTTATTATGAGTTTATTTTATTTTATTTTGTTCGCTTTTGAATTGTCTTCCTGTATTTTTTTTTTTTTTTTGTTTTTTTGTTTTTTTGTTTTTTGTTTTATGTAAGTAATCCAAAGTGCCTTTAATAATTGTTGGTTTCATAGTATTTTAGCCACAACTTATACCACATTGCTGCTGCTTAATAACTGAGAACATAATCATAAATTATGTACAAGTTAATGCAATTTTACCTTCTCATTTACTTTTTTTATTATTTTTACTCCTTCAACCTTTCCTTAAGCCAGAGACAACAATAAACAGCAACAGGAGCAGCAATCCAGAAATAAATGAAAATAGAAAGTAAAACGAAACAATTGAAACAGACATGAAATGTGTTGAATGGAAAAGAACAACAAGTTAAAATGTAAAGATCCATTAACGTAAATAACCACAACAACAGCAATAACAATAAAAAACAAATACGACAAATAATAATGTATTGTTGTTGTTATCATCATTAACAAACAGTGTTTTGGCTAATACAACTACTTAACACAAAACAAAAGGCAAACACACACACACATACACACACACACATTGTTATTATTATAACTTAACAACAATACTTTAATAATGTACTTTCACATATTAAAAATTACACAAATACACATACATTCATACCAAAAAAAAAATTGGCAGCAATACAGAACAATAACACTTCAGAAGAATTGCAAAAATATTTTGTTGCTGCTTTTTAAGAAAAAGTCAACAAAATAAAAAGAGAGAAATAAACGATGAGAAGAAAAGAACAAAAATACAATTGCACAAACACACAAACACTTTTATTCATATACATACAGATACGTACATATGTATCGATGTGTATGTACAAACACTTAAAGACTAATTAGTAAAACTCATAAATAAATAATAAAAGAATTACAAAAACTTACTCACGCTCTCACTCATTCTCTCTTTCACTTTTATTTAATAAATTTACTTTATCCCTGTAGCTGAGACTATAAAAACAGGAATTTCTTATACACACAGGCACACACACACACACACGTACATATATAGAAATCAAGTTGCTTAGTTATATAAAAAATGTGGTGCGTATGAAGATACATATACAGTGAGAGCTTCTGTGGGCGGACACCGATCGTCACAGTAGATTTGTCCGTTATCGAGAGGTGTACCTCTACGGGATAGTTGATTAAAAATGATCGGTATTCACTGCTTTTAAATATTCTGTCATGTATTAATGAATTCAATCTTTAGTTACACATAAATATGTTTATTTGTTTCCAAAACTCATTTGAGTTTTAAGATTCATACATACACATCCACATATCGTTAACTTAATTTAGAGGGAACGTAACTAAAATCTTACGACAGTGTTTTAGAACTGCAAGGGCTACTTTCAATTCTGAAATTAGGAAGGCTAACTTTACGTTCTATAGTGGTAAATTTCGAACATGTTTAGACTCACGGAGAAAATGGAGGCAAATTCGCAATATGGCTTTGGTGAATCAGGCAAATCCTAATCCTAGAAGCTTTTCTACTATACCTTTGCCATCTATAGATATTAAATTTTTAATACATTGTAGCGGCAACAGGCACTGGCACTTAACTTCGTTCATTTTACACAGAAGGAAGTCTTAGGGTCATTGCTTAATGTTAGATCCAATGCTGTGGGTTATGATGGATACAGATGCATACAGAATTTATTACGCTAACACTCCTTTATACGCTAATTTACTTCATTTACTTCATTTACACTCATTTTTTCAACACGATTATCACCACATGCACTTTTCCATCAGTGTGGAAACATGCGAAAATTATACCGATTTTAAAATCGAACAAAGGTTTTCGACCTATTGCTATATTGCCGTATTTATCTAAGGTCTTTGAGCAATTGATACATTCACAATATATACCAACATTTATATACCAACTCGTTGTTAACTGAAAGCCTGGATTTAGGCCCAAACATAGTTGTCTTAGTGCTTTGGTTGATGTAACCGAGGAAATTAGATCCCAAATTGATAAGCGGAACACGGTGTCATTTCTTATTCTACTTGATCATTCACAGGCATTTGATAGGGTGCATCATTCCATTTTGATCTATAAATTGAAATACTTATGCAATTTTTCCCCAACTCCATTAAAACTGCTCTCATTACTATATATCTGAGTGATAGAAGTCAGAGTGTTTACCATAATTTGTATATATCAAAAATCTGTTCAATGCCGGGGGTGTTCCACAGGGCTCCATAAATGGTCCACTGTTATATTCTGTTTATACTAATGATCTTCCATTGCAAATGAATCATTGTATGCTGATCTAACTGTGTAAATTTGATAAACCAGGACTAACAAGAGATTTTTTATGGGCATCAGCAAATGGATTATGCACTAAGCCCAACAAATCAGCTGCACCAGCGGAAAATTTCATTTCAAATTTACCACCCATACATAATAACGAACTTTGTTAATTTCGCAAGGAACCTTGGTGTTGTCTTCAACAAGGAGTTAAATTGATCAGACCATATTAGAATTAACTGTGGGAAAACTTTTGGTATGCTTCGGAATATCTGGATGTCGCAATATTTTACGCCTACTCATGTTCGAATACTACTGGCGAAAACATACGAGTATATATTGCCAACCCTTTTGTATGGTTGTGAATTGTATGCTAGCTGTGATGCAGTTAGTTAACGAAGACTGAATATAGTGTATAACAGTATAGTTAGATATGTATGTGATAGCATCACATTTTTCAAAACAAATTTATGGTGTCACATTTGACAATCTTCTGAGGCGCTGAGCACTAGTTTTTCAACATAAGATCATATATAGTCAGCAGCCACCCTATCTATATCGGGAAATACATTTCTCAAGGTCAAATAGGGGAAACATAATAAATGCTATAAAATATAATAGGGCCATACCTGAGCAGCATTTCTTTATTAATTCTTTACATCTCTGGAGGCAACTTCTCCCACGGATACAAAGCAAGCTCTTTTCTTAGTTATTTTCTGCAGTATTGATAATCGTTTTTAATATGTAAACTCGAATTATTATTTTTATTCAGATAATTGATAAATAATACAGTTAACTTTTTAATTTTTTTTTTCAATTACTAAACATATCTTGTTTAGTTTTATTCGTAAATATAACAAGAGCTGAGTTCCAAAACGTTATTTGCAAAGCAACCGAACATGCCATGCGTTCCTAAACGCAACCATGCAAACATTTGCAAAGTTATCCATTCCTAAAGGTATTGTAAAAGTTTTAACTGCGCAAACAAAGCAACCTGTGCAGTATAAATTTTGTGGACGCTTTTTGTTTACAATTTGAATAGACTTTCGAATGGAAATAGCAATTGCTTACAAAATAAGCACGAATTTGCCTCTAAGAAAAGGAAAAAGGATGGTTTTATGGGAAAGGTGATGACTGCAGCAGAGTTCGAAATGTAAAACTATGCAGAAGTATTTTTTTTTTTTTTGCAAAGCAACAAACAATGTAGTTTGCTTTGTATCGATACAGTAGTAAAACCGTTTCACTACAAAGTATTTTGACCTTTTGGAATTCAGCCAAGTTCTCTAACCCACACTGTTATATAAGAAATATTCTTGTTGTATTGAATCGGTCAAATAAATAATAATGACAATGATAATGATTATGATAAAAATATGCTAGAGGTGAAACAAACTTAACTAAATCTGAAACTTATGTTCGATATCTTGTTCTGCAACTTCCTTTGCTGAATCAATTGATACTACTTCCAGAGTTTTTTCGTTCGTTCGATATTTATTTCAATGCTATCAGTTTAAATATACGCAATGCTATCAATGTTTAAAAAATTCTCCAAACTGCTTTCGTTAGTTTCTGAAATTCCTTGAATGACATCTCATTTTCTGAAACAAATTCGTTGAAAATTCGGTTTTGACGCATAAATCTGGCTTTTCAAAAACAGTTAGCTATTGTAAAGGGTCCGCCAAATAATTTTCTTTTTTGAAAATGCTATAAAGAAAAACTACTGAATATTTTCTCAAATTTCGTTTTTTATTCGAAAGTACAATCCTTCTGGTTAATAATGGAAAATAATTTCATTCAAATGGCTGCTTCACTGGCCATGCAATAGCCTACACGATCGGTCCAATTTTTAAGCACATTATCGATTATGTGCAGCTGTATTTCACCAATAGCTTGACGAACACTTATCTTTGACACCACCCCACAAATAATAGTCCAACGGTGTCAAATCGATGCTCCGAGGTGGCCAAACGACATCAGCTCTGCGGCTGATAATGCGATCTTCAAATACAGGGCGCAAAACATCGAGTGTAGCTTTGGCTGCGTGGCACGTAGCGTTGAAACCAAATGTTGCTAAATGTTGCTAATATCCTCCTCTTCAATTTTTGTGAACAAAAATTCGTTCAACATGGCCCGATAACAATCGCCATTGACTGTAACGGCCACTCCTTGCTAATTTTCGAAGAAAAATGGCCCAATTATGCCTCTGGACCAAAATTCGCACCAAACAGTGACTCGTCTTGGGTGTATCAAAATGCGACAATTTTGCTTGTTTACATACCCGCCAATATCAAAATGAGCTTCATCTGAAAAGATGATTTTTTTGGCCAAAATCGGCATCTTCTGTAAGTCGATCGCAGGCCCAGATTCCCAGCGTTGTTCAAGCGTATACACAACCATATTCGTTCAGCGCAAGGATACAACTAATTATCTGTCAAATCAGACATGAGCTAAGTATTACCATTCACGAAATAAGCACTAGTTGAAAAAAAAAAAAAACATTAGATGGCGGACTCTATAGTAAGTTTAACTTTCTATTTATATTCTTTACAAACTCCGATACTGAAAATTAGCCGAAATCATTTCTTATACTACGTAATTTCAAATTATTACTACGTAATTTAAATTCAGCAGCCCATCTTCTATTGCGTTATAATTTCCTGAGGGAGAAATCACACATAATGATTCTCACAACGCAATAGGAGATGTGGGTGCTGTAATAGTGTGTTAAGCAATATCCTACTATGTCACCTAGGAGTTGCAGTCTCAATAGCGTTATGCAAACAACTTTTTCCTACTTTCACAACATGTCTATGATGTCTCGATCCATACAGTATGATCCGTGATATTGTAGATTCAGAACCAAAAACTGTAGCCCTTAAATGGCCACCTTACTTGCCCGATCTAAATGTAATGAAAAACATATGGAAATGGGTGTCTAGGAAAGGCGATACAACACAAAAATGAAATTAATAGAAGGAGTCGTATACACCTGGTCTATCATTTCGTTGTATTATATTGAAAAACTTTACAATTCAATTTCCAATCAAACTATCGAGGTTATTTCAAACAAAGGCGGAATTATCCTTAATATTGTTTAAGATAAAGATAAAATGCTATATTGATGACCGATTATTTCAATATGTTTTTAGTAAAGTTTTTATAAAAAAATTTATTAAAATACTATCTTGAATGATACAGCAGTCATTGTTGTTTTGTTTAAAAAAAAGGTCCACTACATAGAAATTTTAAGACCATATCTCAAGTGGTTCAGATAATATTAACCGTAAGTATAAGGGCGGAGGCCCTATAACTGCCACACGGGCTTAAGTGTTGCTGTGTAATTATTTTTTGTAAACATTAATGTGTTTCTTGTATTTATCTCCGAGCATATTTTTATGTTTTGTTGAAATTGTTGTCCGTTTACGGGAGGTGTTTTAGAGATAAAAGGTGTCCGCGTCCAGCCATGGGAGTGTCAGTCTAGCAGAGTGTAATTTGTTCTAAAAATACTTGGAAATCGGAGGGACTGATGAAATTGTCCGCTTAATAGACGGGTCCATAAGTAGAGTTTTCACTGTACATACATATGTACATATCTATGAAGAATATAAGGATTTTTGAAATGACATGTATGAACATTGAAGAGATACAAACAAAAGACAATAAACAAATTGTTGTTGTTTTTTTACTGAAACCACACTACACAGAAAAAGAGAATATATTAGATTTAACAAGATTTATTACTACTGACTGATATTATTCTAAGAAAAAAACTAAAGTAACCTTTCCCGCGTTGTTGGGAGCCTTTTTTGTTGTATCATTATCTATAAAATGCATTTCCATAAGAAAAATTTAAAGGAATGAGAGAAAAACCACCATCACAAGCTGCTTATATATACATAAACATATATACATACATACATACATAAGAATACATATATAAATAGCTTTTACCCGGTGATATATCAGAGTAACCAATATCTCCCGTTTTTTGGCAGATGTGGATAGATAACGATGCTTTAACTGTTACCATTCTCCATATAAGCAAAACTGCATATTTTGTATAAATGAAAGCAACCACGCCCACTTATCCCACCTCGCCCAGTTATTGACTGATGATATGTCATGTCCAAAAAGTTATTTAAAACAAGATATAAAATATTAATAGACACTATGTATGAGAGATGCCACGTCAACTTTTCCAATTTCGCCCACTTTAAAACAGATGATTTGTATTGTCTGTCAAGTCATTTAGACCAAATTCAAAAACTTCCACTTTAAACGTTTTCAAGATATACGAAAATCAGTATTTATTAAATCCCATTCTTATATCCTGCAGAACTTAGAATATGTGCACTGAATCAACATGTCAAATCTTACTCAAGCACCTTTAACAGGAGCAGAGATAAAGGAATGACCACCTACAGCGCCACCTGTTAAGAATTTTTCGATTTTTCTGTTCTCCTAAGCCTTCCCGTAGCAATTACCAACAAAATCGCAAAAGAAAATATCCAATTTGGTCCAGTTGTTTTCAAGGTTTAAGCATTCGAACGAAACACAATTCATTTTTATATATTGAGTAGGTGAGATGCAAAACTCGTTCGCTACAAAGTTCTTCTGGAGTTTTATGTCAAGCAATAATTCTTCAACTCTTGAACTTAAATCAAGAACGCGGTAACATCTAAGAACTTAAAGTATTCCACTAAATGTGTCCATTTAATCAGACTCTACACGTTTCTTACTTTTTTCCAAATTTCTGTTAACGTGTAACTAACGAGTTTTGCATCTCACCTACTCATATGTATATAGATTAGATTAGAAAATAATATAAATTTTTTTATTTTAACCAATACAATTTGTCACATAAATGCTTAGAATAGATTCAATTTGAAAGATTCTACAACGGTTATCATCTTAAGATCATTCATGATCATGATTAAATGTATTTAATAAACAGACTGGATTTACAAGACTGATGTGGTTATTGTATGTCATACCCTCCTCTATCAGGTTAGAAATGAGAAAATCAGAAACAATTGAAATAAGAAAGTCTTTATTAATTTACTCTCTTGCTTATGTTTTGACTTTTTTCTTTTTCCTCCGTTACGGTACAAATATTTTTGTTGATTCTTGGTAAAGACTGAAACAATAAACTATAATGGAAGGAGGGAGAAGGGCTTTCACATGAGAAGGGAGCGCACGCTTGATGTTATTGCTATTTTTGTTGTTTGTTATTGTTGTCACTCTTTTTTTTATATTTTATTTTGTATTTTTTCTTGATACTTTTGATGTTGTTTTTATTGTAGTACCTTGTTTAGTTTAGACACTTTTAGACACTTAAAAGCTCTTAAGTAATCCAATTACTCTCACATGTCATGTTATACCTTTAAAATGTTACTGTGTATGTGTGTGTGTGTGTGTACATATATGTGTTCATACTAAACAACAAAATATAACAAAAGCATCCATCCATCCATCCATCCATCCATCCATCTATTCGTCTATAGCTAAATGCTTAGTACACTTCATACACTTTATCTTTGGCTCACGTCTCACACTCTTCTGATACGCTTTTGTTCTGGAACAAACATATTAAAAGTATATAAAAGTACAATAGTACTCATAGTTGTAGCAGTCTTGGTACTTAAATTCTAATACATTGTTTTACATTGAGTGCAAAAGCGAGAGTGTGTGTGTGTAGGTGTTTGGGTGTAGGTGTATTTATGAACTCTACGTGTTAAAATGTATTTGTGCATTTATCTATAAGTAAATGTGATTGTATGTCTGGGTTATTGTGGCTTTTTCTGTGATATAATGATATTGAATGAAGGAATTAAAAACAAAACAGACATAATCTTTAGTTTCTTTTTCTTTCTCATTTTTTCTCTCCTTTTTTTATTTTTTCTCCGTCTACTTGTGTAGGAATGTGTATGTCGGAAAGTTGGAATATATTTTTCATTTCGGGCGGTTATGGGTGCTAATAATATGAGCAGTTATAAAAGCATTTAGCATCTACACCTACACACACATAGACACATGAAATAGCTATATTCTCTTTATTCTCAATATATTGCAGCAGTAGTACAAAGTAGTTAAACAGGTGTTCTAAAGATACACTCCTAAGTCTCTCATTTATGAACTTCCATCTGCGAAAAATAAAACTATTTTTGCTTAAGAATTTTCCCTCACACTCACATCAAATAGTAAAAATTGAACGTTAGTATTCCTGTGTAACAATATATGTAAAGGGATTTTATATTTTTGCACAACCATAAAAGAACACAGAGCTGGGAATGTGCATATACATTTGTATGTATTTTGTATTTACGCTACACGAGTATAGTTATTATACATTTATGTACATATGTACTCGTATATACTCGTAGTGAAGCAATTTTTAATTAGGATTAGTACGTGAAATTAATAACAAAAATCAAACAAAATACCAAAAAAGATTATAATCCATTATAATAAGCTAATAATAGTTAAATATTTGAAAGTATTAAGAATTCGTTTTTTTTCTTGTTTCGGTGTTCGTTTCATATTTTAATAGAAAATGTTTTCTTTAAGAGTTGTTTGAAATAACAGCATAAATAGAGAAAGTTTATACACTTAAAGGGTGGGCAAATTTGAGACTTAAAAACAATTTGTTTTTTTTACAAATTAAGTTTTATTCATACCATATAAAAGAGAAATATGGGAATTAATAATGGAATATGATGTCGGGCAAATGCCCACCTCTAGCACGTCGGTGGTCGTCCGCTCTATTCACAACATTTTGACCCACATTTTTCAACAAAATCATCTTTAGTGGTGAGACCCATTTTCAGTTAAGCGGTTATGTAAACAAACAAAATTGTCGCATATGGGGATCACAAAATCCATTATTTCCAACGAAATTGACTTTATGGTGAGGTTTGTGGTTAGCCGGCCCGTAAAAATTTTTTTTTTTTATATAAGTCCAGCACCCAGGGGATGGCCACTACTCATGCAGTGCATTGTGCTGGTACTAGGAAAATAGGTTATTGGAAGGAGGACAGAGGGAGTAGTGTTTATGGACGTTAGATTTAAATTTACTCATGTCGTAAGTGGCAGGAAATACTTTCGCTGGAAGATTATTCCACAACGAACAGTGCGACCAAAGAACGAGTTCTCCCTATAATGCGTTGTGCGATTTACTGGACAATCAACTACAAAGGGATGCGCTCTACGAGAAATACGAGTACTACGTAAAAATATATGATTTTTGGGAATTAATTCCTTAATTTCGTTAGAACACATTCCGTTATAGTACCGATAGAACAATGAAACACACGCCACATTGCGACGGTGCTCCAATGAATCGATAGAGTTGGCTACCCTATCGTCATTGATGAGCATCTTCGCCCTCTCCTGTACGCGGTCGAGAAGCTCCAAAATAGACTTTGAAGCACCGGCCCATACATGAGAGTTGAATTCCATTTTGGGACGGATATAGGTCTTGTAAATATTAAGGAGATCAGATGGGGTGAAGTATTTCTTGCACCGTCTCAAAAAACCAAGGCACTTGAATGCTTCTTTCGACACTTGAAATATGTGATCATTCCAACGAACGTCACATTGAATTCTCATGCCCAGAACATCAAGAGCATCTGATTCCTCAATATCCACATTACCCATTCACACAGATGACAGCACACCACCACGCCTGTGTGTTAAAAAACAACATTGAGTCTTACGTGCATTAAAATCGACCCTGTTCGCACGACCCCACTCGGAGACCATCAGTAGGTCACTTGTGAGTGTGACGTTCATATTCATCCTTCTTACCCCAACCTCCAAAAGGCTCGGTCTACGGTCAAAGGAATATGAGTGACAAATGTTGCTGTCATCCGCAAAAGAGTAGATAGGATTAGAAGTGAGAAGAAGAAAGTCGTTAAGAAATATTAGAAAAAGAGTAGGAGAAAGAACAGAGCCTTGCGGTACCCCTGAGTTTACTCTGAACTCGTCGGATGAGACCCCATCTATAACCACTCTTATAGAGCGATCTCTGAGAAAGCTCGATATAAATCGAGAGAAGTGACTACCGACACCAAAAGCATTAAGTTTCGAAATGAGAGCCCCGTGCCAAACTCTATCAAACGCCTTTGAGATATCCAGTGCCACAACCTTACTCTCGCCAAAACCATGAATGGACTTGTTCCACTTCTCCGAGAGCAACGCCAGCAGGTCACCAGTAGAACGGCCCCTTCGGAAACCGTACTGACGATCGCTAAGTAAATCGTTGGACTCAAGATATCCCACAAGGTGGTGATTAATCATACTCTCCATAACCTTGGAGAGTGTGGAACAAACTGCTATTGGACGGTAGTTCTCAGGGTTACTAGCCTCGCCCTTTTTGGGGATTGGCGTTACATTAGCAACCTTCCAGCAAGATGGAAAAATACCGGCGCGATATGACGCACTGAAAAGGTGAGCTAATGGACTCGCAAGCGTCGAAGAGCACTGCTTCAGGACCAGTGCTGGTACGCCATCCGGCCCAGAAGACTTGTTAACGTTGAGATTTGCAAGATTTGAGCAAGGACTCGACGTCACCGTGAATTCTCTGCACTTCCAAACAATGATAACCAATTTTTTGTGTCCACAATTGGTTATTGTTGATATCAGTGACCATTGGTTCAGTTATTGCATAAGAAATTTCCCGGTCGCATAATTTCTCGATTTGGCGATGTCAGTTGACCGCCTCGTTCGTCCGCTGGATAATTTTCTCTAGAGTTATTTGAAAGACCGGGCGAAAAGGCATATGAAATTCGAAATCGAAGCTTTGTTGCAAAATGTGATTCAAAATTTTGTAAAAAGTGCGAACGTCAGCCAACGTGCTAGTGGTAGACATTTGTCCATAATATGAATTTGTCAGAAATTGTGTTAAATTTGCACACCCTTTACTTTACTTTCCACTAAGGACTTATACTAAAACAAACAAAAAGTAACAGGAAACTACTCTAACTACAGTGGAACAAAAGCAAATGATGTTTATTTTCTGTATAAAATTTTGACAAAAAAAAAAACTTTCCATTAATTTATGGAAAAACTTAGAATTAACTCCCAAACTGAAAACTCACGCATAGTTGTTAATGCTTCTCGACGACCCTTGATCCCGCTATGTATTTAAAACAAAATCTAAATTCAATTTTTTATTTCTATTTTAACAGTTTTTCTATTCCTTAGAGTTTTCTTATTAACATCCTTGTTGCTAAAGCGATTTGTGAATAAATTTTGTCGAAAATTGATTGGAATCATTATTAATGCTGAAGTAATAGCTAAGTTGTATGTGTTTATAGAAAAGGTGTTATTTGTTCGAGAACAATGTGTCGATAAACAAAATTGAAATTCCTGTGAAAACTGTCAATATTTATTTTGATTTGTTACTATTTTTTTCAGCAAATTATTTTATTTATTTTTTACATCAACTTTTAGATTTCAGATCATATTCATGTTTTGTTTTCTTTGCTGCTTAGAATAAGAAGCAATACTTGACTTTATTTCTCTACATTTTTTATTTATTTTTTTTTTCTAATATTTACTTGTTTTAAACATGCACTTGTAAAGCTTCATTCTACTGACGTAAATAAAACAGTTTGAATAACGTGAATAATTCTCTTGTAAAAAAAAAACGAAAACTTTGTTTTATTCTTCTTCATCTTCTTCTGGGTAACAATGTAATATTATGATTAAACTTATATAAACAGCAGCAACAACAACAACAACAACAACAACAAACTATGTAGAAAACATTTATAGTTTTTTTTAACTTTTTGTTTTTGTTTGTGATATAAAATGTAAGATTTGTTATGTTAGAAGATGTGTTGGTGCATTTAAAAGTAGAAGTAAACATCAGGAACGCCTGCTTGCAATAGGCTTTTAAGGAACATTTGTGAAAGCAGTTCTAAGGTTAGTTAAGACCAGGTTTTTTTTCTCTTTACGAGTCCTTTTTAAAACTGATTTCTGTTTTCTTTCTTTGATATTTGTCTTACAAACGCCCCTGTTTTCTTTATTTTTTTATTCAATCATCTTTACAGTTTTTTTTTTCCTCCATCTTTTTATTACTTAAAGTGGCAGAAGTTTTTCAAGACACATACACAGGTATTTGAAGAGAAAAACTTACACAAGCAACAAAAACAAACAGCTGTTAAACAAGTATGACTAGTCATACGACTACAAAACTTATTTCCAAGTGATCACTTTTTACCTTTAGCATTTCGCTAGTAGACTCTTCCTTTTTCCACATCCTTTTTCCATAAAATATCTCTAAAGCGTTACTTTTAAATTAAAAAAAAAAAACATTTTTCAAGTATGTTTTTACGCTAAAGTTAAAAAAGGACAGAAGTAGGACGTAAAATACTATGTAGTCATGACATAAAGACAAGCATGTATTTTTTATATACCAACTAACAGTAGTTTTTGGCTATAACAAGGGAAAGTGTTGCCTACAAATAGTTGGCCTTGAAATTTAAGGAAATACAAAAATCAATTCTCAATAGGATATTAAAACATGGAAACTTTAGTTAAAGCGATATATGTACAGAGAAAAAAATGTCTATGATTTTTTAAGCTTATTTTTCTTAATGAAATGAAAAATTAATACTCAACTTTTTAATACTCACCTTTTCTTACAAATTAACCCAATTAAAGTATTTATTCCATTACATATTGTTGGCATTATTTCCCATTTATGTGTCAGAAATTCTGCTTCAAGCTGTAATACAAAAAATTGAGAAAAAAAAAATTGTAGACAATTTTTGTATGTGAGTGTTAAACTAACAGCGTATACAGCTGATGTTCTTAACAAGACCAGCAGACCAAATTGTTTTTCTTTTTTTTTTTTCTTTTTTTTAATATTCGCTTCATAATTCTTTCAATGCCAACCATTTTATAGTTTTCGTGTATATCGGCCGCATGCATATGCGGCAATGTGCAACGGCATGTTGAACGTAAAACATCTTTTAAACGTTTTCCTCCAACTTCTTAAAATTGTTTTTCTTTTTCTTGCTTTTTTTGCCATAGTTTCTTTATGGCTAACGTTGTTATGGCTAATGTTTGGTAAGTTCGTTTAGACGGTGGATGGTTGGTAACGGCATAAGAGTAAGAACAGCTTGTGTATAACCAGAGCCAAAGGAAGTTTTTACTGATGTAGTGGTTTTGGCCAACAACATTTTTTTTTAATTTTTTATTATGATGTCATCTTTGCTGGTTTCTTAAAGAACTTACCGACCATGTTTGATGTCTAACTTAGATTACTACTCAGTATGCGTGTTCTTCTAAAGGTGCAAGTAGATTTTTCTTATAAAATTAATCAAACAACTGATACGGTAAAAGAGTAAAACAACGTGTTTGAATTCCTGTCCTTATGGAAAAGTAGCTTAAGTCGACTTGAGATGTTCATACTTAGCGACACAAATTTATCATATTTAGAGACAATTTCAGAAAAAGTTTTACAGAATAGACGTCTATTGAAAAAACCCTGGTCACATTCGAATTTTCCTTCTTCGTATCTTGTCTTTTATCATACAGGGTGGGCAAATTTGAGATTAGGAAGTAAATTGGCTGTCAAATGATGAAATGTCAAGAATTGAGCTGTCAACTTTTGACACTTATTTAGAAAAAAATTGGAAAATTTTAACCCTCGAACGCTACACTCTTGAACATAGAATTTTAATTGTGAAAATTTTACTGTATCACTTCGTAAAATTCGAGCAGGCTCCTTCTGAGACCACTGTGTGTAGTGACCGTAGCGATTCAAACATAATTGCTGCACAGCAAAGTGTTGAGAATGAGACTGAAACATCAAATCGTCGACGTTCGCAACAATTGGGCATCACCAGAGGAACTTTGTGCAACATTTTGCATAAAGATCTTCAATTCGCTCAAGAATTAAAGCCAGCCGACCATTGTTTGCGTCGAATGTTTGTGAATTGACTCAACGAAAACAGCGTAATTTTCAACAAAATCATCTTTAGCGATGAGGCCCATTTTCAATAAGGCGGTTATATAAACAAACAAAATTGTCGCATATGGGGCTCACAAAATCCACAAAAAGTCCTCGAAAAGCCATTACATACAATAAAAGTGACCATGTGGTGCAGTTTGTGGTTTGGCAGGATCATCGGCCTGTATTTTTCGAAAATGACAAAAGAAACGCCATCACCGTGAATGCCTTGCGCTATCAAACCATGATAACCAATTTTTTGCGGCTACAATTGGCTAATGTTGACGTCAGTGACCTTTGCTTTCAGCAGGACGGCGCCACAAGGCACACAGCCAGCCAAACAATTCAGTTATTGCATGAGAAATTTCCCGGTCACACAATTTTTCGAATTGGCGAAGTCAATTAGCCGCCTCGTTCTTGTGATTAAACTCGATTATTTTGTCTGTGGCTATTTTAAACACCTGGTTTACGTAAACAAACTAAAACAACTGACACTCTGAAAGATGAAATTCGGCGCCGCATTGACGAGATAAGCCAAGCTTTGTTGCAAAATATGGTTCAAAATTTCGAGAAAAGAGCGGACGTCTGCCGACGTGCTAGAAGTGCACTTTTACCCGACATCATATTCCATTATTAGTTCCCATATTTCTATTTTGGTATGAATAAAACTGAATTTGTCAAAAAAATTTGTTTTTAGTCCAATTGACTTCCTAACCTCAAATTTGCCCACCCTTTCTGTGTCTGTATCGGTAAGAATAGCATAAATCGACTAAAGCTAACTTTTGATATCGACACAAATACATTGTTATTTCGACAGTATTTAATCAATATTTTCACTTTCCTTTACACCATAGTTGTAAGTAGAATCTTAATGAACAATTTCAAGTGTTATTGAGTAATCAATACACTGAATAAACACATTCTGTTAATAAAATATATCAAAAAATTGTATTGAAATATTAACTTTTTCTGACTAAATGTGAATAATTAAATAATGACTTTTTCGCTTGAAAAATATTATAAAAATATGTGTACTTTTTACAAAATTGAGAACTTTTTAGAATAATAACAGAAAGTAAAAAAGGAAACTGTTAAAAAAAAACTGAATTAAGTACAAATTAACACCTATAGCTAAGGGTGAACTGATAATGTTAACAATATAAATCCAGCACATAATCTGCGTGGATGTAGCAAGTAGTCTAGGCCTTCATTACCAAATAGTTATAAAAAATTTTAGGAAAATAAAAACTCGATGGCGAACTTTGAAAAGTAGACGAGGCAAGGTCAAGTTTCACAGACAGTGGCAATACCATGATCAACACCAAGAAAAGTAATGCTGTGTATCGGGTTGAAGGGAATTGTTCATTATGAGCTTTTACAACCTGGTCAAACGATTGATCTTGAGCTTTATTGTTAGCAAAGAACGAGAGCGATCACATTTGAGAACGCCAGACACCACACACATCTTTAATGACCCGGTAGAAACTGACTGAGATTTGCTAGAAAGTTTCGATACGTCCAGCATATAACCCGGACTTTGCACCTTCAGATTATCATTTGTTTCTATCTACACGGTATTGTCTTAATGGTGTAAATTTAAATTCCTCAGGGGCCTGCAAAACGAAGTTGAATCTGTTTTTCACTCAGAAATTCCAAATATTCTACGCTGATAGAATAATGACGTCTCCAAAATTTGCACAAGGTTAACCTATCAATACGAATAAAACAACAGGTGTTCTATATCTGATCAAATTTTTAACCAAACTTAACCGAGCACCCAATATTTTTAACAAAATATAGCACCAACATTAGTCAAATATTAGCTTTAGCTCCTAGATAGAGTTTGAAATTGTGCGTGTAATTTCGTTAGGCTCTTAACTCAGTACCTATTTAATCAAGCATGTATTTTTCGAGGTCATTGTGGGACTTTCACCCTTTAATAGAAATACTAAATAATTATTATTCGTCAAGAGTCCATGCAGAGCACTAAGCTCAAAAGTCGCGTTCGTTACAGTTCAATTGTCTCCGTACTATCATCGTCTCCTTGCAGCGTCTATTCGACTGGTTGTCGATTCTGTTGTTGCTCAGTATGTCTCAGCAGTTCTCTGCGTTCCCTCTCGATCATGACGAGCCACCATTTGGCACTCGATAAGCACATTTCCCCAATCACATTTGCAACAGCCAAAAACCTACTCTAGTGCACTACGTCGGTGAATCTGCTGCATTCTTATGTAACGTGTTCCGCCGTTTCGAGTTCACCTGGCTGGTCTGGACACAGAGGACTATCCGCCAGTCCAAAACGATACACGTATTGCTGAAAATACCCATGGACACACAGAATCTGTGTAAGATTATAATACAGTTCGCCGTGACGTCTCGTAATCTACATTTGCACACAAAGTATGAGAGCATATGTCCATCTGCCGTTATGATGAGTTTGACACCTTTGCTGCCATTCTCCAACCGATCATGATCGCTCCTCCGTTCTCGCAACGATGCTGCACCTTACATACTATAAAGCCGACACAGCTCTCTAAAGTGGATATCATCAATCATGTATTACATGTCTCCTAAGATGAAAACATGTAGAAAAAATTGTTGTATTATTACTGACACCCTTTTAATTTGCTGCTAATATCGTTATAATTAAATTAATTTATTTTATTTAAATTTAACACTCGTATAAACAAAATTACTCCTTATTAAATAAAAAATAAAAATAAAGAAAGAAAAGGAAACATAAAACAAGTCTACCCATTAATAGAAATGACAACAAGCAACAACACCCAACAACACAAAATAACAGCAACCAGAGCACATACAAAAACCAACAAAACAATAACAGAGAAGGGAAAAAGTGCCACTTAAATAATAAAATAATTTAACGACTTAATTTAAATGCAAACAAAACATGAATACAAATGACTTCCTACAACAAGCAAGAGCAACAACACTAAAAAAACTCCACTACATATATATACACACACAGACATACAAATATGGAAGTATTACACTAATACGTACAACCACAATAATACAAAACCACATCTCTATTTACAAAAACAATGACACGCACACATACACTCATCAAAATACTTATACATGAGCATATCAAAATTTCTTACATATTACCGCACACACACATACACACACACACACACTATACATAAAAGCTTACAGAGAAACATACACGTTTTCAGTCTCTCGCTCTCTTTTCTTTTAAATGGACTTGCATGTAATGAAAAATAAAAACAAAAAATAAATTTATTAAATGGACAGACAGAAAGTTAGACTGACATGATAATATTTTTACTCAGCTAACTAAAGAGACACTCAGACATACAGGCATACAGACATGCAGACAGACAAACAGACAGGCGGACATTTAGACTATGACTGACAAACTGTCATATTAAACATATTCATTCATGCATCCTATTTTAAACAGTAAGTCTAAGTTTAATTTTTTGTCTATCTCTATGTGTGTGTGTGCTAGTATGTGTTTGTGCAGGTGCATATATGTATGTCTGTGTATTTGCTTGTTTATATTAAGGTAAATATGTTCGTCTATTTAGAAAAACACAGCTGCTATTGATTAATTAGATGAAGATTTTTTTTTTTTTTTTTTTTTTTTTTTGTAAAATTAGACCATTTCTTTTAATGCCAAGTCTGGAAAATATATCGAAAAGTGTCCTGATCCTAATATTGATATTGTTTGAGATCATGTGTGGAACATTCACACAATAAAACCCACAGTTTTGATTTTCATTGTGGTTTTGTGTTTTGTAATGGATTCGTAACACTATGCCACAACAAAAAAAAAACTTAGCTCATGTCTGATTTGGCAGATAATTAGTTTTATCCTTCCGCTGAAAGAATATGGTTTTGTATACGCTTGAACAACGCTAGGAAATATTGCGACATTACGTAGAAAATTTGCTAAAAAAAAAATCATCTTTTCAGATGAAGCTCATTTTGATCTTGGCGGGTATGTAAACAAGCAAAATTGTCGTATTTGGGGCACAGAAAACCCGCACGCATACATTGAAAAGCCGATACACCCAAGACGAGTCCCTGTTTGGTGCAGATTTTGGTCCAGAGGCATAATGGGGCCATTTTTCTTGAAAAATGAGCAGAATGGCCGTTAGAGTCATGGCGATCGTTATCGGGCCATGTTGAATGAATTTTTGTTCACAAAAATTGAAGAGGAGGATATTAGCAACATTAGGTTTTAACAGAGCGGCGCTACGTGCCACACAGCCGAAGCTACACTCGATGTTTTGCGCCCTGTTTTTGAAGATCGCATTATCAGCCGCAGAGCTGATGTCGTTTGACCACCTCGGAGCCGCGATTTGACACTGGACTATTATTTGTGGGGTTCCGCCAAAGATAAGTGTTACGCTAACAAGCCAGAGACAATTGAGGCTTTAAAGGACAATATTCGTGAAGCCATTGGTGAAATACAGCTGCACACAATCGATAATGTGCTTAAAAATTGCATCGATCGTGTAGGCTACTGCATGGCCAGCCGAGGCAGCCATTTGAATGAAGTTATTTTCCACTAATAAGCGGAAGGATTGTACTTTCAAATAAAAAATAAATTTGAGAAAATATTCAGTAGTTTTTTTTTATAGCATTTTCAAAAAAAAAAAAATTATTTGGCGGACCCTTTATTTCTGATGCGCTATGGTTGCCTAACTTCAAAAATCATCAGCATTTCAAATTCTATAGATAACTTTTTTTTTTTTTTTTAATTGTAAGATTTTTTAAGAGGCTGCTTCATACATCTTATGATAACTTTGAAATGACTTATTCGATTTCGTTAGGCTATTAAATTAAAAAATGAAAATTGTCTTCTCGGTAGGAAGATTATGGCAACCGTTAAATAGGCGAAGTGCGTGGAGTGTTACCCCGACAGAACCAATTTTGATAAAACAGTTTTACCATTTGCACATGTAGTGAAACGCTATATTCACTCATAGTGATTTGGCAAAAGAAAATCAATGACTGCTGAATATGACTGCTT
Organism: Wohlfahrtia magnifica; assembly: GCA_023159175.1. Taxonomy (NCBI): domain Eukaryota; kingdom Metazoa; phylum Arthropoda; class Insecta; order Diptera; family Sarcophagidae; genus Wohlfahrtia; species Wohlfahrtia magnifica. The sequence goes on from JAKWBJ010000515.1 coordinate 1,386,717, forward strand.
TCAGTTGTCAAAGTTCCAAAGCCTCTATTTAAAGCTACATTTTATTAAACCAGTACACGTATAATACTTACGTGGAAACGGTATAGAGAACCTGTAGCATTAAATACAAAACTAAAATCAATTTAAATGTATGTACAGTGGCAAATCATCCCCTTTTTGTTACAGCATTTAAGATGCTCTCAATAGACAGAGATACGAGATCATTTCTTCATGGCAATGATTAAAAGTGGGGATGGCGTGGTGTAGTGGTTAGAACGCACGTATAACAACATAAACGATCCAGGTTCGAGCCCAAGCAGACGACATTACGAATAAAAAATTTAATTCTGGTTTCGAATGTTTAATAATAAAAAAAGGCTTCAACTTCCCTCCAGACAGCTCAATCAAAAAAAAAATAAAAAAGCCCCCCTGACCTCCCCACATACCTCTGGCTATGATGAGAAACATCAGACGAATGATCAGGAAAAATATGCCACCTAATGGGAAAAAATTACAATGCTAAAGTAAAGATCACCACCAATTAGCAAGGATCTTCACCACTACACACAAAATAAAAATCAAATGGAGGAAGTCACAGCGGATTAATCATCTACTTAGCTTACAAAAAAAAAGAAAAAAATATCAAATTGATTAAAGAAACTGAAACAAAGCAATATATACTTTGTGGGAAGCCAATATGCTCCCTAGAGGGCTGACGGAAAAAAAATGGTTAAAAGTTAATTATTTTGAAAAATTCTATTAAAACAAAGGATATTATGTAATTGTGAAACATCCTGCCTAGGTTCGCACCTTTACTTTCCACATACATACACACACCATTTATAAAATGCTAATAAATTTTGGTTGTTTTTTAATTTTTTTGTTTTGTTTTGTATTTCCTTTCATAAGTCCTTTGAAGGACTATGGACTTATACCACCTGTAAGCCATTCTAATAAAGGGTCCGCCAAATAAATTTCTTTTTTTTTGAAAATGCTATAAAAAAAACTACTGAATATTTTCTCAAATTGCTTCCGGTTAATAATGGAAAATAATTTCATTCAAATGGCTGCCTCGGCTGGCCATGCAGTAGCCTACACGATCGGTCCAATTTTTAAGCACATTATCGATTGCGTGCAGCTGTATTTCACCAATGGCTTCACGAATATTGTCCTTTAAAACGTCAATTGTGTTTGGCTTGTTGGCGTAACACTTATCTTTGACAGCACCCCACAAATAATAGTCCAACGGTGTCAAATCCCAGCTCCGAGGTAGCCAAACGACATCAGCTCTACGGCTGATAATGCGATCTTCAAAAACAGGGCGTAAAACATCGAGTGTAGTTTCGGCTGTGTGGCACGTAGCGCCATCCTGTTGAAACCAAATGTTGCCAATATCCTTCTCTTCAATTTTTATGAACAAAAATTTTTCAAAATGGCCCGATAACGATCGCCATTGACTGTAACGGCCACTGCTTGCTCATTTTCGAAGAAAAATGGCCCAATTATGCCTCTGGACCAAAATCCGCGCCAAACAGTGACTCGTCTTGGGTGTATCGGCTTTTCAATGTATGCGTGCGGGTTGTCTGTGCCCCAAATACGACAATTTTGCTTGTTTACATACCCGCCAAGATCAAAATGAGCTTCATCTGAAAAGATGATTTTTTTGGCAAAATCGGCATCTTCTGTTAGTCGATCGCAGGCCCACTTAGCGAAATGTTTTTCAAGCGTATGCACAACCATATTCGTTCAGCGGAAGGATAAAACTAATTATCTGTCAAATCAAACATGACCTAAGTGTTACCATTCACGAAATAAGCACTAGTTGAAAAAAAAAAACTTTAGATGGCGGACCCGATATAATTTTTTAATATAACAAGTATTTTTGGAGTTATTGAGAAAAAATCATAAACAACAGTTTTATTTTTTTAATTCTGATATTTCTGATTTCTAAAAATTCACAAATAATAGAAAGCAGCTAATATTTATCAGTTCCACTATTTATTCATAAAGTTGCATATAATCGAAGTAAAATCAATTATAATTCATGAAAATCGATTGGTTAATCTACGTTTTATCTTCCATAAAGTAAAAGTACCTACTTTTGGACGAACAAATTTTTGCTATAATTGCAGAAAATGCCACTGAGCGTATGGTGATATTTATGAATTCTGAAAAAATAAATATCGCTTATACGACATAACATACAATTACAACAAAAAAATGTATTTTCAAAACTAGGTACTGTCACTTCATTGGGAATGAGGTATGTATCGTTTTTTATGAATTCTGGTTTATTTTACTTCTATTATATGCAACTTTATGAATAAATAGTGAAAATGATAAATATAAAATATGATGATGCATTTACTCAATAACTCCAAAAAACTCCGGTTGCATTAAAAAACTGGTATAATTTCAAATCTTTCAATATATGGGCTAACGAAATCGAATAAGTCATTTCAGAGTTATCATAAGATGCATGAAGCAGTCTCTTCAAGAATCTCACATTTTAGAAAAAAAATTCTAAAAAAAAACTTATCTATAGAATCTGAAATGCTGATGATTTTTGAAGTAAGGCCTTCATGGCGCATCAAAAAAATAAAGTGGCTATCCAATGTCAGAAAACTGTTTTCGTTTTGTAGCATAGTGTAATGCATCTCCAGTAACAAAATTTACTATTTAGTTACTACCAACTGTATGTATACGTTTAACTGTTACGTTAGTGTTTATTTGTGCATATTTTTAGGGGCGTACATTAGTTGGCTACAAGTGTATGCATAAAAGGAAATTGTGTTTTAGTTGAATTGAGTTTTATGTTTGTGAATGAATAGTACCCAAGTCTTACTCTATCTCTCTTCCTCTCACTTTATTTGTTTTCTTGTTTTTATCTCTGTTTGTTGTTGTTATTGTTGTTGTCGAGGTGGTAATTTGCATAAAAATTCTTTTTTAACATTTTCAACTGAAACTGAAAATTATACATTCAAAGGAAGACAGCAACAATAGCAACTGAAATGCAAACACACCTACAAATTGAAAATTCACACATGTGTGTGTGAGTGTGTATAAAAATACACACATGAACAAACAAACAAGCAAATAAATAAACAGACACTCACACAAAACGACAAACAAACAATCATACACATAGAGATTCTTAAAAGAATATGCAATTGTAACATAATACTTAATATTGGCTGTGACCAACTGAAAACAAAAACAAACTTACTGGAGTTCTTTGCACCAACAATTTATGCATTTTGCACTTTTTTTTAAATTTTTAAAACAAAATTTTATTTAAAACAAAAAACTAAGCCAGATTTGTTGCCAAATAAATTTATTATTTTGTATTTACCACTCGGTTTTAGTAACCAACAGACTTGGGCTACACTAGAAAAAATTAAGCCCAAAAGCTAATGTTGATTTTAATTTTATTTTTGGAGTACAGAAACTGAAATCGTATTAGACAAGGATGTGTGGATATGTGTGTACAAGCTAATATTGTTGTCCTTGTTTTTATACCTTCCTGGAAAAGAAACATCTTGTTTTAGGACATAAAACATGTGTTATTTTGCATCATTTGTATACGGGTTATAGATGTGTCTGTATGTAAAGTATGTCTGTCCAAATATTTGTCAGGCTGCCAAATACTATTTATTACTCTATAACTGCATTTTATTTATTATTTGCATATTCAAATCCTGTATTTGTTCTGTGTTAAACATGCTCTGTTTGTGTGTGTGTGTTTGTTTTTTGTTTACTTGTATAGTAAGACAAGATACTTTAAAAAAGAAAAGTTCATGAGCAGAATGTGTGAATACTTGAGAATGTGTAATAATTTTTACATAAAGGCAGTCCATTTAATTGCCAAAAATCAAATTCAGACACAGAAATCACAGGTTAGTCATCAATATTATACTTATCTTCTAAGAGGTGTGTTAAGAAAATGGGATAATTTTTTGAACATCCACACTTTCAAGCAAAGATTCACATTTGAAAATTCGAAATTATTCACAAAAGTTAAAGTGAGTTATTTGCGATTAATAAATTATTATAAAGGCTCAACCATAATAAACTTTTGCTTACTTAAGCTACTCTCAAAAACTCAATGAAAAGTCTACCAAATACTTAATCAACTTTTTGGTGGGTATACGAGGGCGGATTGATATTGAAGATACCTAAGTAGGAAAAAAACACTTTTTTTCAAAAACCTTTTATTTCGCAACATAGTCTCTTTTTAGCTCAATACACTTAGTAAGACGATTTCCCAACTTTTTTTACCATCTGAATAATACGATTTTGGGAACTCCTCAAAATACGCATTAGTTTCGGTAAACACTTCTTCGTTTGAGATGAATCTTTTTCCTGCGAGCCATTTTTTCAAGTTTGAAGACAGGAAAAAGTCACTAGGGGCTAAATCTGGACTATAAGGTGGATGATCAATCAATTCGAAGTGGTTTTCTCGTAGTTTTAGCATCGTATCTAATGCTGTGTGAACCGTTGCGTTGTCTTGAAGAAAGAACACTTTTTTCTTGTTTAAATGTGGTCGTTTTTCCTTGATTGCATCAAACAATTGATCCAATAATGCACGATAATACTCTCCTGTGATTGTCGATCCCTTTTCAAGATAATCAATGAGCAATGTTCCGTGTGTATCCCAAAATACATGGGCCATAACCTTGCCAGCCGATTTCGTCTTCTTCAGAGCACTTCCACCAGCTTCCACCCATTGCTGCGATTGATGTTTGATTTCAGGTGTGTAGTGGTGGACCCACGTTTCATCAATAGTTATTAATCTACGCCAAAAATCAGCAGGATTATGCTTTACCATGTCCAAACACCGCTGTGAAGTGATCTGTCGAACTCGTTTCTGTTCAACACTAAGCAAACGCGGCACCCATCCTGCCGATAGCTTTTTCATATGCAAATGTTCATGCAAAATGTTGAACACACGTTCATATGATATGTTTACCATTTCAGAAATCTGACGTATTTTGACCCGGCGATCATTCATAACGATATCGAGGATTTTCTTGATATCCTTTTCAGTAACCACCTCTTTTGGCCTTCCTGTTAATGTTACTGTTGCAGTGCTTGTTTGGCCCCGCTTAAATTCAGCAATCCAATATGTTACCATATAAACTGACGGAGCAGATTCGTCGTAATGTTTATCAAGCTTTTCTTTTGTCTTTTTCGCCGTTTTGCCTTTCAAATAATAGTGTTTAATCACTACCCGAAATTCACTTTTTTCCATTTTCCAAGAAACACAAAAGTTGCTTACTTCAAACGACTACAACAAATAAACTAATCGATGAATTTGGCTAAAATTTTAACAGCTAATGTCTGACAGATCGTAATTTCTAAGAAAAAAAAAGTTTTTGTGTTTGTGCTGCCATCTAACGCTAGGTAACTTCAATATCAATCCGCCATCGTAATGTACTTTTGAATAGCTTGCAAAAATGTTCGGAACTTAAGTGCCTGTTCGGTATCCCATCCTGCCGCGTAACTTCCGGTACTACATCAACAGCCTCAATCCCCATAATTGTGTAGGGCTGTCTCCGTAAAAATAAGGTTTCAATAATCATTCAAAGCAAAACTGAACATCCCAGGTTGTCTCCGTGCGCTGATGTTCTTGCGCACCACCCTCTAAGCCTTCCTAAAAACGACATATCTACACAAAGGATTGCTTCTTGCTCCTCTTTATGGCCTTCCTCAACTATCTAGGTAGGCCATCGTATCTTGCCCGTGCATCCTCTCTCGTCGATCTTCCCCTAATACGTTGGGTCCGCCTTCTCGCCCTAAGGCAGATTCCCAATCTCACTGTTCCACCAGTAGCTGGGCGACTGTCTGCAACTTTTAGGTCTCCGTGGCATAGCAGCATCACAGGCATTATTGATCATTTCATAAATGCCCCGCACTCTGTCCTCGACCAAGTCTCCAGTTATCCGATAACCCGATAACATCAATTCAAATGTGTCCCTGTCAAAGCACGAGTCCTTCCATTTGGGACCAAGAAGAGCCGACATTCCGTTACAATTCGTATTGTGTCAATTAATCGTTATCATTATCTCTTGGTGGTCACTATTCGTAAGGTCCTCCGTAAGTTTCCATACGGTCCACGAGACAAGGCTGTCGTTGACGAACGATATATCAATCATAGAACTATATTTCGCTCTCCTGAAGCTGCTCCCATTGCCATCGTTCAATAATGTCATCGGAAATGATGCAAAAGTCTCCAAGAGACAGCGAACTCTTGCGTTGGTACACCTACTGCCCCACTCATCCGCCCACTGAGTCCCCATCAAAGAACATTTGAGCGTACATGTGCAGCCAGTCTCTCCAGCATCCGTTGAAACTCAACCATCTACCATCTATGGGAGCATAGCAACTGTAGAAGAAAGTTCCCTTTATCCTAGCCATCACGATGCCACCGTTGAAAGGGCAATGATCCACAAATCCAAATAGCCGCCGTAGTCGTCTTATCCATGATCCAGTTGATATCTTTCGGCACCCTATATGGTTCGCCTATGATAGCGACATCGATGCTCTACTCCATTACGGCTTGTGCCAATAGATCATGGGCAGCATAGCATTGATTTAGATTAATCTGCCTGTCCACTCTGCAGAACATGTAAAGTGGCCTCTGTTGGCAGTCTTTAGCCATTTGTCTCCTCCTGTCTGCACTTATGGCATGTTCTCGAACGGTCGACGTTACTACGGCATTGGCGGGCTTTGTGTCGAAACTGTAAGCACCGGAAGCACTTCATGGGGGTAATCTTCTCGCGTATCCTACATGTTACCCAACCAATCCGTACTCTGCCTACCCTCAATAGGATATTTGCAGTGTCCGCACCGACGCTTACAGTGGCGGTTTGTTTTCCGCCGTACGCTCTCCTAAGGTTAATTATATCAAGATCATCGGCACCCTCTAGATTCGGAAGGCTCCATGTCGCCTCCTCTTTCTCTTTCTCCGTGATCTCATCCATGGCCTTGATTTCATAGTTCTTTTCTCTTTTAGAGTGTGCACAGATACTTTCTCATACTTGGAGAAGAAGGCCTCCTTTAACCGTTCTCCGGATTTTTGAGACGTTCTCAAAAAATTCGCGAAGTCCGTTCTCAGCTTCCGCAGGATATCGTCGCTATCATTGTCGCATCAGGCCGCGTCCATCTATTTTGCTTTCGCCTTTCCTCAGCATCGCTTTCTCCATTTTCTTCCCTCTTCTCCTTCCTTCGCTTGTTTGGTTTCCTTTTTCTTCTTGTTACCTTCTGCCATTCTTGCCCTTCATTAGCTTCCACACTTTTCCCACCCAAACTCGCAGCCGCTCCGCCCGTAGTAGCCGCTCAAGCTACCCCCTTGCCTCCTGGTTCTTCATCCAGGGCGATGTTTGCTTCGCAGAATTGTTGCGATCCGTCTCTTTGACCGTTCCGGATAACAGTTCACCGCGTATAGGTCATATATAACTTTTGTAGATTCTATTGCATCCCTCATTTTTTGGTGTATTGACCTCCTCTTGCTGTTCTCCATCATATCGACCAGACTCTTAATCTGATCCCCGTGGTTATCTAAGCCTAAGCAGGGAAGCCACGCAAGGTTTGACACATATGTGTTCAGAGCCGGTTCAAGCCAGGAATTTTCCATCTTGGCCTAAAACACCAACTTAACGGTGATTGGATCAGGAACGTACCGGGAAGCTTGCCATAGTTTTAACCAGACGGGGACAATACCAGTATTTTCCCAACAGCCGTCTCAGGCGGATTTCACTCTGATTATTAACGTGTCAGATTACTGCCATCGTCGGCCAATGTCGTTAGATCACTTTCGCATTCCGTTATACCATAGTTAGGATCTTACCGGGCTCGGTTGTAATGCCCTCATTGAGGACGGCAGCAATCATTCGAAGAAATAGTGAGAACCATGGGGCTTTACTCACCTATTTTCACCTCTCAAGAGAGAACACACTGTTGTTTGATGCCTATTTAATGGTGGCTTCGTTGTCACGTCTCAGATAGTATTTTCTGCCACACGTACCATTTTATAGTACGCCTCTGCATCTGCCGCTCTTGTTTGGGGACGGCTTATTAATTATTCGCAACTAGGCCCTTCAGTTATAAACCAATCACATCCTAAAATGGTTGATTTTGTAAAGTTTATTTCGACTACTTGGAGTATTCTAGCTTCAAGCAAAGAGAACTTTTTACCAAAACATATTCGTGTATTGATAGAAAAATATTGTTCCAAAGTAGCAACAGACTGTTGACTATTTGTTAAGGCGACATACGGCCATAATGCGAGAAACAAAATTTATAAACGCTTAAGAACTCAACATCAAAGCATTTTAATGCCAAAAACAGACTTTAAAAGCCAAAACAACTAAAATGAGCTGTTTGGTGTAGCAACAACTCATGGCTGCAACAGCCACAAATAAGGAAGAAAAACAACAACGAAAATGCTGTTGCAAGCCTTATTACAGCAATGAGGCAAAAATCATATAAAAGACAGAACTTAACACATACACTTGCTTGCTCTCTCTCTCTCACACACATACACAAACACTTGGTTGAATAGTTGTAGACACAAATGAGTTAAATGTTAAGCCATTGCATGTTGCAAGTATACAGAAGACTGTCAAACACATATACACACACATACATAAATATAAAGTGGCATTAAGAACTGTTCGACTCGAAACAAATAGCAGAGAAGAGATGACGAAATAACACCAAACCAAGTTAAAGGCAATGAAGCATTGCTTTACATTTGTGTCAGTTTATATACAATATTTGGTAACAGTTTTACAGGGTTCCCCTTAAAAAATCATCACATATTTAAATTATTGTTACTGCTAAAGCTTTAGATAATACCCTTAGCCAATGTGCTAAATAAAGGGTATCCCAAAATTAAGTCAAGATTTAAATTGAATAGAAAACACTGTCTCACTGTCTTTATATTTATATTTTTTCATTGAATCATAAATTACACAGGATAGGATTATTTGTAGAATAACACTTAAAACAAATGGCCTTCAAGCTTTTGCTGGCACATAAACATTTTTTTGCAAAAATTTTTCATAAACTTTTTCCATAATTATGGCTGCATTTCATTTGACTTCAAAAAACCCCATAAGAAGAAATTTAATGGGGTTTTAAAATCATACGATCCAAGAGGTCACGTCTTGTCGTAACCACCTATAGACCACATCAATAACACCCACTTCAATCAAAGTAAAAATGTACTACATCGCTTAGGATGACATTGCCCGATATATTAGCATCCATATGTTGGTGTACAATAATCTATTATATGACCTCTCTTGAGTTCATGCTCATTTTTACTCACCGTAAACTCTCAGCTATCAAATAGTTCTTTTTTCGTGGGTTCCAACAATTTACTAAAACAGTGGCAACAAATTCAATAGTTGCGTAAATTTTGGGACACCCTATACATTCCGGTGACGCTTAATGTTGACGCCGATACTGATGATGATGAGGATGATGAATAAACCAAGCAAATCTTAAGAAACAATACCCAACGGGTTCCACGTTACGATTCGTACTGCAAACACGAGATGTTTGATGTCATAACATGACAGGCATTAAGACTCAACTTAATAAAACTAAATGAGCCTTGAATATGCAACATTCAACATAAATCAGTGTTTTTATACCCAACGATATAAATTTTTATTAAGATATTTTTTGTTTGTTTGTGTTTTCTTGTTCTTCAGTTTAAATTTGTAAATTTAGTAAAAATTAGAAAAGCGTAACTCCTCCCGTTAGGTTAAAGCCAAAAGGTATTTAAAAAGATCCTTTTCTCCATATTATTTTCAACGCTATAGTGCTTCATAAAACAGAGTATTTATTCACTTACATATAAAAAACACATACTCATACATTTACCAATTTCCGTTTCCTTTTATTTATTTACGTTTTTTTGTTCCCTTCTTTTTACGTTTCATGTCTTTTTACGTGCATGCTGATGTACTCATAAGCCGCTTTTGTTGGATGATGCTTATGCAGCAAGCACATACATATGTAAATTCAAATGTAGCTGTGTAAGTGTGTTTATATTTAAAATTATGCATATTTTAACAAGGGTGTACAATTTTCACCAAAAAAAAAAACAACAACAACAACACGAACAAAATAAGGCAGAAATAAGGCAACATTATCCTTAAACAAAACCTTCTTTATTATATCCATCCATCCAAAAATGCTGGTGAGTACATAGAAAATGAAATTCAGAAAAAAATTTACAGCCATTTACAACGAATTTTAAAGGTACTTATTCAAAACGAAATAAAAACAACACTAAAATCTTTAGGGGCTGAATAATAATTCGGTATATAAATTCCTCATTTATTAGAAAAAATGCTTTTGCTTTGTTGTAGCCTTCATTTCGTTTAATTACTTATACTTAATGTAGGGTGTTTGATTATAATGCATTGCATCCTCTTCATACGACAACAACATACTCAGGCATGCAATTTGACAAATTATAGGATTTATAGAAGGCACCAACGAAGAATGCTTTTAAAATTTATAGTTTTAATGATTTTCTGAAAATTGAAATTTTGCAACACCATGTCTTTTTGTCATGAATACCTTAAACTTGATTATTTAAACAAAAACAAAAACAAAAACAAAATCGAAATTAAATTTAAAGCGAATTACTTAAATTCTAATACTGCATATCTGCATATACATACTTACTTATTTAAGCGAAACTTATTTTCCAACGACTCATGGCATTATGTGTCTGTTTCAACTGAATAAATCACAATTTCCTTATCTCTTCTTACGAAAAAAAAAAAATTCGTATAAAATTTCTTCTGAGAGTTTGCAGAAAAAAACAAAAAAATTAATCGGTAGAAAGACTAAAAGTAAAGCTTAGCACAGCAGAAGAAAAAGTAAAAATTTTTTATTTTACTGAAGCCTACTTCTGGACTGCTGAGTATGCTATAGAATTCCAAGAATAAGTTGAGATTAATAATTTCGTATTTTTTGTGATATAAAAAAAGAAGACAACATTTTATTTCTTACCATACTGCTTGTAGGGGTTATTAGCTATTAAAAGTCAGTCAGTGGCGTAATTCAAATGTGAGGTTTTGAAAGAGTTGACTACACAGTACCGCACACTATGACTTCTTAGTGAAGTTTTGGACTACGATTCCAGACAGGAAGAAATGGGCAAGTGGAGTAATGCACCTCATTAAAAACTGAGCAGATCTTTATAGACGACTCCAAGCTAAACGGAGCTGTAGGTGGAGATATATTCTCAGAGTCGTCGAATATATCTCACTCTATTGTATAAGGTGACAGGCGGAGGTATCGGCCATAGGTGCTGCCTTGATGATCATTACAAAAGGGCAACGTCTCCAAGAAGGACTTTAGATCTCATAAGTTGACCTGAAAAACAGTTATCGACTGCCGCAGATCTTTTAATGAGGTGGCTGAGCAGTATAATTATCATATTATATGGATGATATTCCGGGGAACTGTAGGGCTGCTGAATTGGCCAGACATGGCACCACTATCGAACTCACTACCGAATTTTCCATGTTGCAAATATCATTAGGAACTTGTAAGCTCATGTTTCGCAAAGAGGTAATAGACTCCGTCAACGCAGCATGAGCAGCTTAGGAGACGAGCAAGATAGCGCAGCATATCTGGCCAAAGCTGAATCTCAAGCCAACAAAAGTTCTACTCAATCTCCAAGTAAACACACTCAGCGTAGTTGTTGGTGTATTGCGTAATTTTTAGGAACTTTCCCCTTTGGCAAAACTGTTTTTGGCAGCTCAGCTATTTGGGTCTCTAATTTAATCATGAATCGAAGTACAAACGTACAACGCTTGCAGACTATTGAATTGAATTATCAAAATTCATGCTCGGTTAAGATCGATTGATGCACTGGAGGGCAATATTAACGAATTTATTTGTGAGATACCGGCCGATATGTTGGAGAGAGTGTACCAAAATTGGACCCAGCGTGTGAACATTTACATGAAATCATCTTTAAATATATAATTGTATAGATTGTTCTATCGACTCAATTAACAATTTCATTCCGGTTACATTTCCCAAAATTTTATGTCTTTTTTTAAATCAAACTCGAAATCTCTTAAAAAATCAGCTGATATTATGCCAGGAGGCTGGGACTGGGTCATTTGTCTAATGATTTCTCCAGAAGCTGCAGGAATAATGAGCAAGAGGAAACAATTGTGCATATGACCGGCATTATGTTATAGAAGTAAGAGGCACTTGGACTTCACAACGCGGTATCTACCTACCTATGAGGGCGGATTGACATTGAAGCTACCTAAGTAGGAAAAAAACATTTTTTTTTTTCAAAAACCATTCATTTCTCAACACAATTTCCTTTTAGCTCAATACACTTAGTAAGACGATTTTCCAACTTTTTTATACCATCTGAATAATACGATTTTGGGAACTCCTCAAAATACGCATTAGTTTCGGTAATCACTTCTTCGTTTGAGATGAATCTTTTTCCTGCGAGCCATTTTTTCAAGTTTGGAAACAGGAAAAAGTCACTAGGGGCTAAATCTGGACTATAAGGTGGATGATCAACCAATACGAAGTGGATTTCTCGTAGGATTATGCTTTATTATGTCCAAACACTGCTGTGAAGTGATCTGTCGCACTCGTTTTTGTTCAACACTGAGCAAACACGGCACCCATCTTACCGATAGCTTTTTCATATGCAAATGTTCATGCAAAATGTTGAACACACGTTCATATATGTTTACCATTTCAGCAATCTCACGGATTTTGACCCGGCGATCGTTCATAACGATATCGAGGATTTTTTTGATATTTTCTTCAGTAACCACCTCTTTTGGCCTTCATGTTGTGGTATTGTTGCAGTGCTTGTTCGGCCCCGTTTAAATTCAGCAATCCAATATTTTACCATATAAACTGACAGAGCAGATTCACCGTAATGTTTATCAAGCTTTTCTTTTGTCTTTTTCGCCGTTTTGCCTTTCAAATAATAGTGTTTGATCACTACACGAATTTCACTTTTTTCCATTTTTCAAGAAACACAAAAGTTGCTTACTTCAAACGACTACAACAAATAAGCTAATCCATGAATTTGGCTAAAATTTTACAGCTGACGTTTGACAGATCGCAATTTCTAAAAAAGAAAAAGTTTTTGTGCTTGTGCTGCCATCTAGCGCTAGGTAGCTTCAATGTCAATCCGCCCTCATACCTACTGTACTGCTTTGGAAAGATATCCTACCTCGCTGGGCGGAGAATATATCAGTATTTTCACTTAAACTCTTTTTGTGAGAGCAGGTCGATAGTTTTCGATAGCTTTCTTATACATTATTAGACACATATTTATTATTTCATAAAAATGTTGCTATAAAAGCTCAAATGTTAAACTAACTCTTAATAGCCATAAGACATAAAATGATCTAATCGCCTAACAACTCGCCCATGTATTTCCCTTAAATATTTATTTATAAATTTTACTTTAAATCAGATTTTCTATCTCTAATTTGTTATGAGCCATTTAAGATAACTATTAAATAAATCATTAGAACTTCCTTAGCACCCTCCACCACCCCCTCAAAAAAACAAGCTTTCAAAAATGTACAAAAACAACAGCTATCTTGAATTCGCCTTTAAACAAAAATTATTAAATAATTTCAAATCCAAACGCCGCATTGTTACTTTGACCCATTGCGTGGCACCAACACTTATAAAACAAAAAATTGCTTAAATTTTATGCATTTTGGCAAAGTGAACAAAATAAAAGGAGGAAATAAATCATCCTTTATAGTATGAGGCGTAAAACTACCCTTATTTGATAATAACTTTACAAACGATAGGAAAAATAGAGGCAAACAACAGCAAAAATATTGTAAAAAAAAATTTAACTAAAGTCAGTTAGTCAGTGAGTCAGTCATTCAATGGCTTCAAATGGCATTAAATAGTTGGAGGGTACGAATGGTAATTATTTGCCATGATAAGAAAAAAGCAACAAAAATAGATTCACTTCTACACAAAGTAGTTTGAAATATTCCAAGTGACATCATCGTCAACTACATCATCTTGTCATGATAGTCGTCGTTGGGTTTCTCCTTTTATTGACAAAGTCATACTGAAATGTTTTTCCGTTTCCGGTATACTATTTCGTAATACTCGTACTTCGCTCGAAATTTGCCATTAAATACTAGACAAGTAATTAAGTTCAAATGCTTGTTGTTGTTGCTGTTGCTGTTTTTTTTTATCATCAAGACTATGATTAATATACATAGTTGCCATCATCATCGTCATCATCATTATAAACATTGTCATCATTTTAGAAAAAGTCATAAAATTTCGAAAATTGTAGTCAAAAAGTCGTAATGAAAATAAATGCATTCTGTGCAATTTTGTTCAGAAGTTTCTCTTCGACAACTTTCGGAGAAACATAAAGGAACGGATGTGAAATTTAATAGCCCACAATAAGAGCACCGTAAATATTAAACTGACCAATATTTAAACAGATTTTTTGTTTGTTTTATATTGGTGGCCTCTATGAAAATAGAAGGGGTCTTACAAATTCTCACTCTACTTCTTAGTTTGCAAAAGTTTTATCTTTACGCATACACACATACATACATATGTCATTTATCAGAAATATATAATTTTTTTTTCTTTTTTTTTGAAAAATTTTCTGCAGTTATTTGATAATTTTGGTAATTTTGTCCTCAACGGAAAAGAAAGAAAGACAGAATACGTCCCTCTTTTGCAGTTTTAAGTTAAAAATATCTGATATTTATAGGCATGATTTATTTTGGTTTTAGGCAAATATTATCGAATGCTAAATTGAGCATGATATACTCGTATACGAAAAAAAAGGATATAAAGATTTTATCGACATGACAATTGTACATAGAAATGTCCTTAGATATGTGCCAAAAATATTTTTATTTTCAATTGTATTTGGGTCGGTCATACAATATGCTTTTAGAGTTAAAAGCTAAAAATAAATACATAAATTTTAATTATTATTAAATTAGTTTTAAAGTCATTGCATATACTTTTTTAAGCTTTAAATAATCTATACAAACATTGTCTAAAATTACAAAAGCAATTCTGTAACAATTTTGAAAATTCTGCTTAATTTTCATTTATATTTCGGTTGCTGATAAACGAGTTCAAAACACTTTGCGTTTTCCATAGAATATATTGGCGTAAATGTAAGAGTCAAAGTTAAATGATCTCTTAATAATACCAGATTTTTGCTACGAATTTCTCTAAGAACATCTGAATAAAGCCATTCTGTTGCATTAATAATGAATATTGTCCGTCTATCAGTCTGTCTGTCTGTCTGTCTTCATTTATGATTATTATTGTTTATAATTCGCATTTTATTTTTTTCTTTTTTATTTTTTTCTTAAGTAAACATTTATTTTTCTGCTTTTCTTAGTAAATCAAACAAATTGTTGGCTTAATTAAATGGTTACACTGTTTTACAGAAAAGAACTTCTAAAAAATATTCGTAAATTAAATACAAAGATTAAAGAGAGAATGTTAAATAATCATTATCAAGGCTGCAAACGTTGGTACACTTGTACTTTTTTAGTACATTTTCAAACTCAAAAGTATAACGGTATATCAATTACTCATTTGGTACAATTTACGAACTCTCAATTTATTTTTTTTTTTATGACACTTCCCTATCATTTCTTTGTGATTTAGTTTTTGAATTTGCCTGTTTATTTTCAGATAACTGCAACCAGGGATGGGATAATTGGTACAAATGTACATTTTTTCTAGCACCATTTATAAGTTAGAAGTGCAATAGCACCCCAATGACTAATTGTACACTATTCGAAATTCCACATTCGTATCAAAATATAATAAAAGCCAAAGAAAACAAGATACTTTTTCGCCTTTCTCCAATCTAATACAAAAGTAGTATTTGCTGAAGTCATCTAATTCGCTCTACTACAATTAAAAAAAAGAGTAAACTAGCAAAAAGCGTATAATAAATAATACTGTTAGATATACTTCTAATCAACTAATAGTCTTTTGTCACCCTTTTGAAGTTATGCATCAATTGTTCAGTTTATTTACAGCTTGCGGTGCGTTTTGGTTTTAAGTTTTTTAAACACGTACGTATGTATAAAATAAAGTTAAAAGCAAGAAATAACAAAAATTTATACAATCAGACTGCTAAAAGTACACTTTTTCGTGCAAAAAAGTACAATTTGAAAATTTTATTTCTCATCTCTGATCACTATCATATACAGTTTGTCAAGAAAATGTCAGCAAAAATAAAAAATAAGATGGATGGACTTGTAATAAAAATGTCGTTAAAATTAAAGCCTGCATCAATAACTGTTTCAGTACAGCCTCTGGTCTGCTTCGTACAACACCACTAAATAAACTGAGATTCGAAGCTCATTACATGGAATTTCCTTCGGTTTTGGTGAAAACTGCAGTTAATATGGCATCTAGGGCTATTACCCATACTTTATTATGTTCTGTCACAAAATATAATTTGATCCCAGTAGTCGTCAAGTTTGGAAATAAGCGATAGAGCAAAACACATTTACCTTTCTTTGTATTGAATTGTAAGCAGTGCTTTTTAGCGCCACTCTATATAACAGTCATTCGTTTTCAAGATCTGCCTTACCGTTTCGTGGGAAACCGTCACGCAACATTCTTCTCTAAACCCAACAGAAAGTGTTCTTGTGGATACCAATGGATTTACGTCCACTTTTCTTCGTAACACACCTTTTGTTTTCTTCTAATTATTGCGTGGGAACTATGGTGAATGTATTAATGTTAACCTATTTTCGTTTTTAGCACGTCTTAAATTTTTGATATAGTTTGTCTTCTCGTTAAGAACATTTCAGATAATGCTTGAATCGTTTTCCCGACCCTGTGACTATAGTAAGCCAACTAATTTACATTCGACACTGTTCTATTGTGAGGCTTTTTAAAGTCTCGTATATTCAGCATTTGTTTGATAATAAAACAAAAACTTGAATTTAAACGTTTCAATAGTTACTTGACTAGTGAAACAAAACAGTATAATATACCAGATTAAAAAAAAATTAATTGTAAAAACACTATCTTGACAAAAAAATTTTGGATTTTCTCTTGTTTTGTAACTTATTTCTGAATATTTATCAGAATATTTCATTTTTATGTTCTTTTGCCGTTATTTGTTAGTGAATAATCAGATCATTTTGAATTAATAAAAAATAGTGAAAAATTTAAATTAGAAAATCTGCTTTTTAATGATAAAAGTTAAAAAGAAAATTTTTCCACTATTTAAAAACGTTTTCTTTACAAACTGTATCCAAAAGGAAAAATAATTTTTGAAAACATGAATCATTGTTATACAGTGTATGAAAATAAGATTCCGGATTACTTTATCGAGTAGAACAGAGTAGAGTATTTACTCTCTTTGTATATGTGATTTTAAGTAAAATTCGTTTTAAGAATATAATGAATTATGGTGGTATTTTGTATGTATTTGTTTACAATGTTCTTGTGTGTATTCAATGATTTTGTTGTTATTGCTGTTGTTACTCATGTTTAATCTCTTGCCAAGTTTCATTGATTTTGATTTAAGTGTTGCGTATTTGTGGCGTCATTTTGCTTCTTTTTTTATAAATTCACTTCTTTACTTGACTCCACATAACGTTGCCGTTTCATTTCTCTCTCTCTCTCTCTCTAAGTACTTAATACGCATTCATTCATTCATTCTAGTTGTTTGCGGTTTTTTTTTGTGTTCACAACTTATTGTTCTTGTTGGTTTCTATACAAATTGTATGCGAATCTGTAACTGGAATAATGTTTTGTTTTCCCTACATTTACCGCTTTATTTTTCTTTTTTTCTTTTATTCTTTAGTATCTTTTTCTCTTCTTGTGTTGTTGTTTCTAATGAAAAGGATGTGTTTTTTGCCTCTTATGTGCTTATTTATTATATTTGTGTAATTATTTTTAAAATAAATAGACGTATTTCGGAGTATTTAGCTGTTTTTTCCTCGCTGCTACATTTTAATTCTACACAAAGAAAAAGAGGAGGTAAAATTTATTACAACGGGAATTGAAATTTATGTTTGCCTGTCACATGAGCCTGTTTGAATGAATAAATGTCTCTTCTGGAACAAAAACGACTAGAAACGACTAGACTTCAACTAAAATTTGCTACAATAACCAGAAGATTTGAAATAAAAGTTAATAAAAATTTGTATCGTCAAGTTTCTTTTACATTCTTAAAGGATTAAACTCAACTGTTAGTAATTTTCATTTATTTATTTATTTTTTTTTCAATAAGTTTTATTGCGTCTTTCAATTTTTCTTTTAACAACTTTTTATAGCCATAACTTCTTTAACAACCAACATTCGCCAGAAAATAAAATTTATATTGAACCTTTATTGTCAATACTCAATACTAACATACTCGTAGATATTCAACGAACGGTTCATTGGTTGAATGGTGAAAAGTTCAACAAAAGTTGTTCCAATGACTGCATATTCGTTCGTAACAAGAAAGTGATAACAAAAAAACAGAAAATAAGAGAAAGTCGACTCTACACCCACGAAATTATTTTATTCTATCAATGCAACTCTGCTTACAACTGACAAACAACGTTCAAATACAAAGGCAAATGCACAAACAAGCAAATAAATGGACAGACATGCAGATAGATAGAGAGACAAACCAAGCCAACCAAATGAAGTAATTTTCATGCTATGAAAAGAATGTGATTCAGAGAAATGCAAAAAAAAAATAAAAAGGAAAAAACATACAAATTTAAAGGAGGGGGTGGTTGTACATACACACACACACAGGGTTGGTTGCATTAACTTGATGACGTGGTTTCACATAGATCTACCGACTTAACTTGTATAAACTTTTGGCGCCTTACTGGCGGACACACTGTCGACAGCATCATCGGCAAAATCATCAACAATGTTTTTGTACTGTCAACCCCTAAACAAAAAATATCATCAAGAGTACCCAGTGTAAATTGCGATGCTATTTTTAAAGGTTTCTCTCAGCAATAATATTAAACTAAGCAATAAAAGGAAACACCATTGGAATGGGTTATACAACCAAAATTTACAATAAATTTTAACTAAATTTTTATAACTATAGTAGAAGTGAATTTTATTATAGTTGTCTGTTGGTATAAAAAGCAGCCGATATGAATGATTTAACACTCTATTCAACAAACGATTTTCCTAAAAGGGTTAAAACTGCAGTAGAATCTTAAATTTCATTTATAAATTTTATTTAATTTTTTAACATTTCCTTAAAAAAATAATCCATTTTAATTGATAGTTATAGATATCTATGATCTAACGAATTTTTCATAATTTAAGCCCTACATACTGTTTAAAGTTTAGTGTATTTTACACCATCGATTTTCTATAGGTATTTCAAAAGGTGTTTAAAAAATTATTCGCATGTTTTTTGAAGTGTCAAATAATTTTCAAAAAATTTTTAACATACAAATACAAATATTTTTAAAAAGGGTGCGCCAAATAATTTTTTTTTAAATTCTATAAAAAAAAACTACTGAATATTTCCTCAGATTTCTTTTTTTATTTGAAAGTACAATCCTTCCGGTTAATAATGGAAAATAATTTCATTCAAATGGCTGCCTCGGCTAGCCATGCAGTAGCCTACACGATCGGTCCAATTTTTAAACACATTATCGATTGTGTGCAGCTGTATTTCACCAATGGCTTCACGAATATTTTCCCTTAAAGCGTCAATTGTCTCTGGCTTGTTGGCGTAACACTTATCTTTGACGGCACCCCACACATAATAGTCCAACGGTGTCAAATCGCAGCCCTGGGGTGACCAAACGATATCAGCTCTGCGGCTGATAATGCGATCTTCAAAAGCAGGGCGCAAAACATCGAGTGTAACTTCGGCTGTGTGGCACGTAGTGCCGTCCCCTTGAAACTAAATGTTGCTAATATCCTCCTGTTCAATTTTTGTGAACAACAATTCGTTCAACATGGCCCGATAACGATCGCCATTGACTGTAACGGCCATTCCTTGCTCATTTTCGAAGAAAAATGCCCCAATTATGTTTCTGGACCAAAATCCGCACCAAACAGTGACTCTTCTTCGGTTTATCGGCTTTTCAATGTATGCGTGCGAGTTTTCTGTGCCCCAAATGCGACAATTTTGCTTGTTTACTACCTGCCAAGATCAAAATGAGCTTCATCTGAAAGGATGATATTTTTGGCAAAATCGGCATCTTCTGTAAGTCGATCGCAGGCCCAAATTCCCAGCGTTGTTCAAGCGTATACACAACCATATTCGTTCAGCGGAAGAATAAAAAGAATAAAAATTATTTGTCAAATCAGACATGAGCTAAGTGTTACCATTCACGAAATAAGCACTAGTTGAAAACAAAAACATTAGATGGCGGACCCTTAATATAAAAATGAACGTGTGTTTGTACGTTTGTAGGCAGAAGGAAATGTCTTGAAATTTTGGCAATGTCCTTCTGTAAGAACTATCGGCTAAATGCTTGAACTTGGACTTGGTATGCAATAAAATGGGAAATACTAAAACAATGCTAACAAAAAATAAGAGTTAAAATAATAATTAAAATAGGAGTAGCGAAACACGGTGGGCTTGAGCTAGAAATAATATAAAATGACAAATATGTCTGACAAAAGTTGCCATATTTTTAATATAACGAGCATACGACTAAAGTTTTCTTTAAATGCTTTAGTTATTAGAACAAATGAAAACAATTAATATTTTTAAATATTAATAAACACAATAAAGTACTGAGAAATGCTTGAACTTACGTCTTTCATTAGTATTTAAAGTTGCATTTAAATAACTCAACAGATATAGGAGTGGCAAACAAAGATGAATCATAAAAAATGAACAATTCATACTCAAAAATATTAATTAATATATGAATACTAATGAAGGACGTACGTACAAGCATTTCTCATTACTTTATTGTGTATGTGCGTTTAAATAAGATGTTTCGTCAGTTTTATAAAGTCTTTTTTCATAATACTTCATGTTCTTTCGGTAAAATGAAGGTTTGCAACCAAATTTCACTTGTTATTGGGAGTCGCAGTGCTAGTCGTAGTACTGCTTTAAAAATAACAGAATTTATTTGCAGTTGCGTCTTTTCTTTTTTTTTTTTTTTTTGTTTTTTGTCATACATACAATAATACCAAAGAACACAGCAACAAAAATAAAATATTCGCAAAAATATTCAATGAACTCTCTATCAAGTATATAAAAACATAAAAAAATGTGTGTACACACACACATACATATGCATACACGCACGCAAAATAAACTTCCTGCTGTTAAAACACAAACAAACATTGTAATTGTCTTTATATGACTGTCGAAACACATACGATTGCATATACGAGTACCAGTGTGTCTATTTTGCTGTTTTTTTTTTTTGTTTTTTTCATATACTCACACTCGGCCATAACAATACTTATAGAAAAGGATGAAAGCATGGACGGACACACATGCCAATATTTGCATAGATGTGCATGAATATTTATCCGTATGTATGTTCGTGTAAGAGAACAAGTTTTCACATTTTTATTTTTTCAACTCATATGTCGATGTTTCTTAAGCGTATTTATTCATGTTTATTTTTTGTTGTTGCTATTTTATTATTATTATTTTAACAGTGACTTTGCATATATTTTTTTCCATTTTTTCACTCTGACTGTATGTATACCGCACATATCTTTTACACAGCATGAGGAAACAAGACAGAAAGAGAGAGAGAGAGAGAGAGAGAGAGAAAGGGGCCTTAACAATAGAGTGTTTACGCATTTCATAAGCTATTTTCAGTTAAAACAAAGAAAACAACAGAAAAAAAGCAATAAAAATCCTTTATACCCTCTACCAATACATTCTTATATTGTATTTAAAACCATACATTTACTCTTCCTGTCTCACTCATCACCATACACGCACACACGCACACATGCACACACGCATTCATATTTTTATATTTATTCCTTTACTATGTAAATCTGGTTATTTTTCATTTCTTGTCAGCATAAAAATTTTATTTTAAATGTATCCATGTATTATTATATTATATTTTTATTATGTTTATACATATGTACATACTATACGTATGTATATGTATGAGTGTTAGTTAACCAACACTATATACGATTTTGTTTTTTGTACACAGCAGATGAATAATAACAAAATCAAAACAATATTGTGAAAAGAAAAACAAGAGATTCTTGTATATTAATGTTCAAGTTTATTTCCGCTTTCATTTGATGTTGTTTTGTTGTTATTGTTAGATTGTTTTATTATTTTTTTATTTGTGGCTGTTGTTGTTGTTGTTGTTGCTGTTTTTTAACTGCCCTCGTAAACTTTTTAATAGGCAATTGCTACAATGGCGTCAAGTAATAAAATATTACTTTTATGCCTGTACTCGTATACATACGTACATACAATATATTGAGTGAATTATTTCAACACTCTTTTATAGCCATTAATGGCATTAAAAATTTGGATACAATACCTTTCTGCTTCCGAATCTTTAGATAATATTCCGTATATTATTTTAAAATAAAAAATGTAATAAATCATTTACAATTATGGTTTTAAAATTGACATACATATTGGCCCATATTCATAGTCCCACACTAAAGTCGACTCCTGCCAGAGTAAGTCTTTTTAACTTAAAACCTTTTACTATCTTTTTTCAAATTCATGTTGAACTGGCAACTCTGCACAGGTGATTTTTATTTTTTATTTTTTAAACCTACAGTGAGGAGCAGGGGTCATTTGACCCATTTGTATATCTGACTGCCAACATTTTTTCTGATCAATGATTTTTTGAATTCGTAATTCGTCATTTTTATCAAAACGGCAATAAATTTAATTTAAAAGCTTTCCTATTTCGTTAAACGGATAAGGCTAATTTGATCCATTTACATATTTGGTTGCCAATATAATCAGTTACTTTTCCGAATTTTTTTCGTGACGAATATTGTCAAATTGATAATAAATCGTCATATCTGCCAGCTGTGCTTGTAAGGGTGTATACTATATATCATGTTCCATAGTTCAGGCGCCATTTGCTATCGAGTTAGTTACCACATACATAGAAAAACATGGACATCAAACGATACTTGGAACCTGATCTCTCAAAGGAGGGAACTTAAATTGCAGCTATACAACAACAATGGTACGATTCAGTAATACCAACAGCTGGCGAAACAGGTTAAAAAAGCTGCACGAAGAGACAAAAGGCAGTTCCTAGAAGATCTAGTAAGAACAGCATACAGAATAACATGAGAAAACTACACCAGACGATAAACTATCTCACAAATAGAAAGTGTGGCAGGAACCCAGCAGTTGCTGATAGCAGTGGCACAGTTATATCGAATAGTGAAGCACAGATGCAAAGATTGAGGGAACATTTCGAAGAAATTAGCAAATTAACGAACATAGTTGACGATATCGCAATGTACCATGACAACCCTATTCAAATTACATTGAATAGTAGCCCCCCAGTTTGAATGAAATAACAGAGGCAATAACATAATTGAAGAATAATAAAGCTGCAGGCTAAGATGGCTTACAAGCGGAAATTTTACGGGCAGACATTACAACTGCAGCTGAAATACTGCGGTCTCATATCACATCAGTATGGGAGGAAGAGAGGCTGCCATCAACCAAGAAAGGTACACCTCTATGCCTACTATACGTGGACTTCAAGAAAGCCTTCGATACCATCAAAAGGACTGTCATATGGAAAGCCTTGATAAAAAAGTAGAAAAGAATCCGAATAATAAGAGAAATGTACTAGAATTCAGTACTCTCGATTCTCCACAACGAAAGCATCATCCAACCATTCCATACTAACGCTGGAGTAAAGCAAAGATGTCCACTCTCACCTCTACTATTCACTATCGTATAAGATGAGATTATGAGCGCAGTCTGTTCACAAAGGAGAGGTATAACATTAAGTCTCTCACGACAACTCGAGGACCTGGACGATATTTGTCTACTCTCACACAAGATCCTTCAACATGCAGTCAAAATAAAATAACCTGGACTTGAGATAAATATCAAGTAGACCATAGCTATGAAATTTAACAACAATAGCACAGAACACATCACACTACAGTGCCAATCAATAGAGTATGTAGATAGCTTCTGCTATCTTGGAAGCACAATGGCAACAAACGGTGGTGCAGATGTAGACGTTAACAGGAGACTCAATAAAGCAAGGTCGGCATTCGAACGATTTTAGTCAGTATGGAGAAGCTCATACATATCCTGGTAAACCAAGCTCAGAATATTCAACGCATTTGTAAAGTAAATTGTGTTGTACGGCAGTAAAACCTGGCTTGTGTCTAACAACATTACACAAAAATCATATGCAAGATATTCTGGCCTAACACCATAAGCAACATAGATCTACGGAATTTAACAAACAGAGAGCCCATACTGAAGCAGATAAGGCAAAGAACGTGGAGATAGATTGGCCATACCTTAAGAAAAAACCCAGGAGTTTTACAAGGATGGCACTTGAATGGAATCCTCAAGGATCAAGCAACCGTGGTCGACCAAAAAATACCCGGCGACATGCAGTTATCCAAGAACTAAGGCAAAACAATCTTAAATGGGAAGAAGCAAAGGCAACAGCAACAAATCGTGTAAGATGGAAATGCTTTGTGTAAGCCCTATGCTCCCAAGAGGAGTAACGGAAAAACAAACTATTTTTATGTTCCAGGACTTACATCTATACAGGAGGTCCGATTTTACGCAACAGTTGCATATGTTTATCTTAGTCCATTTCGATATAGCAGTCAGACCACTGAGGTCATAATATACCAAATGATTGACTGGCTTTGACATCTCAAGCAATTTACCTCGCTACAGCCACCAGTCCTTTTTAGAACGCTGCCAAAGAAGAAGAAACAACTATACTCTTCCAACTCAATGTTACGCTCTTTATTTTACATATTTCAATATTGAGCTTAAGTTATGCCTTTGCAACTTCATTCCTCAGAGATTTAAGTTAAGCAGACGTGTAACGATGGCTGTGTATGAAAAAGCAAATATGATCGCAAATGTCCATAGTCTCAAGTGTTGACTAAGTTCCCATCTTATGTCTCATTTTTCATTTCAAAACTATACATTAGGTTGTCTATCAGTAAGTTAGAGTCGACTTTTTAAAGTCGACTTTTGATCTCTTAAAGTATACTTTTAATTTTTGAGTATGAATATGGACCATTTTTTCTAAAATGTAAACAGTCTGTTAGATGTAATGCTAACAGATTTAAAAACTAACTGTTGATGGGTTTCTATTATATACTGTCCTAAAAACATGTCTAATACTATATTCTTATGTAATTTTTAATACAACCCTTGGAAAATACCTTCGATAATGCCAAGTTAAGCCGACAGCCGATCCTAAGACCAGCGCACTTAAGCCAAAGAAGCATATTGTGATGTCGCATAATACACTGACCATAGAAAAATTTGGGCTAAGTGTCTCCCAAGTCTAAGACCGATACAACCCTCCGTGACTTCCAACAGCAATTCAAGATCTTCCCAGGACCCTTTATCTCAACCTCGATAGCGGCGGACATTCCAGGAGCAAATGTATCGCAGCAACCACCTCCTTCTCCTCAAAGCACTAACCGTACAGCGTTAACCCGCTAGAAAATGACCAGAGAGCATACGTAACACAGCCAAAATCATCCGTCTTGATAGGTTCGCTAGTTGACTAGTCCTACTTCGATCAACAACCGGCCACAGCTCTCTCTCTCTCTCTCTCTCTCTCTCTCTCTTATTCACAATAAGAAATCTGTACCCATCTTCTCTAGAACATATTGTTTGCCCAGAGCTTAAGATAAAGATGACAAGTAGAGATAAGCATACTAAAAGTTTCTTTTGCTAAAAGAATCTGTCCCGTCGTCCACCGCCTAGCCAGTTCGTCTAACACACAGTTCCCTGAAATATCACTGTGCCCGGTAACGATATTAGCCTGTCTGATGTCAAAATATTCCGTCATCATCGTTAGTGACGAGTGGCATTCGCACACAGTCCGGGAGACTTGATTGTGGTCTGACAGGTTGTCTATGCGAGATCTTAATGTAAACGTCGGGAAAGAAAACACTATACCTATTCTGTCATTCATTTTAGAAAAAGAATAGCAAACTCGTCATATCTGCTTCTATCGAAATAAAACAGGACCTTCCTCTAGGGATATTCTTCATATATTTAGCGACCTTTGGTGAATATAAGTTGTATGTCCGTTCTGTTAGGAATTATTAGCTTATAAGAGCAAAAAGATCTAAAAAGCTGGTTTCTTACCCGTAAATCAGATTTTGGAGGTGTTTTGGAAATTCCAAAAACAGATAATTGTTCTACTCGACAGCGCCTATTTGAAAAGTAATATCATTTCTCAGGTATTCCAACTTCGTTCATTTTTGTCGCACCGTGTTATCTTCTTTAGGAAAAGGAAAAATTTTTAAATTGATAATCGTTGTAATAAGATAACGGTTATTGTTATTAAATTAAATTAAAAAAAAAAATTAATTTGACTTAAAATTTCACAACTTTTCCTTTAAGAAAGGAAAGAACCGTAAAAGCTACTATTGCTCTAATGAGATTAGAGAGAATAGAACTCAATACTTTTTCTTGTCTCAACGAGCTGATTGACTCTTATTTTCATTTTGCAAATTTATTTGCCTTAAAAGAGAATTTAAAAAAAAAAAAATTTGTCCTTCAAAAAAGTGCAGACTTTCAAATAAAAGTATAGGGTGATCTTTTTAGCAACTTTCTTTTCGACAACTTTGTTTTTGGCAGCTCAGCTGTTTTCGTGTAACATGTTATTGTCAAACATGTTCAGGTTTTGTCTGTAATCTAACCATGAATCGACATACAAACGAACAACGCTTGCAAATTATTGAATCTTATTATCAAAATTCAGGCATCGTACACTTCTTCGAAGCTCATTTCTGGTTGAATGGATGGACGTGAACAAGTAAAATTGTCGTGTTTGGTGTGAAGAGCAGCCAATGCATCCCGCCGATTCCGTTTAGATCGTGCGACTTAACGCTTTTAGACTATTTTTCGTGGGGCTCTGTTATGGTTCATATCTATAGGGACAAGCCAGCAACGTTTTGACGCACTGGAAGCCAATACTGAAGTTTTTATTCTTGAGATAACGGCCAATATGTTGGAGAGATTATGCCAAGATCGGACTCAGCTTATGAATCATTTGAAATCAAATTTAAACATTTAATTGTATAAATGGTTCTATCGACTCAAATAACGATTTCATACATTCCACTAAATTTTAAGTGTTTTTTTTTTTTTTTTTTTGGTTAAATCAAATACTAACGCTTTCAAAAGCTCACCTGATAAAAGAAGGAGAAGCAGAAGAAAAATAATAATAAACCGAATTAAATTGCTCATTTATGGTCATTTTATGGAGATGTTGGTATTAAACTTGAACTGTCCTTTTATTATTATTATTTTGCCTAAAGGGGAAAGTACATACATATACACTTTCACATACCATATGTATTTATATGAACTTTCTTAAACTTAAACACAAAGAGATGCAAATATACATACGTATGAGTCCAATATTTAATGGTTGTTGTAGTTGTAACAAAATATTCGTAAAACATTTAACCCTTGTTGTTTTGTTGGCTAATACTTATTTATTTATTACATGTATTCATATATATGTGTATGAGTGTATTATTCGCTATCTCTTTGTATGTGTGTTTTATTCGAATTTATATTTTTCTTTGTTAAAAAGCGTCTCGTCTAGACTTGTTAAAAATGATTCTTTAGCTATAAAAACCTATAAAATATTTTCGAAAGTTTTTTAATAACATACTTGTGTGCATACATACAATCTTACACTAAGTTATATATGTATGTTTACATTAGCAAAATACACACTTACGTACATATTGTTTGTGTGCTTGTTTCTTCCTTAGCCTTTGTGCAATAAATACGTTTTTATATATTTATTTTTATTTTTAAACTTTTTGCTAATGCTTATTTCTTAAAATTTTTCTTAAAATTCTTAAAAGGCCATATATTAGTTATTGTTGTTATAGCTGCCTTTGTGGGTTTAAATAAAAAAAAATTGTTTGTAGTTGCCTTCCATAAGAGCTTGTAGTTCTAAAAGTATTATTATATAAAACAAAGCTTTAAATATAAATATTTCATGTATAATAACTTTATTTTATAAAATAAAAATATTTAAAACAACATTTTGCTAAAATGCGAATATTTAAATAAAATTTTGTTAAAAGAAAAAGACAAACAAAAATAAAGTAAATATTTGCATATTAAAAAATGTTTACTTATTAAATAAAACTATAATTTATTAAGAGCACTGTACAAAAAGTAAAAAATAAAAAAAATAAAAAATCATTGTATACATTTTTCTCTAAAGGTTTAAACAAAAACTTTATAGTTGATTAATTGATATATTTTTATATATAATATATTGACGTGTTTTCTAAAAGTTATGAGTTACTTTGCTTGCTTCACATATGTGATGTATACTAATCAGTGTTGCCGTTGAAAATTTCGGAAAAGTGTCATAAAAAGGTTATTCGAGAAAAAGAAGGATCAAAAAAGGGATATTTTACAGTAAAATAGAGTCAAGATTTTTGTAAGAAAAATTAAAATTTATTTCAATTAAAAAGAAAAAACAAAAACCAATCTTAACAGTTAATTGAATACATTCAACTAAAATACAAGTTAGTATACATTTACCAATTTTAACAGTTAATTGAATACATTCAACTAAAATACAAGTTAGCATACATACCTAAATTATAAATCAATGTTAAAACTAACAAATAATTCACAGATACCTTCAAATATTAGTCATATTATCAAAGAGAAAGAAGTTACTTTTACAAAAACTCTTGATAATGTTTATCACTTTTTAGAAACACTTTTTCTACATATAAAGGGTGTTTTTTATAGAGGATTATTCGATTGACATGAATTTTATTTATCCGAAAGATAATCTTGTGACATTACATTTTAAATATGATTTCTGGATATGACCGCCACGGCTGGCGCGGATGTAGTCCAATCGGGACGTCCAATTTTCGATGACTTTTTCCGACATTTGTGGCCGTATATCGGCAATAACACGGCGAAAGTTGTCTTCGAAATGGTCAAGCGTTTGTGGCTTTACCGTATAGACCAATGACTTTACATAGCCCACAGAAAGTAGTCCAGCGGTGTTAAATCACAAGATCTTGGAGGCCAATTCACAGGTCCAAAACGTGAAATTAGGCGGTCACCAAAAGTGTCTTTCAATAAATCTATTGTGGAACGAGCTGTGTGAAATGTTGCGCCGTCTTGTTGACACCACATCTCCTGGACATCATGGTTAATCAATTTAGGAATGAAAAAGTTTGTAATCATGGCTCTATACCGATCGTCATTGACTGTAACGTTCTGGCCACCATCGCTTTTGAAAAAGTACGGACCAATGATTCCACTAGCCCATGAATCACACCAAACAGTCAGTTTTTCTGGATGTAAATGCGGCAGTTTTGTTTGTTGACGTTGACGCCATTCAACCAGAAGTGCACTTCATCGCTAAACAAAATTCGCTGATGAAAATTGAAAATTGAAAAAAAAATTTCACTTATGAAAATTGAGAATTGCACTATTTGCAAGCGTTGTTCAGGCGTGAGTCTATTCATGATGAATTGCTGTTAAATCGGTCGCCATCTTAAAAAGTAATGCCAACTTAAAGTTCTATACCTCTATAAAAAACAGGCTTTATTTTGTAATTAATTCTTTAATTGGAGTCAATTTTTCCAGCCATGAATTTGCTCGAAATTAAGAGAGGAAAGCATAGATTAACAAGTTTATAATTTCAGTTTGTTTTAATCAGTGATAGTTTTGAAAAATTCTTTCAGCGGAAGTACTACTAGGAGGCAAAGTAAATACATATGTAGAATTCATATAAATTTGAATATACAGTCGCACAGGAAAGTATACATATCCCCTCGTAAACTGGTTTTTACGCAGAACTATAAGATTTCGTAGTTTCACTTGAATTATTGTAATATCCGTTAGGAGAGCAGTCTTACAGCCTTGTTTGTTTTTAATTGCACTTTTTTTGTACCAGGCTATCCAATTTATCCAATAAATTGTCTGTGTGACTTATCACAGGTAAGTAATAAGTAGAATTAAGCCGTCCAGTCAAGTTTTGATGTTGGAACTTCTGGTTTTTTTTTACTCTTTGTTTTCGTCACACTTAAATATAATCTTTCATTGCTCAAAACAACTTTTCTCCAAGATTCTTCAACATAAAATTTTAATATCCACGATTATATATGTTATGCAGTTTTCTTATGGTTTTTCATATTGCTTGACGAAGCCTGCTGCTCATCTATTCTTTTTGATTTAAGCACAAACAAACAAATATATTTTTATACATAAGTTAGTATATAATACAGATATTTGGGAATGTAATACTTACTTGTCTATTTGCATTTATTTTGTTGCAAATATGAACATATGTGTATATGGATGGTACGCAAAACTACCACATTAAATGGAAATCTACTAAAAAAATATATAAAAGCTTCTCGCTGTCAAAACTTAAGCCGAAACACATACATAAATCAGAGCATAATCGCAATTGATCATCAGTTCATTTTACGCAATTGTCAAACTTTATATGAAAAAACAGGTGTGCATAGAATATGACAGTTGCATAAAAGTCACTTGTTGTAATAATAACATCGAATGCAATTTGTATATATATGTTCACAAAACTCATGCATGTTAGTATATATAACACACACATATATGTAAGCTAAGTGTATTGGGAATATTCGTGAGGAGTTTTGGACCTTTACCTATTTTCAAAAAGTGCCAAAAAGGGATACATTAAAAAAGGGTCATAAAAAGTGTCATTGGCATGAAAAAGGGTCAAAAGTGATACGTTAGTGTCACAATGGCAATGCTGATACTAATAAAGGTTTCTAAATAATTACGTATATGCACCTCTGATTTACAAGTTAATTTATCTATAAACATTGGGTCTGGGAAATAAGTTCATACGTTTGTTTTAAGCTAAATCCCTGTCCAAGGAGATTTTCTGAAAAACTTTAAAGCTGAATGCATCAAACAAATAAAATCGACATCAACATCTCGCTCGCCATCTAACAACACGTGCTCATAAGCCGAATTTTAAGTATCAAATTACCTCGATAGATAAAAAACGGTTCATCCACACGAAACGCCAACGTATTATGATAATTATCCTAGTTTGAGTTTCTCAACTGGCCATAGCACTGCAATCTAACAAGATCTGTTGTGTCAAACACTCTGATGTCAGACCCGATAATACACTAGTTGCAATGGGTGGTAATCAGAAGCAAGCCCATTTAACCTCCATCGAATTAATATCTATGGGAGGATGACTGTAAGTTCGGTACGGAAACACCAATTGGAACAGGCTCCAGGAAAATATCCTCAAGTTTCTTTATAAAGACAAAAATATCCCCAATCGATAGCCGACGAATCTGATCAGGACTAATAAGGGCCGTCATAAGCGTTCACTTCCGAATGTTTGCCAAAGCAACACATTCACAGGCACTCTTTATCAGGTACCATATGGAGCAGAAAGAGGTTGTATTTAAGATAGCTGGTGGTTAACAACACAAGCAACCCAGGTTCGAGCCCCAGCAGAGGACATGTCGGAAAGAAAATTTCATAGTGTTTTTGAATGTTTAATAAAGAGGCTTCAACTTCTCTCCGGACAATTCATCTAAAAAATAAAGTAGAATCCCTCTGACTTTCCAGCTTACTTCTGGTGATGATGACAAACATCAAACGAATGATCAGTATAAAACGCCACCTACTAGGAAAACTTACAATGCTAAAGAAGAGATCACTATCAATTAGCAACAATCCTTCAAGCCCAGTAAAAAAGCCCCGCCTTGCCAGTTCATCCGCAATCTCGTCCCCCATAACATCCCAACAAACCGTCACCCTGTTTCTCAGTGGCAGGGTGCACACAGCGGTAAAGCATTCGTATACCAATTGTGAGTCTATATACTCCGAAGAAGATATTTATCAAAGAGCCGCTAATCACACGCTCTATGTTGATCAGTTCACAGATAAAAATAGACTGTATTTCTGCACGGAAAGCACTAGACCGCATACCCATATGTTCCCAGACATTGATATCTGGCCGAAAATTCCAGCGCTTACACCACAATTCATTTTAGATCCATACGTATAGTTTTGCGTTACGTCGAAGCAAATTGCTTCACTGGGAAACGTAATGAAACGTAATGACAAAGAAAATGACCGTTGGAACAGGAATGACGAAAACATAATTCATTTATTGTTAAAAATATTATTTTTGTTGAAATCAAATTTTATGATAACAACGTTACGAACTTATTCCTCACTACGCCGCATACCCATATGTTCCCAGCATTGATATCTGGCCGAAAATTGCAGCGCCTACACCACAATTCATTTTAGATCCATGCGTATAGTTTTGAGTTACGTCGAAGCAAATTGCTTCACTGGGAGACGTGATGAAACGAAATAACCAAGAATTTGACCGTTGGAACAGGAATGGCGAAAACATAATTCATTTGTTGTTAAAAATATTATTTTTGTTGAAATCAAATTTATGATAACAACGCTACGAACTTATTCCTCAACCCAATGTTTTTTTTTACTTTAAATTTAAATGTACGAGTATTTTTAAAAATAAATACAATTTGTTTTCTATATTTCACAGTGGGACAGGATTGTACGATTTGTGGAATCAATTAAACCTCTGGGTTTAGGTATACGATATGGATATCATTGGAAAGGTCGTGGTCTTGGCATAATGAATCAACAGAAAAAAATTAAGAATTAAAATATCGAAGGTTTCAATACACATATATATTTTCGCTATCGCTTTATGTTTCATCAGCACCTCGATGAAAAATGATTGCAGATAATCAGATGATGAGAGAAAAAGCATTTCACTTCGTATTTGTTGTGCTACGGGAGTATTTTGACTGCATTTCCTTATATAAATAAATAACAGAACCAACGCAAGAAATTTTGAATTGCTACTAACCTGTGAATCAAGATTCTCTGTAGCGTGCGTGACATGTAATATG
Source organism: Wohlfahrtia magnifica (assembly GCA_023159175.1). Classification (NCBI taxonomy): domain Eukaryota; kingdom Metazoa; phylum Arthropoda; class Insecta; order Diptera; family Sarcophagidae; genus Wohlfahrtia; species Wohlfahrtia magnifica. The sequence continues at coordinate 1,419,864 of JAKWBJ010000515.1, forward strand.
ACGTACAATTTGTTAGCAAAAGTTTCGCCGTTTCTATAGTAAATAATTTGAAATTTTTTAAATCAATTTTGTTTTTTGCTTGATTACAAATATATATTTTTATTAGGTCGATCAACCCCTTTATCCTTGATATTCATGCTGAAATTTTGCGCTGCCTAAAACTTACTCTAGAAGTATTTTCATCAGGGTTATTACTACTACGAGTCTTTAGCTGGTTAAAACTCTTCTAGAACTCTTTTCTGAATATCTACTTCAAATTGCTGAGCAATGAAGTAGCTTCAAGTCTACTTAAATGAAATATATTTTAATGAAAAGGTCTGTTTCGCTTCCTTGCAAATCCGCTGAGGAACTTAAAATTTGATAATATTCAAATACGTTATTAGCTCGTAAGTTAACGAAGGCAGCCGTGGATAAAATAAAATTCTGTCGGTATTTCATGAATTTCATCATGAATATTTTGTTTGAGTTGCTCCAGCGTTTTTAATATTTTTTTTTTTTTGCATAAACCTTGCTTTTCACATAATCCCCACAAAAATCCAATCAACATTACAATTCCTTGAAATAATTTGTTGTGGAAAGAAGTCTTGCAGTAATGCCATTGTAATCCTGGCTGTATGCGATGTACCACTGTTTTGTTGAAACCACATGTTCGTCAAGCCCAAAGCATGCAGTTGTGGCGTTAAAAAATTTTCAATCATATTACGATATCGCTTCCCATTGACAGAAACAATGATTTCTCCTGACTAAATTGTACACCAGACTGACACTTTTAATGGATGCAAAGGTGACTGATAAATAATTTGATGAGGTTCCATTGCACAGAACCGACTATTCTGTTTATTCACATAAACATTCAAATGAAAATGTGACTCGTCACTCATTATGATCTTTTCATGAAAATCGATGATTGATTTTGTTAAAATGTTTTTTCATAATATTTTTTCATAATAAATTTGCCACGTCTCTACATCACGACTGCCAAATATGAACTGTCAAGACTAATGTTTACCAAAATGGCGGCAAAAAACCAAATAGTATGCCTTCCCTGTAGCTGGAAACTAGACACTTTGAACTAAATAACCCATATAAAAATACACCAGCCAGCCCTTGCAAGCCTTGTAAAATATAATTTTGATTTTTTTTTTTTATAAGAAAAGGTGCGATTTTTAAATCAATCCTATAATTGCCGTATTATTAAAATCTATATTGTGTTAATAAGCGTTAGTATAACATTCATGTCGCTATATAGTAATATCTGTTCAAACAATTAAATAAATAATAGGTAAATTGAGGGCAATCATATTTTGCAAACGTACAAAGTTGATGGAACATATATAAATTTTACAATTACTTTTTTCTAAATTTGAAGTTTGTACGAAATACTGAAAACAATTTGCAGTTCAATGAAGAAAAGTGTAAGCTATTAAGCCTCCTATAAATTATTTTTCAATATTTTCAATTTTTAAAAATTGACTTTTTCCCAACAATTTTTTCCGGCTGCCTCAACGAGCACACGTTTGAAATTCAAATTATTTATGGTTTTAATAAAAATCAAAGAAACTTAATTTCCTTTATAAAAAATACAATTTAAAACACATTTTTTATGCAAAAACGAATTTTTTAATATATTCGAAGAAAAAGAACATAAATTTGTTTAGAGAATATCTTAATTCACATATATTTTTGCAAATACAATATAATATTAGATGACATATCATTGACCTTTTTGATAAATAAATGAAATCTAAATTAAAAATAACTTATAGACATTGTATAATACAATATACAATATATATGCACATCTACATATATGTATGTATTGTATATGAACAGGCAGATGAATGAATGTACAGACAGACAATTGCAAACGTGCACGTTCACATACAGGATGAGCCATTCGTAAAGATATCGATAACGAGAATGTTTGCTCAGGTGTTTGCCGACAATTGTGCGAAAAAATTTTGATGCTACATGTCACTCGACGTGTGATATGTTCTTCCGATTAAACATATCGCGCTCTTATTCTATTCAAAGAATCACAGCAAGCATTCATGTCGAAATTATTGTTCAAAAAGTTATTGAAACTCTAGAAACTATCTTCTTTGTCAAAATGTCACTACCTGTTTGTACTATACACTTCCTGCCACATGAATAGGACTCCCTAATCCAATTTGTTCGAAAGGTTATAGCTTCTGCAAAAATATGTAACGAACTTCATTTATGTTTCTGTTTAAAGGTAATTTAGTTGTTATTGAACACTACACAAATTTATTCAATATTCAATTTTTTTTTTTTATAAGACCATCACCCAGAGGATGGCCCCTACTCATGCAGTGCATTGTGCTGGTACTAGGAAAATAGGTTATTGGAAGGAGGACAGAGGGAGTAGTGTTTATGGACGTTAGATTTAAATTTACTCATGTCGCAAGTGGCAGGAAATACTTTCGCTGGAAGTTTATTCCACAACCGAACATTGCGACCAAAGAACGAATTCTCCCTATAATGCGCTGTGCGATTTACTGGACAATCAACTACAAAAGGATGCGCTCTGTGAGAAATACGAGTACTACATAAGAATATATGATTTTTGGGAATTAATTCCTTAATTTCGTTAGAACACATTCCGTTATAGTACCGATAGAACAACGAAACACACGCCACATTACGACGGTGCTCCAATGAATCGATAGAGTTGGCTACCCTACCGTCATTGATGAGCATCTTCGCCCTCTCCTATACGCGGTCGAGAAGCTCCAAAATAGACTTTGATGCACCGGCCCATACATGAGAGTTGTATTCCATTTTGGGCCGGATATAGGTCTTGTAAATATTAAGGAGATCAGATGGGGTGAAGTATTTCTTGCAACGTCTCAAAAAATCAAGGCACTTGAATGCTTCTTTCGACACTTAAAATATGTCATCATTCCAACGAACGTCACAGTGAATTCTCATGCCCAGAACATCAAGAGCATCTGATTCCTCAATATCCACATTACCCATTGACACAGATGACAGCACACCACCACGCCTGTGTGTTAAAAAACAACATTGAGTCTTACGTGCATTAAAATCGACCACGTTCGCACGACCCAACTCGGAGACCTTCACCAGGTCACTTGCGAGTGTGACGTTCATACTCATCCTTCTTACCCCAACCTCCAAAATGCTCGGTCTACGATCAAAAGAGTATGAGTGACAAATGTTGCTATCATCCACAAAAGAGTAGATAGGATTAGAAGTGAGAAGAAGAAAGTCATTAAGAAATATTAGAAAAAGAGTAAAGAAAGAACAGAGCCCTGCGGTACCCCTGAGTTTACCCTGAACTCGTCGGATGAGACCCCATCTATAACCACTCTTATAGAGCGATCTCTGAGAAAACTCGATATAAATCGAGAGAAGTGACTACCGACACCACAAGCATTAAGTTTCGAAATTAGAGCCTCGTGCCAAACTCTATCAAACGTTTTTGAGATATCCAGAGGCACAACCTTACTCTCGACAAAACCATGAATGGACTTGTTTCACTTCTCCGATAGCAAAGCCAGCAGATCATCAGTAGAACGGCCCTTTTGGAAGCCGTACTGACGATCGCTAAGTAACTCGTTGGACTCCAGATATTTCACAACGTGGTGATTAATCATACTCTCCATAACCTTGGAGAGTGCGGAACATACTGCTATTGGACGGTAGTTCTCAGGGTTATTCAATATTCAATTTGCAATTTACTACATATGCTCTGAGTTTCAGAGAGTGGACTTCTTTTACTTAACCTTTAGCAAATTAAACATATTAAAACAAATAAATAATAAATATTTTTTGAATATTTTACAATATATTATTTGTTTACACCAAAACCTGTCTGTACATGATTTTTTACACGGTATCGTTTGGAATTTATCTACCGTTTAAAAACAGGTTTAAGTGTTTTGGTTATAAAGGGTCCGCTATCTAACTTTTTTTTCAACTAGTGCTTATTTCGTAAATGGTAACACTTAGCTCATGCCTGACTTGACAGATAATTAGTTTTATTCCTCCGCTGAACGAATATGGTTGTGTATACGCTTTTTTCGCTTCGCTAAGTGGGCCTGCAATCAACTTAAAGAAGATGCCGATTTTGCCAAAAAAAAATCATCTTTTCAGATGAAGCTCATCTTGGCGGGTATGTAAACAAGCAAAATTGTTGCATTTGGGACACAGAAAACCCGCACGCATACACCCAAGACGAGTCACTGTTTGGTGCAGATTTTGGTCCAGAGGCATAATTAGGCCATTTTTCTTCGAAAATGGGCAAGGAGTGGCCGTTACAGTCAATGGCGATCGTTATCGGGCCGTGTTGAACGAATTTTTGTTCACAAAAATTAAAGAGGAGGATATTAGCAACATTTGGTTTCAATAGGACAGCGCTACATGCCACACAGTCGAAGCTACACTCGATGTTTTGCACCCTGTTTCTGAAGATCGCATTATCAGCCGCAGAGCTGATGTCGGCTGGCCACCTCGGAGCTGCGACTTGACACCGTTGGACTATTATTTGTGGGGTGCCGTTAAAGATAAGTGTTACGCCAACAAGCCAGAGACAATTGACGCTTTAAAGGACAATATTCGTAAAGCCATTGGTGAAATAGAGCTGCACACAATCGATAATGTGCTTAAAAATTAGACCGATCGTGTAGGCTACTGCATGGCCAGACGATGCGGCCATTTGAATGAAATTATTTTCATTATTAACCGGAAGGATTGTACTTTCAAATAAAAAAAGAAATTTGAGAAAATATTCAGTAGTTTTTTTTTATAGCATTTTCATAAACAAATTTATTTGGCGGACCCTTTATAAACAAAATAAAAAACATGGCTGTTTAAATATAACAAACTTTCAATGCTTTTTTGTATAGCAAATGTCACTTCCATGTAATTAGTTGTTGTGACGTAGCAAAATGTAGCAGATATGCTAGGTTTGCTGCGTCTGCTAGACTTGAAAGTCTAGCCAGTTGGCAACAAAGAGTGATTTCCCCTACTAGTTTTAGTTTTCTAACAAATGTTGTGGACCAGGTAAAAAAAATGGCTTCAAAATTTGAGCCACATGAATAGAACCCTACTATAGAAAGACAGTTCGTGTATAGTTTGCAATAAAAATGTTTTTTTCTAATGTATGAGAACTGATACATTTTACAGCCTTTTCAATAATGCGTAGATCCTCCATTTTTATAGATTGTTTCGTTTGTTTAAATTCAACTGAGAATAGAATCATACAAAGATTTTATATAATCAAGCGAAATGATCCACCAAGTCATTTTTGTGCCTTCAATAAGTTACTCTTTGATAATATACTACATACACTTTACGAGCTGGCTATGCCCAAACACCTTCAAAGATTTTAAGGTTTAACAAGTAAGAGGGCCAATCAAACACATTAACATTCTGATCGCGTAGCTATGACTTTGCCACTGTAAGCCTCAAAAAATATTCAGACAGTCTGAAAACGCTTTGCTACATTAATTAGCGTTAATGGCGCTGGACAAAAAATTCAGCTCGCTGGTGCTTTAATAGGATATGGCTTCCAATACCATAACCCTTTCGACTCTGCTATGCGAACGACCCAATTGATGCTCCCCTTTTCGAAGATCCTAAAAAGATAATTTAAGCCATTTACAGCCTTAATTTCTTTTAACTGAAGGAACGCCTTGGCGCTACTCATTATTCCAGGCCATGTGAGTTCGACAAAAACCCAAACGCATATTTTTTCGAGCATAGTTCAGTGCTGGTTTTTTTCTTAAGTTTTAAGAGTTTCAGATGTTCAGTCTTCAAAATTACACTCTAAACTGTTCTTAGGCTCGACATAACACCAGCTTTAGCACTAATTTGTGCAGACGAGTCGTGAGAATTTGATGTTGCTCTGAGAATAGCACGTTTGTCAGTTGCCGAATGTACACTTCTAGTACGGCCTTTCATGTATTTTCCATAGTTGAACTCATTCCGTAAAAAATTAGATACCACATTTCGGCTTCTCTTGTGTCGTTCAGCAATTTTGTGAATTAATTGCTCTGATTCCTTAAAAATTTTAATTTTTATTTTTTCAGTTTCTATTAAGGCTGTTTCTTGAGCTATTTAAAAACAAAAATCATTAAATAACTCAATTTGCATTAAAACAATTTTTTTCTATTGCACTTGTTCACTTTCTTAAGAAAACCAAAATTAACGCGACGGTTCTAATAAAGTAACGCAAAAAAAATATAGACTATTTTGGTCAATCCCAAAACAAAGTATGAAAAAGTTATAATGGAGCTTTTCCAGCATACAAATTTGATCTTAGAGCCAGTAAACATAGACTCCTTTAAAACACAAAACAAACCACCGATAATTGTTTGCAAATATCAGAGAAAACTTCAGTTGTACAAAACACAAACTAGGGTCCTATTCTTGTCGCGGGAGTTACATATAAAAATACAGACGTAATTGACGACTTTATAAATAGTATTATAAATAAATAAAACTGTAACATAAATTCATTTCCGGTCTATTAGAATAAAATTAAAAATCAAAATTATTTTTCGGTCGCAATTCTTGGAATTGAAATTAAAATTGAATTGAATTAAATTGAATTAAAATTAATCAATTAATAAGCAATATTGTAAAATGTTGAATTAAGCAATACTGTAAAATGTTGAATTAGCATAATTATATACTAGCATAAGTCTCATTATAACAATATAGAAACTAAATAAAACAGTTGGTGGTTATCCAAGGCCAAGAACGGTTAGTTCTCCTCTAAATCTTGTATTTTATTTTTAAAAAAAGTTCGGTTAAAGTAAAGTATTATAAAATTGGCGCAGTCGGTAGGATCCCAATGTCAGTGAACGGGATCTAGTGAAACGTACCTAAAAAAAAAAAAATAAAAAATAAATAACTAAAGTAAATTCTGCGAATCCCACGGGACCCTCCAGGATTATAAATTATTAATAATAAAAAGTGCAGTGAATAATTAAAATAAAAATTAGACACCACTAAAATAAAAAGTGCAGTGAATAATAAAAAAAAAAATTTTTATTAAACACCACTAAAATAATCAGTGCAGTGAACATTTAAGGCAAGTCGACACCACTAGATGAAACAAATAGTGCAGTGAACACTTAAGCCAATCGGACATCACTAATAAGAGCAAGAAACTTTAACCAGCAAAATTTTAAATACTTACAAGATAAAAAGGAACGCCGTGTTCGACCAAAGAAGGATGGAACCAACTCAAGCAATAGACACGTCAGTGCTAGAACAATTAGCAAGGCGGGAGCAGCAACTAGAACAGCTGCGTAGTGCATACCTAGAACTACAACAACAACAACAACAACAGCCACAACAACATCAGCAATATAACCAGTTGGACCGAATTTTAAAAAATGTATCGTATTTACCAGTATTTACGGGTGTTGGAGATATCACCATAAATTCATTCTTGAGCAGTGTGGAGTACTTGCTATCAACGATAGGAGAGGAAATCCTAAAGAAGGAAGCTATAAAGGCTATCTACTACCGCAATATCCAAGGAGAAGCAAAGAACGTCGTGATCAATGTACAGCAACCTGATAATTGGACTATTATAAAGAAAACACTAAAGTTAAGGTATAGACCAGACGTGGAGCCACACCAAATCTACAGAAGGATAAATGAACTAAGAGTAAATAACGTAAGTGAGCTAGCTGTAGAATTACAGAATATTAAGTATAAAAGTGATGAATTAATTATTTATTTTCGGGACGATCATTGCATAGACTTGACTAATGTGGACAGTTTATTAACGAACATAGCAAAGGAAATGACGCAGGGAATAGTATTAGATAAGATATACGATGAACGGGATTTAGGGACCATAATAGATATAATGATGAAAAGAAGGTACGAGGACAGTTGCATTAGGCCAGAATTTAGAAAGTTTCGAGGAACTTTCAATCGTTCACAAGCGAACAAGTATAAGAATATTAATATTAATTTTAATAGAAACCAAAATTATCAGAACAGAGAGCAGTTCAACGCCAACTATAAACACAATAATAATATAAATAATAACAATAATAGATATACTAATAATAATATAAATAATAATAATAGAAATAATAACGTTTCTTATAATTCGGCACGATACAAAATCCAAAATGAATTAGGAAATAATAATACCGTAGGACAATTCCAACATGCAGGATATCCCAAGCCTTATTCTAACCAAGTTCGTTGGAATCCGCATAAACAAAACCGAATAGAACCTATGGAAATAGATAATATAGAAGTGAATTTTTGTAATCCTCAAGTAGCAGGACACCCTAGTCGTAGGTTTGGCCAAGATCGCTTAAACCTCGATAGGCAAAGCCGGGAAGGATTAGAAGTTAATTATTGTAATCCTCAAGTAGCAGGACACCCTAGTCGTAGGTTTGGCCAAGATCGCTTAAACCTCGATAGGCAAAGCCGGGAAGGATTAGAGATTAATTATGGTAACTCTCGAGTGGCAGGACACCCTAATCACACAGTTGGCCAAGATCGCTTAATTGTTGATAGGCAAAGCCCAGAGGGACCAATAGGAAATTATGAAGAAGAAAGCAATAATATGTTTTTTATGAGGCAGCCTCAGAATGTTTGCCCAAGATAGAATTGAATATTGAAAATAAAAGATACGTAGCATTAATAGATACAGGAGCTAGTTTAAGTTTAATTAACAGTGAAATAGATGACTTTATGAAAATTAAATTAAACAGACCAATAACATTTAGCACAATAACAAATAAAGATACAATAAAGTATGAAGTACATACAAAAGGACCAGACGAATTTAACTTACCAGACAATGCAAGAGTACGTTGGAAAGTCACACCATTAAGAGGAAGACTTTATGATTTTATTATAGGTTTTGATACATTAAATTCGCTGAATGCTCAAATAAATATAGAAAAAGGAGAAATAACACTTAACAGAAAAACATGCAAATTTTTGAACAAGCCTTACGATTTTAGTCACATATGCACACTTGAAATTAGTGATTCAAACTTTGAAAGACTTGCATTAGGTCATTTAAACGAGGAAGAGCATAGGGAAATTATAAAGTTGTTAAAACAATATAAGAAATTATTTTTTAAAGAAGGTGATTTATTAACAAATACAACTGAAATTCAGCACGAAATAAAGACAACAACACAACAACAAATTAATTCAAAAATGTACAGATATCCACCACAACATGAAATGGAAGTTAGAAAACAAATTAAAGAAATGGAAGAACAAGGTATTATTCAGAAAAGCCACTCCAAGTATTCAAGTCCACTTATAGTTGTACCTAAGAAAATGGACAATTCTGGTGAAAAAAAGTACCGCATAGTAATAGATTATAGGAAGTTAAATGAGGTTACTATAGACGATAAGTTTCCATTACCAAATATTGAGTCAATATTAGATAAGTTAGGTAGAGCTCAATATTTTACCACGTTAGATTTAGCAAAAGGTTATCATCAGATTTTAGTGAAAAAAGAAGACAGAGAAAAAACTGCGTTTGTAACACCACATGGGTTATATGAATTTATAAGAATGCCATTTGGCTTAAAAAATGCGCCAGCCACATTCCAACGGCTAATGAACGAAATTTTAAGAGATTATATTAACAAAACTTGTGTCGTGTATTTAGATGATATTCTAATATTTAGCACCTCGCTACAAGAACACTTAAATGCAATACGTGAGATCTTTGATGTGCTGGAAAAGAAAAATTTAAAAATTCAAATAGATAAATGTAATTTCTTAAAGAGAGAGACAGAATTTTTGGGACATGTTTTAACGAAACATGGAATGAAACCTAATCCAAATAAAATTAAGGTAATAGAAAAATTAGAATTACCTAGAACAGAAAGGCAGATCAAAAGTTTTTTAGGAATTACAGGATATTACCGAAAGTTTATAAAAGATTATGCCAAAGTAGCACAACCAATTACTAAGTATTTAAAAAAAGGGGTGAGAATAAATATCAAAGATCCTACTTATATTGAAGCCTTTGAAAAATTAAAAAACCTAATTAGTATACATCCAATATTACGCTTCCCTAACTTTGAAAAACAGTTTACATTAACAACAGACGCATCCAATTATGCGATCGGTGCTGTGTTGTCACAAGAAGGACATCCAGTATGTTACGCCTCAAGAACTCTGAATAACCATGAAAGAAACTATTCTGCAACAGATAAAGAGTTTCTGGCCATAATGTGGAGTGTCAATTATTTCAGACCTTATCTTTACGGTAGAAAATTTAAAATTCTTACTGATCACCAACCAATTAAATATTTACATTCCAAGTACAGGGGGAAAGATATGTCTCCCAGACACCAGAGATGGTTGTTAAAATTAGGTGAATATCAATTTGAGATCGAATACTTAAAAGGAAAGGAAAATAAAGTAGCAGACTTTCTAAGCAGAATTGAGAAAAGTGAGGACACTATTTTAGAAAACGAGGGGGGTGAAAACAGTAATAGCGAAATTTCTTTCCCTATTAATCACATAGAAGACGATGTAACCATGGCAACTGTACATTCAGCTGATGAAGAATTAGGAGATTATTTTTTCATTAAAGACGAAATAGTTAATAAATATAAAACTCAAATAATTTTAACAAATAATAAGGTAGAAGAATTCAAAGAGATAAATGGTAAACGAATTATTTTTATTGCTGAAAACGATTTTGAGCACATGGGAGAAATCTTTAGGAGATACATATCAAAAGGCCAAATTGGAATTTATTCAGAACTACAAGAAAGAAAGTATAATATAGTACAGGAAAAGCTAATAGAGATGTATTCAAATGACAGTCAAATAAAGTTTATTAAATGTACTAAAAGAGCACAGGATATAGATACAGAAGTGGAAGCAGTTAAGCAAATATCATTGTACCATGTTAAGGAAAGCATGCATTCAGGTATAATCGAAACTTATAACCAACTTAGAAACAAAATTTACTATCCAAAACTTATGGAATTAATTCAATTGATAATTAACCAATGTGAGATCTGTCAAGAAGTAAAATATGACAGAAACCCAATCAAACCTAAATTTTTATTCACAGAAACACCATCGGAACAAAATGAGATTGTTCACCTAGACACATATGTAATAAAAAGAAATATTTTTTTAACAGTAATAGATAGTTTTTCTAAATTCGGAGCGGCTTACCCATTAAACGATAGAAACCATTTAACTATTATTGAGCAATTAGAAGACCACTTTTCAAAAATAGGAAAACCCAAAAAAATAGTAGCGGACAATGAATTCAAAGCAGTCCGAATAAAAGAATTTTTACAAAAGGAAAATATTGAATTGCATTTAACTAAACCCAACAGTCACACGGGTAATGCAGACATAGAACGTTTTCACAATACAATAGCAGAAAAATTCAGGATATTATATAAAATAGAAAAAAATGTTCCAATAAAACAATTGATTCAGAAGGCAATAAGAAATTATAATGAACGTTACCATTCCAGCATTAAATGCACACCTAAGGATGTACATTTAGGAAAAATAGAAAACAGCACGGTTAAACAGAATTTAGAAGAAAATAAAAGAAAAGTAATAGAAAAACTAAATAAATCTAGAGAAGACTATAGAGAAGCAAGAAAAGAAGGATTTATAAAAAACTACAAGGCACTTAGACATAAGGAACAACCAAAATATAAAAAAAGCTAAATTAGAAAAAATACACTTGTGTAATATTAAAAGACCTTTAAAATTTTCAGATATGGATGAAGATAATACTGATGATAATCATGCTGACACCAATGAGTAAGGGAACGATAACAACTAAACGACTTACGGAACAATCAGGATTTATAGACATTTTTATAAAAAATCAGGAGATTGTCAAAGAATCAGACATAATATTACATATAATAAACCTACAAGAAATAGAACACATTCTGGACCAAATGACAGAAAACGTTATTTTAATAAAGACAAAAAATAAAGAAATACTTCAACTCGAATTATTAGAAGCCAGGAATAAATTGATTACTTTAAAACCAAAACGAATCAGACAACGTAGAGGACTAATTAACGGCATAGGCAGTATGTCGAAATGGTTATTCGGCACTATGGATGACGAAGACAGACAGAACATTCAAAAACATCTATTTAATATTAATGAAATAATTAACAATAATGATCAACAAATTGTAATTAATAACTATTTTAATGAAACTATAAACCATTTAAAAATGATTATCAAAAATGATAGAAAAATAATAGAGACAAAAATAAATTCTATAGATAAAATTCTAGATATAGAAAATGATAAACACATATATTTAGAACAATTATCAAATATACAACTTATAAAAAATAAGATAGAACATTTGCAGGATAATGTTATTTCCGCAAAATATGGTATGATACATCCTAGTATTTTAACTTTTAATGAAATTGAGAAATACAAAATAGACTATGATAAATTAAAATATATACAAATTGGAACAACGTTTTTAAGCGATTCTCATTTAGTTTTTGGCATAAAAATACCTAAAACCTTTGAAATAGTAAAATTAAGATCAATTGTACCCATACCAAATAATGAAAGTAATGAAATAGATTATAGTATTGAAAAGATTTTTGAATTTGATAACAAAATTTATAAATTTGAAGAACACAAATATCTAAAAGACTTAAAAATAAGCACACATTGTATAATCAAAAATAATTGTCAACTAATAAAACATAACGAATTTGCAATATTTGAATTAGATATAGACACAATTATAGTTAAAAGTGCAACTAATATAAGTATAAATCAAACTTGTAATTCTGAAAAAATTATCTTAAATGGAAACTATTTAATTAATTATAATAATTGCTCAGTAAAAATAAAGGATTATCTCTTCTCAAACATTGTAGAAACTATAGAAGAAAAACAAATATTTAATAATATTGATAGTTTATGGAATTTTACTAATAAGATAACATTTGAACAAATTAAAGAAGAACATCAAGTAAATGTAAGAAATATCAAAGAATTAAATTTCCACAAAAGAATCACATATAGCTGTAACATTTTAATCATAATTGTAATACTTACCTTTTTTATAATAATCATAACCAAACATAAACATATTAAAATAAAATTAAACAATAGAATTCAGGAGAATTCTAATCTAAAGGGGGGAGAAGTTACATATAAAAATACAGACGTAATTGACGACTTTATAAATAGTATCATAAATAAATAAAACTGTAACATAAATTCATTTCCGGTCTATTAGAATAAAATTAAAAATCAAAATTATTTTTCGGTCGCAATTCTTGGAATTGAAATTAAAATTGAATTGAATTAAATTGAATTAAAATTAATCAATTAATAAGCAATATTGTAAAATGTTGAATTAAGCAATACTGTAAAATGTTGAATTAGCATAATTATATACTAGCATAAGTCTCATTATAACAATATAGAAACTAAATAAAACAGTTGGTGGTTATCCAAGGCCAAGAACGGTTAGTTCTCCTCTAAATCTTGTATTTTATTTTTAAAAAAAGTTCGGTTAAAGTAAAGTATTATAAAATTCGGGAGTGTATGTATATAGAATGACTTACTCTATACTCTCGTAGAGATAACCTTGGGTTAAATAAGATAATTAAAGAAAGAAAAGAAAAAGTTGAAAGATAAATAATAATATCGATGTAATAATAATAACAGTAAATAAATATAGATTTCATTAGATCAATATAAAAAGTGTAAGTTTTCTCAAATAAGGACATATTTGTATATGGTATGTATATAGGGATGTGCGTATGTGAGCCTATCTAGAAACTCATAAATAACAAGACTTTTGTTAAGCAAAAAAGCTGAATAAATTACAATTTTCGATGATATTTTGGAAATTTAATTCTTGTTCTTATTAATTTCTACCAAATACGAGGGCGGATTGATATTGAAGCTACCTAAGTAGGAAAAAAACATTTTTTTTTCAAAAACCTTTCATTTCTCAACGTAGTCTCCTTTTAGCTCAATACACTTAGTAAGACGATTTTCCAACCTTTTATACGACTTTGGGAACTCCTCAAAATATGCATTAGTTTCGGTAATCACTTCTTCGTTTGAGATGAATCTTTTTCCTGCGAGCCATTTTTCAAATTTGGAAACAGGAGAAAGTCACTATGGACTAAATCTGGACTATAAGGTGAATAATCAACCAATTCGAAGTGTATTTCTCGTAGTTTTAGCATCGTATCTAATGCTGTATGAACCGGTGCGTTCTCTTGAAGAAGGAGCACTTTTTTCTTGTTTAAATGTGGTCGTTTTTCCTTGATTGCATCAACCAATTAATCCAATAATGCTCGGTAATAGTCTCCTGTGATTGTGGATCCCTTTTCTAGATAGTGGATGAGCAATATTCCGTGTGTATCCCAAAATACAGTGGCCATAACCTTGCCAGCCGATTTCGCTGTCTTCGCCTTCTTCGGAGCAGTTCCACCAGCTTCCACCCATTGCTCGATTGATTTTTGGTTTCAGGTGTGTAGTGGTGGACCCATGTTTCATCAACAGTTATTAATCTACGCCAAAAATCAGCAGGATTATGCTTTATCATGTCCAAAGACCGCTGTGAAGTGATCTGTCGAACTCGTTTTCGTTCAGCACTGAACCCATCTTGACGATAGCTTTTTCATATGCAAATGTTCATGCAAAATGTTGAACACACGTTCATATGATATGTTTACAATTTTAGTAATCTCACGTATTTTGACCCGGCGATCATTCATAACGATATCGAGGATTTTCTTGATATTTTCTTCAGTAACACCTCTTTTGGCCTTCCTGTTGATGGTATTGTTGCAGTGCTTGTTCGGCCCCGTTTAAATTCAGCAATCCAATATTTTACCATATAATCTGACGGAGCAGATTCGCTGTAATGTTTATCGAGCTTTTCTTTTGTCTCTTTCGCCGTTTTGCCTTTCAAATAATAGTGTTAAATCACTACACGAAATTCACTTTTTTCCATTTTCCAAGAAACACAAAAGTTGCTTACTTCAAACGACTACAACAAATAAGCTAATCGATGAAATTGGCTAAAATTTTAACAGCTGACGTTTGAGAGATCGTAATTTCTAAGAAAGAAAAAGTTTTTGTGTATGTGCTGCCATCTAGCGCTAGGTAGCTTCAATGTCAACCTGCCCTCGTATGTTTAGTTTTGTAAAACAAAATTGATTAATTCATTCATGATGAATTTAAATTAAAATATGTTTTTAACATCAATAGAATACCCCATACGTGTCTACGAATAAAATAAAATTGATTTTTTTACTTTACATGTACTTGTATGTATGTATGTATGTATGTATGTATGTGTGTATATATAAAGAGTTTTGCCATTTTTCTTATTCTTTATATTGGCATTTGTAAGTATGCAGTAATAATAATAAAACAAAAACAAAAATAAACAACAAAAAAACATAAATAGAAAGAAAACAAAAACTAACACATAACAATTTAAGGACATTAATCAGATTGTGCGGTATGAAAAGGATATTTATTACCCCAAAGAATATTTCGATAGACGTCTCAAAATTCATGTGTGTGTTTGTGAGTTTGTGTGAGTATGTATAGGAATGTATTTGGAATGTGTGAGTGAGTATGTGTGTGTGTGTGTGTGTGTTAGTAATGTAGTAAATTAACCAAGCATATGTGGTGGCGTGAGTCTGAGTGTAAGTGTATGTGTTAAGAGATTTGTCATAATTTACGTTTCATTAAATATTTATATGAAAACCTACTCATAATGTCAATTGCCATAAATCAAAGTAAATTAAATCTATAACATATATTACTTAATATACCATATGTATATGTATTTGTAAGTGTATTTGTTTATTACTCTTTCTAAGTATTTGGAAATGGGTAAGTGTGTGTAGATTTATTGGAATTTGTAGGAAAACCAAATTATTGTATCCTTACATACATATATGTGTGTATGTACTCTATAATGAAATATTATTTATTTACACCCCACATAACCTACATTTTCCTATTGCGGTTGGTTTTACTTTCTTTCCTTTTTCTCAAAAAATCAGAGTCCATATGTCTGCAAGTAGTATTCCAAGCCTTGTGTTTTTGCTGTTTAAGTTTCATTTGACATATTTTTTGTGTTGTTTGTTGTGAAATTGTCGAGAATGCGCCTATGAAATTGCAAAACTGTGTATTATTGTCAAAATGCTACCAGGAATATTTAAAGCCTTAAGCAATTTCTATGCCATTGACATTTATTTCAAACACACACACTCTCACACATACGCACACATCTAACTAATACAATTAAATTATTTTAGTATTAGTTTACTTTAATTTTAAGTTACTTATGGCAAAGGATTTGAAAATAATGGCCATAATCCTTTTACAAATAATAAAGTATTCTTATATAAATATATGCCGATAACAATGTAAAGTAATTCAAATTCATTTTTTTAACGAAAATAGTAGAAAGTGTAGTTCCTGTGCCTACTAATCATCACCGAAGCCAAAAATAAATTTGATAGAGACTAGTGTGGCGTGTTAAATAAAAGTGTGTGAGTTAGCTGAGGCTACATCTCCTTTCGATTGAATATTCTAATTTTAAGCAAATTGTTTCGCGTCTGTACATACTCGACCATAAGCATAATTGTGTTATCCGTCTAGAGAAATGTTTAAACATGGAAAACACTGACACACCACAATATACCAAAGGCTAAAAAAGAATCAATGAAATTAAAAATAAAAAGTATTACCAACACTGTCTGCTAAACAATTTAAGAATGTATTAAAAACCCTTAATTTAAATTTAAAAAATTAAATGTAATATTTTATTGAAATTTTTTAAAGTCAATTCCATTATTAAAAAAAAAACATTACCCTTTAATTTAATTAAAAATAATATTAACAAATAATACCTTTAATGCCAACAATTTCAATATTTTTTATTTCAATCTCGTTCTTATTAAATTTATAAAATATTTTATAAAAAAAACTAAATAAATTGAATATAATAACCGAATTGCATGTCAATTGAATGAATAATAAAAAATATATTAAAAAAATTGGTTGTTTATTAATAAAAAAAAAATGTTTTTCTTGTATTCATTTATTTATTTTCCTTTTTCATTAATTGACAAAAACACCTGTTTTTCCAATAATTGCATTTAAAATTATTTAAATAATTGTATACATAGAATATATAGGTATGCATGTATAAGCATTTCAATCTTGATTGTATATTGAAATGAAAAAAGAAACAAAGCAATTGAAATAATAACGAAAATAACAATAATAGTACAAGATAAGTTTATTATGTGTTAAAAATAAAAATGTTCACAAAAAAACAATCGTAATGAAAGTATTTTAATTGTATATTTTTTGAAATAAACATATTAATATATTAACTCAGATACATACCCATACAACATGATAGCAGGCATAAACATAAGTAAGCATAAAATAATATATTCACTCTTGTGTCTATATATGTATATGAATACACACACATACACAAATTGTATTTAAATGAAAACAATCTCCGTAATAATAAAAAATAACTGCAAGCCAAAACAGTTAAAATTTATAGCCACAACTGTAAACTTTTGACACTGAACAAATTAAGTATAATATTGTACACATACACATGAACATATACACAGACACAGATTCACTTGTACAATACATGCATACATGCAATTATAAGCATAAACCGTGCTATGTTATATCAAAATGAATAATACATTATAATGTGTGTGTGTGTGTGTGTGTATATGCGAGAGACGGTTCATACACATGCTCTCATATTTAAATGTGTTTGTGTAGTTTTTTATCTTTTATACAAAAGCTTGTTTATATTTATATGCTGATTATACAAATAAGAAAGAAAATGTTCGATTTTTGTTTTCTCTCTCTCTCTCTCTCACACACATACACATACACACATGCATCTACACTTGCACAAAAACAAATGTGAAGATATTAAAATTAATTTGTAAAAGTCATTTGTTGTTTTCACTTTGACCGAAATATCAAAAAATAAAAAATAAAAATATTCTACAAAAATAAAAAATTGTTGGCCATGTTTACAAATGATCATTTTCACATACTTACATATGCACACACACAAACACAAAGACAAACAAACACATATATTCAAAATACATATGAATATATAATATATTATCCATAATATAATATAGATGTCTATTTACATATGTATGTATATATAAACACGAGTAAATATATATGTACAAGAATTAAAGAATTAAAAGACTAATGTACGAGTATTTATTTATTTATTGCTTGCCTATATATTGCTTATCTTCATCATCAACAACAATACACCAACAATAATAAGTCATTGTGGTAAAAAGTCAATTTGGTTTTATTTATATGTATGCCATATAAATAAGTACAACCACACATACATACATACATACATGAAAATATATTTTCTTTTTTTTTTTTTCTTTTTGTATGTTCACAAGTATTTTTAACAAGTGTATCGTTTGTAGTAGAGCATGTAATCGTCTTAAAAGAAATAATATCTTAAGGCTTTAAAAACATAAAATTTCTCTCAGTTTAATATTAGTTTAGATGACAAATGACAACTTGAAAACCAATATTTTAGTTAAAACATTTGCAAAGTAGTTTTATTGTAGTTTAAATAAACAACAATGTCATTAAAAAGCTTAAGGAATTTTTGTATCGTTTCTAAAGTAATACTAAATATAAAAAACATTCCACAATATATACTTATATAAACTTTTTTTTTAAATGTTAAATGCACCTGGAATATCATGAAAATTATTCCAATTCAGCTTTAAGGCCTTTCACTCATTTCAAAGCCCTCAAGTCCATAAATTAATTTCTTTTTTCTTAAGTTTTGGAATTTCGATAACTTTCGGCTAAATTTTACTTCTACACCCAAAGAAAAAACAACAGAAATTCAACAAAAACAACCTTAAATCAACAAAAAAAAAACAACAACTTTCAACGTAAAAACAATTTAGCTTCAAAATCAATGTGAAAAAAACTTAGGTTTTAAATTGCTCATACTTGGTTTTACATTGGCCAATCTTGAATCAAAAATTAAAATTTTTAATTCAAAAATGTGCAACATTAAATTACAATTACAATTGTATTTGATATTTCCTCAAAATAGAAACATTTTTAAGTCAAAGTTGCAAATAATCAAATCAAAATAGCACAACTTAACTGTAGTAGTACAGTTCCAAAACATTCACTTGCTTTAATGTTTTTGATTCAAAATACAATAAATTTATTAAAAAATATTTATTCGAAGTAAATTATTTATTTTGGTAGGATATAAAATACATAAATAGATAAAATACATAAATATCATCAAACACATCGTGAAATGTGAGTACTTCTGCTCAAAGAAAAAAATAAGAATTTAAAATAATATTCATCAATATGATATTGCCAGGCTAAAATACTGGCTGTTCTTAGGGCTACTCAAGTTAGATCTTAGAATATTGCAATAGGGAAGAGGGCAACGATCCAATTTTTTATTTTTATTTTATTTATTTAAGAGACTGTAGACTCACTGCTATATCAGCCGCAACAAAATTGCCAGCAAACTGGTAAAACTGCATTCGGTAAACAAGTCTTTACCTGTGAAATAATGGATGAGCACATCAATAGCAATCTCTTCAGAAAGGCAAGAGAATGGATCTCGGTAAAATCCGCAAGCTCATGGAGTGATACTCCTAAGTAATTGCAGGTTATCTAAAGCCGATGGCTGGCATTCGATATGTGGTGATGCAACTGAAAACCTTCCTTCTTCTCCATCCAGAACTTCCAGAGCATTAATTCAATTAGAGACTCATATATTTTTGTTTAGCTACGAAAACCTGTAACCTGCAGTCAGGCAATACTCCCTGTCCTCCTATTTAGGTTTACTTTTTTCATCCCTATGGCATATTCCTCGTATTTTTCTACCTTTACCCAGTTTCCCCTTCAGCATAACATTTTCCATACTATACCCCTAACTTCTCTAAGCCCAATCTCCTGTTATAATTTCATTCTTTCGCTTTTCAATCACCAGCAGTGGAAAAAAGTATGGATATTCCATCAACATCTCCGGTGTCTTATACAAATTCTTGATAGTTAGCTTTTGCTGTTGCCAAGAGGTATTTCCGGATATATCCGTTCCCAGACAGCAATTTTAATGTAGTAGCTTACCTCTCCACATCTATTCTGAGTATTAGTTTTGCTGTTCATCTTTCCTCCCCAGCCTTACTCCTTTTTTCTTGCAACTTCCTCAGGGTTTCTTTTCGTAGCTACCTTTCATCTATTTTGTTCCTTTGTCTTGGTTTAGCCCATGTTCTATATGCCAATGCTACTCTTAGCGCCGATGTTCTTTGTACAGCCAATAGCATGTTTCGTCTTTTCTGCGTTTCGACACACGTACATCACACTTCACTGCCATATGGAAGCACATAATTTGTGGTATCCTTTAATAGCTTCCGTCTGAGCTGTGTGGGTCCTCCTATAATTAACATTAGTCTGCCAAGTATGTACATAGTTCTCCAAGCTTTCTTGGCAGCATGTTCTTTTCGATGGGTAAATTTAAGTCTAATAACGAATCTGATTCTCAAACATTTCAGTATATTTCTTGTAGTTGTGCTCGTATCTGGGATGTTAAAATCTATCCCTAAAGGTATACGCTTCTTCGTTCAATATGCTCAGCCCTATTTTCTCCGTGCTAAGGCTCAAGCTCTACTGCACCAACCGTGATTTGCTTCGAATCATAATTCTATTCGGTTTTGTTCTCGCACCCTCTACGTTACTAGCAGTAATGACGCCGCTACATTGTCTGCATAGGCCACTAGATAACAGTCATCGGGCATTTCTAGTCTCAGGATTCCATCAAACATTATAATCCTCAAATCGGGACCACTGCTGCTTCCGATGATATTTCATTGACCTCACTTCGGTGTAATTTCAATGTATGAAATTAATTTGCATTGTCTTAATATTGTCCTTTCATTGTAGGTTATTAAAAGCATTACGGACACATAATGTGGTTAATAGGATGACATGCTTGGACTAATTATTCCCTCGCTGAGCCTGCTTCACTCTCAAAACCAAGTCTCGAGATCTCCGAGTGTTGATTTCCCATTTTGGCAACTATGCTATCACTGCAGCCATGAGCCTGTCATTTGTTAGCTTCTAAAAAATCTTCCCGGTTTCATCAAACATAAAAGATGGTCTGTATCCTGAAGGCTGTGTTGGAACTTATATTCCCTTACCAAGGCAATCTTTTATCTTTTCCAGGTTTTCATATGATCTGTATCGTTTGAGTTATTTTGTTCGAATGTTACCAATTACTATCTAACTTTTTTTTATTATTGGGTATACAACTTAATAATATCGACTTTATTGCTTGCTTTTTTGCATTTATTATAAAAACAAAATATATTATTCAAAGTATTGTCCATCGTTAGCCACTACGTTTTTCCATCTTCATTGTAGCAAATGGATTCCTCGCTCCGGTTTTGAGATAAAGAATGAATCAAGCCAATTTCTAATACCCGTTTCAGAAGTGAAGCGAAACAAATTGTGGTCAGAAGGAGCAAGGTCTTAATTATAAGGCGAGTGAGCCAATACTTCCTATCCACTATTTTCCAAATAGTTTTTGACCGGTCTTGCAACATGTAGCCGAGCGTTATAATGATGGAAGATTATGGCCTCGTGTCTGGTCGAATATTCTGGTCATTCTTCGTTGATTGCTCTCTTCAAACGAATCAATTGTGTTCGGTATAGGTCCCCGGTGATCGTCTGACCCTATTTCAACAGCTTATAATACAGAAGACTCTTCTGATCCCACCAAATACAGAGCATTATCTTGGCATCATGGATATTGAAGTTATCGTGATGTACCCATTTTTCATCACTAGTAAAAATACGATACAAAAATGACTTATTTTTACAGCGTTCAAGCATCATTTTCGACATGCAAAATCGCCTTTCAATATCTCTCGGCTTCAATTCATATGAAACCAAATTTCCTTGCTTTTGAATAATTCCCAATGCCTTTAAACGTAGGGAAATTGCTTGTTGTGTGACAACAACCTTCGCCGAGTAATGCTTCCAATTCCTCATCTCAAACTTTTTTGGCTCATCAGGCCTCATTCATTGTCTTCTGTGTCGATATCACCATTTTTAAATAGCGCAAACCATCGTTCACAAGTTTTTTGATTTGGTGCATGTAAGCTTCTACCAAAAATCGATAACTTTCAGCGACTGTTTTCTTCAAATGAAGGCAGGTTATCAGACTTCCCCGAAAAACATCTTTTTCAGGCACAAAGTTCGCTTGTGTTTACACTTTGATTATAATAACAGATGTTAACCGTTCAAAATATCATATTTGTTATTATTGGCACAAACCATATGTAATAGTTATGCCACATGTTGTCCAAATCGATATTATTAACTTGTATACCCAATACAATGCAATTTTACTAACAACGAAATATTTTAAATTTTTTACTAACTCGTAAAGCAATTCCTCAAGAATAGAAACCTACCACTAAACCTTTTCACTTTTAATCGAAAATTTTATTTCAAATCTTTTTTATGTTCAATAAAAATGAAATCCTATCACATTTGTCCTCTTTGCTTTAAGTATGCCGTAATAGAAATAGTTCTGCAAGCTTTCAATACGAGTAAATATCAATTTGAATGAGAAAACTATTTTTGAAATTTTTTTCTGGAGTTGATGTATAAGTTACAGTGCGTAACAAGATTAAAACTGTATGCAGTGCACTTATGTATAAAACACTTGACCAAAAAATTGCTAATATTCATCAAAATTATAAAAGCAAAATTATATATGTATTTAAGATGGAAAACAAACGAAATCACTTCATTTTAACTCAATTTATGTGTTTTTCTTCTTCTATCTTCCAACAAAAACGAAAATTGAATTTTACTTCTGGTAAACAGACAGAGAACGAAATTTATTACGAATTTATTTAAAAGTTTAACAAAATGTTGTTGTTGTTGTTGTTGTTGTTGTTGTATTTTTTGCTCTATTTGCACACCATTGAATTTAATATTTAAAAAAGGCAATATATGTTCATTATAAGAGTTTATTATACATACTTACACATCTCCAAACATATGTAGAAATACGTGTGTATGAGTGTGCGTATAAAACGGTATATCATATCAGATCAATTTATAACATTTATTTAATCGCCTTTTACGAGCTATAAATATAAATGCATTTATTTCTGAGTATATTGTTAGCCTCACTCTCCCACTCTGTCTGTACCTCTGTGCATAGTTGCCAGATTTGACGATTTATTGTCGTTTTGATGATTTTTTTGACAAAATTTTGGCAAAATGACGATTGAGGTTTTTTGCCTCTAAAATGACGATTTTTGCTATATGGACCATAAGCAGCTCTAAAAGTATTAAAAATTCTTTGTCGTTGAGACAACTAGATTACTTCTTATTATTTTTGCTTACGATCAATTTAATAAAAAGTAAAGAAATTAGCTCATGCGTTTTTTCAGCGAAAAACAAATTTTTTCGGCATGATTTATACAATTACTGTGACTTTATACCAAAAATTACAACGATTGTTTATATCGCACACTAAATCATAAACAGCTACAAACCAAAAAACTGTTTTTTAAGACATTATTGTAAAATAAAATGATTCGTTTAAAGTGCAGCCCATTAGGTTTGTTTATTACATTACAACTATGGCGTTACAATGAGTCACGTCTAACTGAACTTTTAGTTGATTATGTGCAACCGACATATCGCGACACAAGTAGCATACCAGCATTTTACTACTTCCAACAAAAACAGATATGGAAACGCAAATTTTGTGTTCGTTAGAGATTTGTTCTGTGAATTAGTTTATGCAAAAACAGCGGTTTTGATAAATTTTGAGTTGTGACTGTTGATGATTTAGTGTGCAATAGATAAAAATATTAGTGAAAAAGAACTGTAAGCAATTATTAGAGGAATCAATGAATAGTTTTAAAATTTGTATAATAAATCTCGTACTAAAATTATAAGTATTGTTACGAAAATAAGATTGGAAACCTCTCTACTTCGCTAATATAAATAAACAAAAGCTGCAAGAACAACTATATAGGATGTTTATAAATAGCCAGAATCGACAACAACAAACATTAGCAAGGATAAAATAAATAAAAATAACACGGCAACAACAAAAACTAACAGCAAAGAAAACAAGTAACAGATAATACAAAAGCAACAACAATACTAAGAGCTGAAAGAGGTAGATGTTCACATACGCATGGCTACAAAAGAACTAAAAAGAAATTAAACGAATGAAATGGAATCTACCCGAAATATCGAGAGGTTCGAGAGCTTTCGATGTATTGTTTACTCAACCATATAAAAAACACATCGATGCGAACAACAAGCAGTTTAAGTAAAGTTAACTTAGCGAGAGAGTCTTGTTGGTTTGAAGTCAACTTAGAGAGTTTAGAGTGGTTTATCTCTGGTCGAAGAGAATTTAAGTTGTAATCGAACCTAAGTTAAAACTACGAGTAATTGTTGTTGTTACAAACTTGGAAATGAACATAGAAAAAAGAATCGAATATTTTTATTGCTTGTTAAAAAGGTTACAAGCAGTGGTGCACAAAATTGTGTTGAATAAAGGATTTTAATTAAAAACCAAACACAAGTCTTATTTTATTTTAACTACAATCTACGAACTCATAATTAAACGTTTTTAAAAAGGTAAAAACGTGTCAGTATTTTAGTCATTTAGTAGTATTATGAGTTACAATCAGAGAAATTTGTTATGAATATAATATAATTTAGAGTCAAGATAGTATTTTGACATTACTATCTAATAAAATTTTAAAAGTGGATTGAATCGATTCGGCACATAATGTATTACTTTATAAGTTGTTTTAATTAATTATATAAGTATTGTAAATAAAAATTGAAAACACACTATCAAATTGCTTATTTGTTTGGTACGATTTATTTGACGATTTTTTTACGATTTTTCGAAACTGAAATGACGATATTTTTCAAATTTATCGGAAAAATTGAAGATTTTCTGCAAATTTCATCTGGCAACCCTGCCTCTGTATAAGTGCCCTACAACAACTTTTTACACCTTTTTTATATTTAAACATTTGAAAGAGTGAAACAACAAGAGAAAAAGTGAAACAACAAGTGTTGCAGTCATATTTTGAGACATTTGACAGCATACATAAAAAACAATATTTTTGTGCATTCTAGCAAAAAATAAAAGATAATCGAATTAAAAATATTGCAAAGGGTCCGCCATCTAACGTTTTTTTTTAACTAGTGCTTATTTCGTGAATGGTCTGATTTGACAGATAATTAGTTTTATCCTTCCGCTGAACGAATATGGTTGTGTATACGCTTGAACTACGCTGAGAATCTGGGCCTGCGATCGACTTACAGAAGATGCCGATTTTGCCAAAAAAAAAAAAAAAAAACATCTTTTCAGATGAAGCTCATTTTGATCTTGGCGGGTATGTAAACAAGCAAAATTGTCGCATTTGTGGCACAGAAATCTCGCACGCATACATACACCGACACACCCAAGACGAGCCACTGTTTGGTGCGGCCATTTTTCTTCGAAAATGAGCAAGAAGTGGCCGTTACAGTCAATGGCGATCGTTATAGGGCCAATTTGAATGAATTTTTGTTCACAAAAATTGAAGAGGAGGATATTACCAGGGACGGCGCTACGTGCCACACAGGTGAAGCTACATTCGATGTTGTGCACCCTGTATTTGAAGATCGCATTATCAGCCGCAGAGCTGATGTCGTTTGGCCACCTCGGAGTTGCGATTTGACACCGTTGGACTATTATTTGTGGGGTGCCGTCAGAGATAAGTGTTACGCCAACAAGCTAGAGACAATTGACGCTTTAAAGGACAATATTCGTGAAGCCATTGGTGAAATACAGCTGCACATAATCGATAATATTCTAAAAAATTGGACTTATGGTGTAGGCTACTGTATGGCCAGCCGAGGCAGCCATTTGAATGAAATTATTTTCCATTATTAACTGGAAGGATTGTACTTTCAAATAAAAGAAGTAATTTGAGAATATATTCAGCAGTTTGTTTTTATATCATTTTCAAAAAAAAATTATTTGGCGGACCCTATATGTATTATGTAAAAACTGATAAAAGGACATCGAAGCAGGAGGAAATTGAAGCATATGTAAGTATCCAGAACTTTTAATATACATATGTAAATATCAATAAATATTTTTACCAGGTCGTGCCAAAACTATAAAGGATGGCTCAATAGATATTCTTGATAAAATACAAGGTAGCCATCAGTCTGTCTGTTAATGACTGGTCAGATAAAGGACAAACATCGTGACGAAGTCGCATGCATGCTGCAATTTATGACAATTGCAGATTAAAAGTAAAAGGTGGAATCGCCAGATTTTGTTCAGATTATGGTAACAAACACAAATTAATACTTTATTATTTTAATATTTATCCTTCTTTACAGATAACATTCGAGCAATGTCTGCAGACAATCTGCTTAGAAGTACTATTGGGAAAGGAGACGGAAAAAGCATGCACTAGGCAAGCTCATGTTGTTCAACAAGACTGAGAGGTATTCATATACGAGGGCGGATTGACATTGAAGCTACCTAGCGCTAGATAGCAGCACAAACACAAAAACTTTTTCTTTCTTAGAAATCACGATCTGCCAAACGTCAGCTGTTTTAACCAAATTCATCGATTAGTTTATTTGTTGTAGTCGTTTGAAGTAAGCAAGTTTTGTGTTTCTTGGAAAATGGAAAGAAGTGAATTTCGTGTAGTGATTAAACACTATTATGTGAAAGGCAAAACGGTGAAAGAGACAAAAGAAAAGCTTGATAAACATTACGGCGAATCTGCTCCGTCAGATTATAGGGTAAAATATGGGATTGCTGAATTTAAACGGAACCGAACAAGCACTGCAACAGTACCATCAGCAGGAAGGCCAAAAGAGGTGGTTACTGAAGAAAATATTAAGAAAATTCTCGATATCGTTATGAATGATCGCCGGGTCAAAATACGTGAGATTGCTGAAATGGTAAACATATCATATGAACGTGTGTTCAACTTTTTGCATGAACATTTGCATATGAAAAAGCTATCGGAAAGATGGGTGCCACGTTTTCACGGTGTTGAACAAAAACGAGTTCGACAGATCACTTCACAGCGGTGTTTGAACATGATAAAGCATAATCCTACTGATTTTTAACTGTTGATGAAGATTAATAACTGTTGATGTAACATGGGTCGACCACTTCACACCTGAAACCAAAAATCAATCGAAGGAATGGGTGGAAGCTGGTAGAAGTGCTCCGAAGAAGGCGAAGACAGCAAAATCGGCTGGCAAGGTTATGGCCACTGTATTTTGGGATGCACTCAGAATATTACTCATCAATTATCTTGAGAAGGGATCCACAATCACAGGATAGTATTATCGTGCATTATTGGATCAATTGGTTGATTTAATCGAGGAAAAACGATCACATTTAAACAAGAAAAAAGTGCTCTTTCTTCAAGACAACGCACCGCACCAACGCAGTTAAAAGGAGATTATATTGAGAAATAAATGGTTTTTGAAAAAAATGTTTTTTTCCTACTTAGGTAGCTTCAATAACAATCCGCCCTCGTATATACATCTATAAATGATAAAATAATTAGTAACTTACATACTTATGCATATAATTATTATCATTGATTTATCTTTTCTTCAACTTTCAGATCTTTTTCAACTTTATAGACCAAGTTTAGTTCAAAACAAGAGTAAGAGAGTATTATTAATGAATTATAAAATATATTTTTAATTTACTAAATTATTGGTGTAAAAAATCGTCTTTTATTACAAAAAAATTACATATATCAACTTTGACGTATAAACCATCAAATATGATAAGTCAACTTTGACTAACATTTACATCATCTTTGATAAGTATGCAGAATGAGTAGTGTATGAGAAGCTCAGATATATGTTTTATAGTTCACAGAATTCATAAGTTAGAGAAGGATGGAAAGCCAGATGTACACAAATGATTCGTTCATTTCTTTCATTTTGCTCTTAATAACTTGTTAGAAAGAAATGATAGAAAATGCAATCACAGTGCCAGTCAATTCCCGGTCAAATGACTATCACTGTCCTTATAGGGTGATTGTCTACATTTATACATTTCAATTGAAAAAAAAACAAAAACATACATGCAATTGCAAAAAAAATACAACAACAATCATATGAATATGAATTTTTTGTTTTTCTTTTTTTTAATAAAAATATAATTTTCTTTTATTTTTAAAACTAAAAATAACATTGTACGTAGAGAGTATGAAAATGTTTATTCGATCAATTTTCATTATAACTGGTATTATGAATAAACTTTGTTTCTTTTTTATTATTTTATTTGTTGTTGCAGTGGTTTTCTATTCAATATTCGGTAAAAGTGCTGATACATTGGCAAATATTTGTTTGCAAACATCGTGTAGGTATGCACGTAAAAAAAAAAATTGCCAGACGCATACGTTGTGTATATGTTGGAGGAGTATCAAAATGCTTTTGATATTTCTCAAATGTTTGCAGCGTCTGACGTTGTTTGTAATTAGTTGATGTATAGTTACACTGTATTTGAGGAAGAAATGAATGACAAAATTTAAAAAAAGAATGCTCATCTCGTTACTTTACAGTTACAGTTTCAAATAATACATATTTATACGTTAAATCTATGTATTTATACGTATATATCTTGATTATTTTTTATTTGTTTTTTGTTATTTTATAATGTAAGACATTTCATATATGAATACCTATAATTATATTTATTTCTCTTAAGCAATATTTAATAAAATAATTAAACTTTAGATATTGAAGCCACCAAAATAATATTACTATCAGAGCCGAAGGGCTTAACTGCTCGTACTCTGAAATGATATGTATTTTTAATCTTTTAATGGAAAGGGTTTTTTAGATAAAATTTTTCATTTCTGATTTTTCATTTATTTTACAGCCTGTTTCCAATAGTATCGACAGGTAGAAAATCAAATTATTACTAGAATTTCCACATTCCAAATGTATGGTATGGACAGCTAGAAATACCTCAAAAGTATAAACTGAATGAAATTTAAAAAAATAAATTAAAAAATATTTGCAACAATGCAAAGACAACATACGTAGCATTTTTATAAGCATAACTTCATATTCCTCTTAAAAATTAAAAAAAGAAATTGAATTAAATTTAAATAAAGGGTCCGCCAAATAATTTTTTTTTTTTTGAAAATACTATTAAAAAAACTACTGAATATTTTCTCAAATTTCTTTTTTATTTCAAAGTACAAACCTTCCGGTTAATAATGGAAAATAATTTCATTCAAATGGCTGCCTCGGCTGGCCATGCAGTAGCCTACACGATCGGTCCAATTTTTAAGTACATTATCGATTTTGTGCAGCTGTATTTCACCAATGGCTGCACGAATATTGTCCTTTAAAGCGTCAATTGTCTCTGACTTGTTGGCGTAACACTTATTTTTGACGGCACCCCACAAATAATAGTCCAACGGTGTCAAATCGCAGCTCCGAGGTGGCCAAACGACATCAGCTCTGCGGCTGATAATGCTATCTTCAAATACAGGGCGCAAAACATCGAGTATAGCTTTGGCTGTGTGGCACGTAGCGCTGTTCTGATGAAACCAAATGTTGCTAATATCCCCCTCTTCAATTTTTGTGAACAAAAATTCGTTCAACATGGCCCGATAACGATCGCCATTGACTGTAACGGCTACTCCTTGCTCATTTTCGAAGAAAAATGGCCCAATTATGCCTCTGGACCAAAATCCGCACCAAACAGTGACTCGTCTTGGGTGTATGCGTGCGGGTTTTCTGTGCGCCAAATGCGACAATTTTGCTTGTTTACATACCCGCCAAGATCAAAATGAGCTTCATCTGAAAAGATGATTTTTTGGCAAAATCGGCATCTTCTGTAAGTCAACCGATCAAAGTAATGTCGCAATATTTCCCAGCGTTGTTCAAGCGTATACACAACCATATTCGTTCAGCGGAAGGATAAAACTAAATATGTGTCAAATCAGACATGAGCTAAGTGTTACCATTCACGAAATAAGCGCTAGTTGAAAAAAAATGTTAGATGGCGGACCCGTTTTTTTGGTTACAAATGCATATTTTACCCGTCTAGTACCGCTTCAAACCAAACGCATACATACACGATTTTCGCAAACAAATGTTTGCCAATGTATCAACGCCTTAAGATGCAATTGTTGGTTCTTTATTCATTCTCCCATTTGATTTTATTTAAAATTTCTGTTTTTATTTAATAGTATGAAAAAGTATGTAAGTATGTATATTCGAGCTTATGTATGTACATATATTATATGTATGTTTCATAAAGAAAGAAAAACATTTTCGAAAATATAAAATTTTTCTAAAACAATTCAAGTATAACACAAATAAAATATTTGAATTTGTTTCCTATGATTTGCATTTAACATGTGTAAAATCGTATATGAATGCTGTTGAAAATAGAACGTGAGCTTACAGTGGGATTGATAATAAACAAAATATTTGGAAAATTCAAAATTTGTTTCTGTTGTAAAGAAATCTCCTAAGACTGATGCAAATATCTCTGATAAGACGAGTAAACTGTGTAAAATGTACGCCCGGCCAAAGTATTAGTAGTTCCTACTTAAGTAATAAAATAAAGAAAAAACTAGAAATTTGGCAGGTTATATATTAACCCTGCTGTTAGGTAAAAAACAAAAACTTTCTAATCTTATGTACGAATATGTTACTCTTGCTGAAGAATAGTTGGTTTGGTTTGAGAACGAACATTCTTCAGGTCCAAGACCATGTGATCGTCCAAGGCAGAATCTGAAATCTATAAAAAAAAGTAAAAAGAAAAGAAAAAATTTAAAAAAAAAGAAAAAAAACAGGAATTCTATTAATTCCCACATAACAACCAGCCGAGGCCCTTAGCAGTAGGGTCAGTACATGACAGAGAGGTTAGAGTTTGGATCATGAACTCACCCGAGATGCGATTCCTCCTGTCCGAAAGCCTAAGACAATGACATAAAAGATGTTTCATCGTCTCTAACTCTTTCTCGTCCTCGCTCAACCAACAGAGAAGAGCAGAAGTCCTATGACTGGAAATAACCGGCCATATACTATAGATCTAGAGACCCAACAACCTGGGTTGTCATACCAGATTTGACCCTATGAAGAATTTCTCGAGAACACTGATGTAATGATTCAAGGCAGGAGGCAGGACTGATGACGCAGAGCTCTGACGAGCCAATTCATCGGCCCCTTCATTACCAGCGATACTACTATGATCTGGTACCACTTTTTGTTTGCAGTCGGTTGTGTAAAGACATGTTTTTTAAGAGCGGAAAAACAATAGAGCTTTACTAGTGTGCGCGTGGTGATTATCGAATAGACTACCAGGCATAATTCTTTGGTATCCCAATTTCTGACTTCAAGATCAGTAGATAATTCGAAAGTGAGATTAGGTAGAGATTAACGGAGTGGAGTTACCATACTTGCCAGAGAGTTATTTTTGACGATTCGGTTTGCCGTTGATTTCGATTTCAATTACTATTGCGAATTAGACGTGTTGATTACTGATGGGATTGTCGACGGTACTTGGACGTGTTTATTTGTATCCGGTTGGTTGCTGCTATTTCTGTTGTAATTTGGTGAGCTTCACTTCTGAGATCATTACCGATGAACTGACGAGTCCGCCTCAGGCGCCGAAGCTTCGTGTTCGTCATACAGAGAGCGAGCAGAGCAGAAGCGAGGGTGACAGCATAAAGGTGACTAAGCGCTACAATGCCGATTCTGCTGTTGATTATGTTGCTGGTACTGCAACTGATGGGTCAGCTCCTGGTGCTGGGCTTGTTGTTGATGCTATCGTTGGTGGCGTTGCAGTTCCGGAATAACCGGCCCATAACACCGATCTGAACGCCGTAGAAGGCCTTTAGATCAAATTAGATAACAATATTCTAATGGAATATTCCCTTCATATTTCTGTGGTTATTATCCAATATTATGCATTTGCATTTTATTTTGTCCAACCGTTGACAGAAAGCATTTTAATTTATGTTATTTTGCTGCAAAAGTTTAATTAAATCTTTAACACTGAAATGTAAACGAAATTAATAAATTCAATTAATTTTTTTACAATAATTATGAGTTTGTCTCATTTTTGAGACATTTTTGATGAAATATAACAAATTTTATTTTCACTTTATTTTGTCCAATACTGTATATATCTTCCATGGATCAATAGGCTTCAGTAACATTGACGTGACAGCTGCGAATAGGGGAGCGATGACTAGTTTTAACTTTAGGTGGAGAAGCGATTGAGGTTGTGGCGCTTGGAAGATAAGTGACCTAAACACGTTGAGGTTATGATCTCTTGCCCACAACGGACTAGGGAGACTGTGGGCGTTAAACAATGGCGAACTCAGGACATTGATTGGCACTATTATAGTACTGTGTTATAAAAGCAATGTCATCGGTGCAAATTGAAGACTATAGAATACTGACGATTTGCAACCAACTTGATAAGTGCAGTCAGCATCTGCAGTGAATAATGTTTTGTAGCGCCGGGCGAGTTACGGGAAGCCAGAAAGGTCAAATGGTGTTCCCCAAGGCTAATTTACAGTCTCGAACAACCTTAGATCTGGCCAAGCACGAACTGAGTGCCTTGAGAGCCGCCTGACAAGCTACGAAAATAGTCACCCGGCCTTCGATGCTCACAATTTCATTCTCAATCACCTCCACTGGCTTCCTAACACTGCACTCACCTGAGAAACATCTACCCCCATTATGTTAATATAAAAAACTATATTCCAATAATAATTTTAACACAAATTTCTCTTATTAACACTACTGTGCGAGTTCAATTGTATCTTTAAATTAAATAAACTTTTATTACAGATAATTAAATCAAACGAAGAAAATCCTTTGCTTTTTGCTTTATTAAATGTTTCTTAAAAAAATCCTTGAAAAAAACATTCCATATCAATGATTTCTTTTAAGAAAGAAATTTTACAAATATTAAATAAATAATAAAATTACTTAAGCAATTAATATGGAGAAAAAACTAAAATTTCCATTTTTCTGGCAGCCTATAAAAATTCAAAAGGAACGAAAAAATATTCTGCTAAAACAAATACTCAAAAAAAAAGAAAAAGAAATTTTCAAAAATATTTAATAGGTAACGCATTGCAAACCCACTTTAAGTTTGTTTTTGAGGAAATGCCAGCATGTTATTAAAAAATTTAATTCATAAGCTCCACAGGCTCCTTAAAGTCTAAAATATTTTTCTTGCTACAGCATAAATCTATTCCAAATGAAGTAAAATACACCAAAACAAAAAAATAAAAATAAAAATAAAAATATAATATAATTTGGCATAAAAATGTTTATTGATTTTGAAAGAAAAAAAACTGAGAAAAAGGCCAAGAAATTATTAATGATGGCACTGTGCGACGGTACGTTATCATCGTGCAAAATCTATGGATTTTCTGACCACAATTCTGGTCTCTTTTGGCGAATTGCTTCACGCAAACGTCTCATAACGCTCAAATAATACTCTTTATTTACTGTCTAGCCTTTTGGCAAAAATTCATGATGCACTACACCGTTGTAATCCATGAAAACCGTAAGCATTGCCTTCTTTTTTGACTGAAAGCGACGTAGTTTTGTTTTTTGTCTCGGCTCATTTGTGGAACGACATTCACTAGCCTGATGTCTGAATTGCGCGTCGTACTCATGAACCCACGTCTCGTCTTTAGTCATGATCCTTTTAATGAATGTGGGATCGATCCAGTTCAAATCATGTCTTTTACAACCTCAACACAGTCTCTTTCTTGAGGTCTTTTGGCACAAACTTTGCTGGTACACGACGGAACCCAAATCGTTAACCAAAATGTCAGGGACGGATCCATAGGCATTGTTCAAGTTCTTCGCTATCCCCCTGATGGTTAATTTGCGGTTATTGACCAACATTTCTTTTATTTTATCAAAGTTTTCGTCGGTTTTCGATATATATAGTCTGCCACTGTGTTCACCAACTTCGATTGACTCACGACCAATTTTTAAGCCGCTTGTGCCACTGGTAAACTACCGTTTGCTTTAGGGAATAGTTACCGAAACACTTTTCCAACATTTCCAATGTTCACGCACCTTGTTGCAAATTTGAATCCATTTCTCAAATTGTAAAAAATCACCAACACACACAGAGATAGATGTACTCTTGGCTACGTAGATCTTGCAAATATCAAGCTATGACGCTAAGATTTAGCGGGAATATCAACAACAGATGTACAAACAGATGTAACAAAAAAATTGAACTCAAATCGGACTGATGGGACTGCTAATACGCACTTTCGCTGCTATTCGTTTAGTCAAAATCAACATCGGAATTTTTTTATATTTTACGATACTCTCTACTTATACTTTGCTGCTTCAGCAACTTTTTGGCCACAATAAAATGCAAAGTGGAGCAGTTGTTGTAAATGTACTTTTTTACCTCCTAAATATTCCAACTCTAATCCTCAAAAGAGCAGTTTTGTAAATCAGAAATAAATTTGTTACACTTTGTCAAACAGCAAAAAATAATGATGAAACAAAATAAACTTTAAAGGTGCACTTACACAAGCTTATTATCCAACGTAAGATATGATAACAAAATCAAATGTTGTTAGAGGTTTATGTTAAACGTTTATATATATGCGATATTACCAAAGTAACCACAGCATCGAGAGCTTTCGAAATGGTTGATAAAAAGGTCATTGTGAATAATCAGTTAGTCGTAATAAGATTTGTGACGTTAAAGTAGGGCTTGACAACAAAAGGGCATTGAAGATCTTTAAGCAATGACACACTTTGATTACCACACTTTCATTTTATTTGCAATCTTACCATTTATTTAACAAACGAATATATGCAATACAAAAATCATAGCTTAAGGGGGGTAGATGGTAATACAAGTCGTGTATCGTTTACTCTCAATATGTAATAGAACGTACGACATTGGGAGAAAATACGGATAAAAATTAGACAGTCGTACGGCTCTCTTTGTTTTTTAAGATTTTTTAATAAGCCATCACACTTCATTAGGTCAGGGATGTATTTTTATGTAAACAAATAAAATAAACAAAAAAAAGCAAATTTGTTCGCTCGTACTATTCGTTTGTTTTGAAACAACTGCTTTCATTTTACTTTGTTTTGGTTTTTTACATATCGTGTAAACGTAAAAGAAACTGTCGTACGATTTTTACTCTCAATTTTAAAATACGGATGGAATTTTATAATATTTTCTATGTGATTTTACGTACGCAAAGTCTTTTCGTTAAAACCCCCCTTTAGAAGTTTTCCTACTTACAAGCAGCGTTGCCAGATAAATAAAGCATAAAATCGTGGAAAATTAAGAAAAAAGTTGTCAAAATCGTCATAGTGGTTCATTGAAATCGTCTTAAAAAATAAATAAAAGTTGCACAATTGGATTTGTATTATTTGAAAACCTGAAAGAATTTAGGGAAGAACCTCGGTATGAAACCATATAAAATACAGCTGCTGAAAGTACTGAAGCAAGGTGACGTACTACAACGTCGTTTGTTTAGTGAGTTGCCCTTAGGAAAATTCGATTATAAACCATTTTTTTATGGAGAAATAGTATTCGGCGACGAAGCTAATTTTTTGCCCAATGAGTTGCCGAAATTGGTGTGAACAGCTGCTAATGCACATTGAAATTGATATTTCTTGGCCTAAAATGAAAGAATTGGACTTGGTTTACATGTGGTTTCAAGAAGATGCTGCCACATACCACACGACACGCGATACCACGATTCTAATAAGAGATTAGTTTCAAGTTTCGGAGTAGTTAATTAGAAGTTAGAATCATGCGATTTATCCACACGAGATAATTTTTTGTGAGAATGTGTGAAGTCTACACTGTACAGGGATAAGCCAGTCACAATTTAAGTCCTATAAGACAGCATTACATCCGCCATTAGTGATAGGCCTTCTACAGTGTAGTAGCGAGCCATATTTACATAAAATAATCTTTTAAAAGCAAGTGACAGACATTCGTTTATCGCGTCATATAAATGTTTCATTCACTTTTATTTTCTTTTTCAAACGTCTAAAAAATCACCAATTAAACAATTTAATTAAATCAGGTACAACCATAAAGTCCAAGCCATTACAATTGCTTAGTTTTAAGAACCTTTTGTGTACAATAGTGCTTCCAAAGACGATTTTGTTAAGGAACTTCTGTTTCCTTTTTTTTTTTTGCTGGAATAACTTGACTAAATACTATAATTTCAACATTTGCGATAGAAAGTCAAACATTACATTACAACATGTGCAGAAAAGCATTTTTCACTTGTTAAAAAATCAACAATCTCTAGTCTTTCACATTCATCAATAAAATGTAATTTAACTATTCAAGTATTGTATCGGAAAAGGAAATATTTTCTCCAAATTTGTTTTCAAAGACTAATCTTGCTCATATTTGGTCATATTTGGTTCTCTATACAATAAAAATCAATACAATTGTCAATGATTTTACATTTTTCTATTTCATAAAGACTTCTATAAAATATCTTTAACATAAGTTTCTAAAATTTTCTAAATAAACTTCTTCTTTAGTCTTCAAAATTAATCGAATAATAATATTTAGGCCTTAAAAAATTGATTTTTTGATAACTACTCATCGCCGCTCAAAATATTTTCTAATATTTGAAGTTTAACAAAAAGTAAATATTGAATTCCTACAAACCGTCAAAATAAGGTCAAAAATCGTCAAATAGTCAATATGCTATTTTTGGTGCTAGAAATCGTCAAAAAGACGCTAAATCGTCAAATCTGGCAGCCCTGCTCACAAGCAAAAATTGTTAATTATTTAGAACTAGATAAGATCGATCTATGTGTTGGGGCAAGTAATACATTGTAGTGATAGTAATGGTAGTTAGTTTATTTGTAGAGTAGGGTATCAAAATATCTGTTTAACTTTCAATAATTTCGTAATAAATGCGGCTTTTTTTTCTTGGCTATTTTTCATATTTCTTGTGGATGAATTGTTTTGTTCAAATAAGAACAATTCTTTAGAAGAGAAGAGAAAAGATAACAAACAGGCTCTTTTTTATTCTTATTTATTATTTATTTATTCATCTTTAGAAGAGGCTTTTGTTAAGAATTATGTAAAATTTTCAAATGAAATTAAAACATAAAATCTTATAAAATTTTTACACAATATTTATGGGATTTTTAAAATGTATAATAAAGGGTCCGCCAAATAATTTTTTTTTTTTTTTTTTTGAAAATGCTATAACAAAAAAACTACTGAATATTTTCTCAATTTGCTTTTTTTATTTGAAAGTACAATCCTTCCGGTTAATAATGGAAAATAATTTCATTCAAATGGCTGCCTCAGCTGGCCATGCAGTAGCCTACACGATCGGTCCAATTTTTAAGTACATTATCACAATGGCTTCACGAATATTGTCCTTTAAAGCGTCAATTGTCTCTGGCTTCTTGGCGTAACACTTATCTTTGACGGCACCCCACAAATAATAGTCCAACGGTGTCAAATCGCAGGTCCAAAGTGGCCAAGCGACATCAACTCTGCGGCTGATAATGCGATCTTCAAAAACAGGGCGGCTGTGTGGCACGTAGCGCCGTCCTGTTGAAACCAAATGTTGCTAATATCCTCCTCTTCAATTTTTGTGAACAAAAATTCGTTCAACATGGCCCGATAACGATCGCCATTGACTGTAAGGACCACTCCTTGCTCATTTTCGAAGAAAAATGGCCCAATTATGCCTTTGGACCAAAATCCGCACCCAACAGTGACTCGTCTTGGGTGTATCGGCTTTTCAATGTATGCGTGCGGTTTTTCTTGGGTGTATCGGCTTTTCAATGTATGCGCGCGGGTTTTCTGTGTACCAAATGCGACAATTTTGCTTGTTTACATACCCGCCAAGCTCAAAATGAGCTTCATCTGAAAAGATGATTTTTTTGGCAAAATCGGTATCTTCTGTAAGTCGATCGATCAAAGTACTGTCACAATATTTCCCAGCGTTGTTCAAGCATATACACAAGCATATTCATTTAGCAGAAGGATAAAAGTAATTATCTGTCAAATCAGACATGAGCTAAGTGTTGCCATTCACCAAATAAGCACTAGTTGAAAACAAAAACGTTAGATGGCGAACCCGATACTTTTTTCGAATAATATGCTTTAAACTAAGATGCTATTTAATTCGTCTTACTAAGAAATATGAGAATTTATGTGGATTTTTTTTTTTTATTTCGAATTTTAAATTAAGACTGCAAGGCATGGAACTTCTATATGTGGAATAAACGAAAGCGACATTAACTCAGCACAGCAGAGACCAAAGATAAATCAATCAGTCAGATCGATTGTCTTAAAAAATTAAACGATTACTCTTTTAACAGGCATCATCTTCATACAAAATATATATGTTTAGTCACTTTGACTACACACTACCATCTCATTCATTTAGTTGATCCCTTTGCCATTTATATTTTACAGCAAACCTAGCTTTCATTACCTGCTTAAGACAAAAGGTTATGTTACATTTTTGTGAAGAAACAAGTTTTCATTAAATTTTTAAAAGAAGTTTTCTGTTGTTTTATTAAAACAAAAAAAAAACTATAAAAACTTTATATATGTAAGCGAAATGGAATGAGTAAAATATTTTTTACACAAAATACACAGCTCGCCACTTGAATAGCACAACCTTGTCTTATATCTTAAAAATTATAGCAGCGCTAAAGCTATTATGATATGTGATCTTACATGCTTTTTTTGCTTCTTCTTTGAATTTTGTCTTTGGAGTTAATCAGTTAGATAAATAGGACTATTTTTATAAATAACTGGAGTAATACCTCCCGCCTTACTGGGAGCTTTGTATTGTATCTGCTAGATAAAAAAAAAGCTTTGACAGTTACCGTTCTCTACACATACGAAATTCAATTTTTTTAATGGTGGTTTGTATTGACTAACAAGTTATTTAAGCCAAATTTAGAAATTTCAACTCTAACTATTCATAAGATATACAAAAATCAATCGTTAGTTTGTATAGGAGGTACCATGCCCACTTATCCGATTCCACCCACTTTTGAACTGATGTTTTGTTCTACATATCTAGGATACACATTAAAATTAATATTTAATTTGTATGGGAGATGCTACACCCACTTATTCAATTTTGCCAATATTTTTACTGATGATGTGTATTAAGTACTAAATTATTTACACCAAATTTAGAGCCTTCCACTATTATCGTTCCAAAGGTATACAAAAATCAATAAGAATAATAATTGCATAGCACTGCCTAAGGTTGAATAGCTTAAAATCAAACCCTACAATGATATGGGTCTCTCTGTATAGAGGACAATTTCATATTACGGCGTTTGTGACGTTCTTTTTTAAAACATGACGATGAAAAATATACCCTACATTGAGTAACTACAAAAGGGCTTTTTCGATTTTCGCAAATTTCTTTGGACCCCTTCTTAGGATGCTTCAACAGAATAACGCCCCTGTCAATAGTGTCCAAGTTGTAAAAAGTTATATAGTGAGCCAAACCATTGGAATTTGAAACTGGCGCCATATTTGCCAGATTTAAAATTTATCGAAAATTTATGTGGATGGTTATACAAAAATGCTAATGAGAATAGGAAATAATACTCGAATGTTCCAGAGTTTATTCAAGACATAAAACTTGACTGGAACTCTATTAAACGCAAATAAATAGCCAAGACAAGCTTTAGTTTTACCTTTTCAACATTCAGCCACGCCTAATTCTCAAATATTTTCCACAAAAGCACATCTATTTAGCCAACTTATTAACCTTAGCGAAGAAACACCGACTAATAACTAAGTTTTAATGAGATTTTCTATTCAAGTGACGCATTTTTTTCACAGCAATTTGTAAGTAAAAAAATTAAATGCCAAAAACGCTATATAACGGAATATATTTTTGCAATAATTTGTTTGTCCAAAGAAGAGCTAATAACGGCTTTACCGCTGTTATACCTTTTAAGAAAAAAGCCAATTTTTTAAAACTATATATGGTGTGCTATTCAAGTGGCGAGTAGTGTATAAAACAAATAGTTTGCTTAACATCATTTTTTAATTGAAAACTATACAATGTTCAACAAATCATAACTAAGCTTTTAGTTAAAATTGAAGTTCGAGTTTTAGAAGTTATTTTATTTCTTTATTTTATACCATAGTTTCTTATGTGTGTGGCAAGAGCCAAAGTAACACTGAAAAGAACTACGTTATGTAGAGGAAGTATAAAACAATTACATATACAGGCACCTATATAAACGAATTCTCAAGATTCTTTAGTTGCTTTTGCTGTTGCTTTTAGATTTTCTCAACGTTCTGTCTTCGCTGTTTTTCTTTGGCTAGGAAACAGTCACTATTACAGTTTTATTTAGTTTTTGTTGTTTTGTTATTCAATTACAATACCGTGAAAAACGTGATGTTGGCTGCCACAACACTAACCATATAATTGGCTAATGCTGTAAACAATGATGCAAGGAAATATTTAACCCTGCTCTCGTCTTTGTCGAGTTACACCACTACCAACTGCAAAACAATAGCAGACAGCAAACTTACTTAGCAACACAATCCATGAACACTGTCAGATGACTGTCAGAGAAATAAATACAAAAATTTTTTGTTGAAACCTTATTGTTTTTTTTTTTTCTATTCCTAAAACAGGAAATATTGCTCAGATCACCACAACAACAAGCACAAAATCACATCTACCAAAGAGCACTTAAATGCTTGTGTTAATTTTTTAATAGTTTATTTCCGCTGCCTTTTTCCAAAAAGACTTCAAATTAAGAAATTAAAAGAGAAATGCATGCAACCCCTCCGATAATTAAAATAAAATACACCCACAAATGTGTCTTATCGTCGTTTACGTCTATGATTGTTTGTTAAGCGTATAAAGTAACGCCTCAATGCGTATGAATAACATGTTATTTTATGAATTACTTATACGACATGATGCACCAGCACCACCATCGTGCATTTTGTTAGTTTTGATTGAAATTTTAAGAAAATATTTATGCACTTGAAACAAACGCCATTGCATTAATTATGAACAAAAACATGATTTAAAATGTAAAATATAAATGGTGGAGGAAAAAATCTAAAAAAAGGAGTAAAACAGTTAATGGCAAAAGAGCAAAATATGCTCGCATGCATAACATGACAGGAAACGTGTAATATTTCATAATGCCAAGCATGTGATTTAAAAAACGACACAGTTTTCTACATATGTATGCACATATATGTGTTTTAAGAAGCCTTTTCCTTCTTTAATTTTAATCGAATTATTTTTTTTTTTTTACTTTACTTTCTTTTAATCTTAATTCTAAACTAATTTAATTTTATAACTGTATTATTGTACTATACAAGTTATTTATAAAAACATATACATTTTTCTTAAATCGCATTTTTAATTTTTAATTTAATATTTATTTTTCTTTTTACAAATTCTCTACTGAATAAAAGTCAAACAGATTTTCAAATCAAAAACTTTCTCGTATACTTACATCGTACAAATATAATTGAAATGATTTATAGAAATGATAGACAGACAGACAGACGGACAGACGGACAGACAAGTAAGTGTATCATATTTACATTTAAAGTTTTTATCTGAAAAACTATAATTGTGATAAAAATATAAATTGGCAATGGCAACAACAATTAAATCCCTGAAATACAACGAAAAGTGATATTAATTAGAAATATAAAAAGAACAAGATTCTTTGCAATTGTGGAAAATTTCAAAAATAATACAATCATCTATGGATTAATATATACGAGTACATCTATGTATGTGTCTGTGTGTTTTGTATTTGGTTTTGAATCAACGGTGATAACTATTTAGTAAAGTTGTATAGTAAAGATTAATTTCGATCTTAAATATAACTCTCTGGGTGATAAGTATGCTTGCCCATGTTAATACCAGATAGACCAATAACTTACATATATATTTAGGGCCCGTCAAGCTCGGTTTAGGAGATACGAATATTTAAATTACAAAAATAGAAATGTGAGTCTTATAAGATTGTGACTATTAGGCAAACATGTCGCTGATCATTGCATAGGATTGTACAATATATTTATTCTTTTTGTATTTTTTACATTATATAGGGTGGGTCACTTAAAAGTTTAAATTTAAATATGCAATAAAACAACAACGGTTTGAAATTTTGACAAATATATGTTTTTGTTGTGAAGTACAATTGTTCCGGTTAGAAATGACTGTATCGGCTCGCCTCACAGTACCCCGTTAATCTGACAAATTTTTGGAGAACTTTTTTGTGGGTATGTATGTGGTCATATATCGGCAATGGCATTACGAATGTTGGCCTTCAAATGCTAAATATTCTCTGGTTTGACGGCATGACAATTCTCTTTAACGACGCCCCGCAGAAAATAGTCCAACGGTGTCACATCGCAGTTTTTTGCCGTGGTTTGGCTTCCATGTAAAAACAATTCGAAAAAAAATTTTTTTTTATTTTTTTGCCACGCCTACAAATACCGCCCTTTTAGTATTTTGTGTACTGTGTCAAATTCTAGTCAC
The DNA here is from genome assembly GCA_023159175.1 of Wohlfahrtia magnifica. Taxonomy (NCBI): domain Eukaryota; kingdom Metazoa; phylum Arthropoda; class Insecta; order Diptera; family Sarcophagidae; genus Wohlfahrtia; species Wohlfahrtia magnifica. Next base: position 1,462,581 of record JAKWBJ010000515.1, read on the forward strand.
ACGGCTTTAATTTCGTTCTAAAATATTTAGCATTAGGGTGAGTACGAACCAAGTTTTTAAAAGTCATGACTAGAAATTGACGTGGTAGAAAATAGTTTTTTACAGACAGAAATGTAGCCCTTATAGAGCCATGAACACCGGTATGCAAAATATTATGATCGGACTAAAAATGGCGACACTGTGAACAAAATACTAAAAGGGCGGTATTTGTAGGCGTGGCAAAAAAATAAAAAACATATTTTTGGAATTGTTCTTACATTATCTTTAATCCTAGGGGTGACTGGCACAACTCTACTTGGCGGCCAACTGGTTTCACCATTTCTGCTTATTAAACGGCACAATAAATTTGACGCAATAAATCGATTGTAAAACGAAACACCGTTTAGATCAATACCATGAAGAGCGGGCAAAAAAAATCGGTTATCCTTGTGCTATAGGTGTCTCCATTGATCGCAATGGTTGTGCCGTCTGCATTTTTAAAGAAATATGGGGCAATGATGCCTCCTCTCCACAAGCCGCACCAAATAGTCACTTGTAATGAGGCATTGGCTTCGGTAAGACCACGTATGGGTTTTCTGAGCCCCAAATACTGCAATTTTTTCTTATTTAGATGAAAATGAGCTTCATCCGAAAAGATGATTTTTGCAATTTTTTTTTCAATTGTTTTTGCTTTGGAAATAATTTTCCAATAAATCCCAACGTTGCTCAATCGTAAATCGATTCATTTCATTCAGTGGAGAAAATATACTGAATTTTGAATTGAAGTCCGGTATGAAGTCCGCTGTAACTCTACACCATTGATGTGAAATATGATTCAATCGGAGACTAGCTAGCAAGATCTTCCTTAGGCGGTTCTAAAGAGTCAGACCCAGATGTGAGGTACTGGAGACTTAAGCGGTTGAAAACGGGCAACGGCCCACTTAGAAAATTTTTCTTCCATCGGACTAACAATCAACGTATCTAAGCTAGGTCTGGGTGGAAAGTTAGTATCCACAAGTAATTCAGTAGTTTTCCTCTCGATTTGTTCCACGAACCATCAGTTTTTTGCAACACACTAGGCACAAACGTGGTCATTGCTAGAATCTTTCGCAGCGGAGAGGTTCTCTGATGGCTTCAGTATTATATAATATATGCCATAGTAACATAATTCTAACTAATTAGCTGCAGCTGTACAAACATATTCACTATTGTTTGAAAAACTAAAAGAAACAAAAAACAACAATAAAAGTATAACTACAGATGAAAAGAAAATTATCTTCAGGGCATCATAGACAAGAGAAAACAAATGAAATCATAATAATGAATGCCTGTTACACGGATTAAAAGATAGAAAAACACACACTCACTCACACAAAACAAATTTCAAAGTGTAAAATACAAAATGAAATTAAAATATTAGGCTTTAAGGACTTTAAAAAGATCCCTACTACACTAGTATAATAGAATTATTATTGTACTAGACAAGGAAATGTAATTAAGAGTCCTCTGAAACATTTGAAGCAGATAAGGCATATTGTAGGGTAGCAAAATAGTAGATATTTTGAAAAAAACTATAGTATTACCGTCACAGTTACAGTTACCGATACTTTTTACAGTTTAAATGGAAGATAAAATAATAACAACGAAAAAAAGCAACAACAAAAATAAATATTATAAAACAGCAGAAAAGTTTTATGAGCACGAGCACGTTCATTCATTTCACATCAAGCAAATAAAACGTACAACAATAACAACAGCAATAAGAACAATTTTTATAAAAACTACAACAACAAATAGTTAAAATAAAATCTCATAACTCTATTGTATTGGGTTTTGTTGCTATAGTTGTTGCTGTTGCTAATGTTGCTGTTTTTGTTGTGATTGATGCCTTCGGGTAATGGAAAGTAATTGAGTTTTTTTTTTCTCCATTCAGTCATTTGTTTTTTTGTGTTGTAACGCTTCTCTTATCTAAGTTTCTAAAAGGCAACTGGCAAAGAGATTAGTTGTTGGTGGTAGGGAAAAGGAAAAAAAGTAAATCAGTATCAGTTATAAAACATTTTTTGTATTTTATAATGGATTTCTTTATTTAAGTTTAAATACTTTGATCTTTGACTGTTTGTGCCACTGCTACTCACTACACATTGTTTCCTAAACGTTTCTGTTCACTGTTATTTTTCACAGACACACACACACACACACACACACACACACCACATAATTATGATTAACGTTGTAGAAGTATCAAAGCGAGAAACAAACAAAACATTAAACATAGAAAGCAGAAACACGACTGTTGCTTGTTATCAAAAAATGGCTGGAAGCCAAATTAATTAATTAATAATTAATTGATAGCAATGCTAGTGAATGGCGTGAAAATCTTAAAAATTTTGCCAAATTCCATTTAATTTGCCAAAAATCGAAAGTAAAACAACAAATTTTAAACTCATTAACAGTTTACAGGTTTAATCAAAGCAAAATAAGACGTTTGCAGTATAATACGCTTGAAGTATTATACTTATATAAGTACGGCTAAAAGTATGGCAAATATATTTTAAGTAAATTTTAATAATAATAGCCAAACCAGTTCATCTAGACTTTAATATACAAGCTGTTATTAAATAGATAAGTTGTATGGCTCCTATATAAAATAGTGTGTAACAGCGTCACTAAACTTGGACAATTTGGAATGAAATAGACGAAACTTGTATTTGCTTGGGAAATATATACATATTCTTTAAGTTTACTTAAGTAACATATACACCATTTAATAGGTTTGTTCCTCTTCTTTCCAATTTTGTCAAGAACCTTAAAATACTTAGCTAAGTTATTAACATATAAATGCATGAAGGTACGAAAAACCGGGTTTTTGCCCGTAACTCGAGACTTTGAAGGTGTTACGTAAAATCCCAAAATCAGATTCTTTTTGTAATCGATGGCAGCTATCAGAAAAATGATATCACTTCCCAGGTATTTCTACGTCATTATTTTTTGTCGCATAGTTTTATTCTTGTACACTTTTTTTGATACGTTAAACATACAGTACCTTTTGAATTATGAATTATGTTGTGGTTCATCTAAATCTCATCTTATTTTAAAAGACTTCAATAAATACTAAACTCTAGAGAATAAGATTGTACACTTTATTCTGACGCTCACAGTGTAATATAAATAGGGTTTGCATTAAATTGCAGTTTTTCATAATGGCGCTTACGATTAAAAATGTCCATTAATCGCATTTTCAGTTAATTGCAGTTTATTTAAAATAAAACTAAAAATTATAATTCTTTTATTATCAAAACAAAACAAAAGTAATATGTACCAATATTATAAAGACTTGTCAAAAAATATTCCTGTTGTACTGTTACTGTTAAAGTGAGTCAACTCAAAATTTGGCAATTTTTACTTTTTGCAAGAAATCGATGTACAGTGGTCATCTCTACCCGCTCTGAAAATCCTTCATCTTTTTCTCTAATCTTTGGCTTTTTATAAATAAGTAGATAAGCTTTTTTTCTCAACTGAAAATTTTAAAACTTTGAGTTGACTCACTTTAGCGGTACAAGCAAACGCAAAATAACGCATCATTTGAGTGATCACTAAAACGAGATTGTATTACTGTGCAGAATTACCTACTATTGAAAATTCTGTGTCGTATTCTGTTGAAAGCTTCGTGTAGTAAAGATATATTTTATGTTTTAATTTTTATTTCGCTGTAGAGGGCAAGTTCTGGGCACAACATATCAAAATCATCTACTGAAAAAGGCTCAGCGAGAGCTCTACCAATTTCTGCCTGTAACTCAGATTCCATACTCCAATGTTAACTACTTCACTTGCTTTTATCTCATCATCACAAACATTATAGTTCTTTCGATTTTCAAATCCATATAAGCATTCAAGTGAATGTCTGTAATAATTAAATAAATCCTTGTTCTGGGCTATTGTTTATAAGATTTTTATTTTGTTTTTATCTATTCTAGTCTTAATAGCTAATAATCTTTTAATCAATATCTGAATATTTTGTCACTCAAATTTTTATGCAAAAATGACAGCGATAATACTTTCATTTGAGCTCCAAAAAGCTTCAACTGGCAATAGTACATTACAAAGCTGCGATAAAAATTCAAAAGTGATGCTTTGCAATAAATTCATGGATGACAATTCTTCCACCTATACCTTATTCAGTCTTTCAAAAGATTATTCTTTCTAATATTGACATTACAGAATTCTTAAGTGTTTTTTCATCTAAAGGGTCCGCCATCTAACTTTTTTTTTCAACTGGTGCTTATTTCGTGAATGGTAATGTCTGATTTGACACATAATTAGTTTTATCCCTCCGCTGAACGAATATGGTTGTTTATACGCTTGAACAACGCTTCGCTAAGTGGGCCTGCGATCGACTTACAGAAGATGCCAATTTTGCCAAAAAAAATCATCTTTTCAGATGAAGCTCATTTTGATCTTGGCGGGTATGTAACAAGCAAAATTGTCGCATTTGGGGCACAGAAAACCCGCACGCAGACATTGAAAAGCCGATACACCCAAGACGAGTCACTGTTTGGTGCGGATTTTGATCCAGAGGCATAATTGGGCCATTTTTCTTCGATAATGAGCAAGGAGTGGTCGTTACAGTCAATGGCGATCGTTATCGGGCCATGTTGAATGAATTTTTGTACACAAAAATTGAAGAGGAGGATATTAGCAATATTTGGTTTCAACAGGACGGCGCTATGTGCCACACAGCCGAAGCTACACTCGATGTTTTGCGCCCTGTTTTTGAAGATTGCGTTTGACCACCTCAGAGCTGCGATTTGACACCGTTGGACTATTATTTGTTTGGTGCTGTCAAAGATAAGTGTTACGCCAACAAGCCAGAGATAATTGATGCTTTAAGGGACAATATTCGTGCAGCCATTGGTGAAATACAGCTGCACACAATCGATAATGTGCTTAAAAATTGGATCGATCGTGTAGGCTACTGCATGGCCAGCTGAGGCAACCATTTGAATGAATTTATTTTCCATTATTAACCGCAAGGATTGTACTTTCAAATAAAAAAAGAAATTCGAGAAAATATTCAGTAGCCTTTTTTATAGCATTTTCAAAAAAAAAATTATTTGGTGGACCCTTTAGAAGCATTATTTCATTGTATGTTGTTGCTATAAAATGACGTTTCTTATTGACAAAAATTAATCGCTTTTCGTACAGCTTCTAAGCATTTGTCTATATTTTGATCTACATTTTCTTTGCTGTTTTTTTACACAGGCAGCGATTAAATTCAATCACACGATTAACAGTGATGTTACGATTACGATTACAATTAAAATCCATTTGCAATCTCTAAATATGACCTTAAATTCATAATGATAGACTTTAAATTTATTTTAAAGCTATGGCATTCTGAGCTTGGATAACTGCTATATGTTTTTGGTGCGCTACGGTCGCCTTACTTCAAAAATCATCAGCATTTCAGATTCTATGGATACGTTTTTTTTGGAATTATTTTTCTAAGAAATGATATTTTTGAAGAGGCTGCTTCATACATCTTATGATAACTTTGAAATGACTTATTCGATTTCGTTAAGCCTTACGTTACAAAATTCCAAGTTATACCAGCTTTAAGTCACTCTAATATCAGTTTCTAATATAACCACTATTTTTGGAGATATTGAGAAGCAAATTATGGGTGACGTATAAGCAATATTTTTTTTCAAAATTCATAAATATTACCATACGCTCAGTGGAATTATCTGCATTATTTACAGCAAAAGAAATTTTTTTCAAAACTTGGTACTTTTACTTTATTGGGAATAAAATATGTATTTACCAATCGATTTTCATGAATTAGGTTTTATTTTGTTTGTATTATATGAGACTTTATAAGTAAATAATGAAACTAATAAATATTAACTGCTTTTTATTTTTTCGGTTAGAAATCAAAGATATCATAATTAAAAAACAAAATTGCTGATGATTTTTTCCTCAATATCTCCAAAAATATTGGTGATATTAAAAAATGATATTAGAATGACTTAAAGCTTAACGAAATCGAATAGGTCATTTTAAATGTTAAAATATTATAAGATAATAATTATACATCATAAGAATTATTGCATTGTCAGGGGTTCTAAGCCAGTTTTGTCACTGTACCTGATCAAAAATATGAGTCAAAACTATTTTTTTTCAAATTTTTTTCGATGTATTAGGCTTTAAACCACGATGTCAAGTGTTCGCAGCCATTTTTTTTCTCACGACCAATCAATAAATGTATAGAAATGGTATATTTTTTTTTCAATTTCTTTTCGTGTATGTTTTATATTTCGAATTTTTTGTCCGTCTATAGAAATGAAAAGTTGTTTTTTGGCATTTTTTCAGAGTATTTGATTGAATTATCACATTGTCAGGGGTTCTCAGCCAGTTTTGTCACTATACCTGATCAAAAATATATGGGTCAAAAATATTTTTTTTTCAATTTTTTTCGATGTATTTGGCTTGAAGTGTTCATAACCATTTATTTCGCACGACCTATCCATAAATATATAGAAATCATATGTTTTTTTTTCAATTTTTTTTCGTGTATGTTTCATATTGCGAATCTTTTGTCTGTCTATTGAAATGAAATGTTGTTTTTTAGCATTTTTTCAGTGTATTTGATTGAATTATTACATTGTCAGGTGTTCTCAGTTTTGTCATATATGTTGTTGTTTTTCCTTTTCCACGGTATATTTATATGTATATAAGAATTCCCATAAAATTCCATGAAGAAACATGGAGATTTCTTTCAGTCAATGAGCTGCACCCGATTCTATTTTTAAACTCATTAAAAGGGACCCGCAGTTTAACGTCGGCTCCGAACGGTAAATGCATTTAGAGAAGTTTTCAATAGTATTCATAATCATAACCAGTTACCGCTGTCGAAATACCTTTTTTTTAAGATGTTCTGGCCTGGTATTTAACCGACGACCTACTGGTTGGTAGGCGGGTGTCTTACCTATCATACCACAGTGGCACAGGGGCCAGATTAACGTTAGATCTGGCAAATTTTTGTATCCTCTTTTACTGCAGTCTTTTGCCGAAGTTGTTCCTTGAATCGGTCCAAATTAATCTATGAGTACGTCCGATTCTTACCTTCTAAAATTTATTTTCCAACAGTATTTCCGTTTTAGTTATAAAATCGCGAAAAAAAAAGAAACTTAGGATGTCTTTTTTTGCCATTGTTAGAGCTCATGTGTCGGCAGACTTACTAAGATCAATGCACCCTACTTTTGCTTCTAATTCTGTCACTGTACTTTTCTGCATTTCTGATCTGCACAATCCTCTTATTATTATCGATTTAGACCGAGAGCAATGGCAAAACACTGAGACCTATAAGATATACTGTATTGCCAACAAGTCTGAAACTTTAGTGGTGAATACATCCCCAATCTATATCCGTGATCACCATTTTCCTTAAATACGCTCTCAAACTACATTAACCCGTAAGAAAATTCCTCAGGAGTTTTAGATCCAGGCTGCTATAGTTGAGAATATCAGAACGGCGCCCACATTATGGACCGATCACTGCCTTAGCCTGTCTAAGAACAACTTGAGTGTTCCAGTGTGACAATCTTTTGCCAATTTTCCAATTCTTAATTAATTTTCCAATTCTATATTTTGAGAAAAGTTACAAGCGGTATTGCATAGTAAGTTTCCAGACCAATATAGGATGTAATGGGTCGCTTCCTAGCCAATGCATCCGCAGCCTTTTTGCCGCTAATTTCTTGGTGTCTAGTCTTTGACAGGCTTAGATGTCATAGGATGAGAGTTAAGCGCCCGTAAGGCCGATAAACTGTCTTAACAAATACTAATAGTTCTACTCTTGAGCCCACTGACCAATTTGATCGGCAAGTTTCGTTTGGTTACATGAACACCAGCACTGACGCCATTGTTCATTTTGGAGCCATCGATATATCAGTTCAGATGGAACTTATTTCGAACTAAGCCCTCTCAGTAGACCATCATTCTCGGTGTGGTACATCAAACTCTGATTCTTCTGCCAAAACACAGTTTCAAAGACTTAGCATTCAAGACTGAAACTGGGTGTTATGAAGGTGATAGCGCTGTCGAAAAACGTTATTCTTTTTTAAGATGGTCTGGCCTGGTATTGAACCGACGACCGTCTGGTTGGTAGCAGGTGTCTTACCTACCATACCACAGCGGCACACCCTTTCCAAGGTATCTTTGCTAAATTTTCAGTTTCCACATCAAAATCCTGCACTAAATTTACCCCAGACACACACCAAATCGCACAATTGTTTGACAATGTGAAATGGTTCCTCAAAAGACTAGAACGAGTATGTTGTGTGGTGGTCGTACAGAAAATTCTAACTCCATATGACCTCAATTACCTCCAGGGGGTTAATTTCAACACAATTTTATTTATTTATAACTGTTTTTATGTAGAATTTATTAACCAAAGATTTTCTTCTTTCTTTTCTTTTCAAGATATCATGTCTGGCTCCGCATTTCTTCAGGTTCAGGTTGCTGTTATGCACAAGTTCCCTTTTTCATTTTCTTTGTCTTAATGTTGCCATCTTTTAATCTTTCAGTTTGACTGCAAGCATTTTCCAAAAATAAGACAGAAATTTCTTGACTTGTTGTTTAATTCAAGCACGTGCATGTCATCATGAAATTTGCAATACATGAACATATATTTTATTTTTGTTGTTGTTAGTGTTTTCGTTGTATTTTTTCTTTAACTTTCCATTTTGCAATTCTCGGGACTATTTTCGGAATTACGTTTTCGACCAGTAACTTTTTTTTGGTTTTGTTCGTTTCTTATGTGATGGAGACCAAAAAGAATATCAAAGACAACACATTCGTGAGAAAAGCCATGACTTTTGAAAAGAAATGAAGAAAATTTTAAAATTCAAGACATATAAACAGAAAATGTTTTTTCATTTTGTTCCACCTACACTCACTTCCTACTTAATGTGTTTTCCATCATGTCTGTTCGCTCATCAGCTGAGACGAGAATGGTGTGGGTGCTTATATGAGCGCCATTTTACGAATTTCTTATATGCTGTTCACTCTCACCATAAAGAAAAACAATTTAATGCAACACAATTTTAAAGACGAAATTTTACACAAACACACACACGCACACACAAACATACACATACATAAACATTTTGCTGTTATTTTCTGCATGTTGTGAATTTCTCTTAAAGCTCCTGCATCCAAACGTTCGTTCGTACACAACGGAAACGGAAGTAATGTGTCAAACAATGTCTTGTTCTACTTTTTTATGATTCCCGTTAAAGACCAGTTGTTGTATGCCAGGCAAGTGTGGCAACGAAATTGCCATAAACGAAGAATTTATGATTGTGTCATTGCTGATCATTGTCCAACCTGTTTCACTTTAAAAACAACTCAACATGGAATGGTATCTATACAGACAGCGCTTCTAGGATATGCTACATATTGTAAGAAAACAAATTTAAGTTTAAGGGACTCGTAGTTAAACCAGATTTATTTACTACTTAAAAAGTTAAACTATGCTGTAGATAAAGTAGAATATCTTAAAATGATATCCGATTTTTTTTTTAATTTTCAGAAATAATATGAAATTCCATACCTGCTGCAAAATATACTGTCATATTTTATAAGCTGAATTTTGAATTCAGCTATAGAAGTCACACAGCAGTTACGTGATATAACCATAATGTTTATTTATAATTCAATGTTCTTTTTTTTGAATCTTAAGAAATCTTTTAAAACTTATTAAAATTGGGCCTATTTTATTTCCTTATTTTCTTTTCATTTTTATTTTATTTGTTTTTAAGGCAGCTTAAGAGAAGAAAGTAAAAGTTTTATTGCCATATTTTGTTATTGCCGTTGTAGTTTATTATACAATGGCCTTATCAAATACAGATTCTTTTTTATCTTAAACATTTATTTCTGCATATTTTTTTATTGTTTTTGATTTTTCTTCATATACCCGTTTATTAAGCCGTAACAAAACAGTTGTTGGAAATCTTATTTACTAGCCAACGTTGTTGCCGTTGTTCGAACAGCAGCTAAACATGAGCAGTAGCAGCAACAACTGTATATTTAACTGTCAACAACATAATAACATTGTCTTAACAACAGGCAACAAAAAACAACGTTTTGCAAAATATTTACCACGAAGGAAATAAAAATAAAAATAAAAATAAAAATTTAAAAGAAAAAAAACTTCTTTTTTTGTATTTTCTCCTAAAAGTTGTTCCTTCTAAATGCATTTACTTATTTATGTTGTTGCATGCAACAATAAAAGAAGAAAAAAACAACAGCTGTAAATATCTAATAGAGCATATAACATAAACATTAAATAATGTTGCTCGGCTGCTTGGTTTTCTGACTATATCGCTTACTGTCTATGCGTCCGTCCAACTGTCTGTTGATTTTTTGTCTGTCTGTATGTTTGTCTGGTTAACTGTCTCTACATTTTAAGCCATCTGTCGGTCGGTCTTCTTTTCTTTATTTGTTTGTATATCCGTCTGTAGGTTTTACTTGCTTGGCTGCCACTTCAATGGTTGGCCACTTGCTCAAGTGGTTAAACACTAAACTTTATTTATATAAACAGCAATCTTTGGTACAAAGCCCAACAAACAACAAAAAGACACAGCTTTTTTCCTCCTTTCCTGCTACTGCTTCTCCTCTTACAAAAGTAAAGTTGGAACTTTAACACAACACTCTCTTGCCTTCTTACAGCATTGCAATTGCCTTCAACCGATTCTTTAAGTGAAAGATAATTTAAAATGAAATTATTAAACAATTTCCCTGAAAAAAAGTGCATTTATTATTTGAAATCCATTTTCATTTATTCCATCGCTAATTTGTTGACAAAAATCTTTTAATGTTTATGGAGTGATGATAAATTATTTTGTCACCTTTTCACCACCAACGTTTTAATATAATTTTTAATTTTGTGTAAATTATTTATGGCATCTTTATAAATCCCTCTCTGCTATTTAATTAGATTTACGATACATTTACAAGAACAACACTAGTAACAGCATTACTTCAACAACTACAATAACCATTAACAATAATGAACTTTGTTTAGCATTGTATGCAAAATTAAAGCATATTTCCAGGCTACGAAAAAAGAATATGAAAAGTAAAACGAATAAAAAAAATATGAAATAATGAATGCAAGAGAGGAAAAAAATTGATATTAAAATTATAAGAAGTGAGAGAAAAAAAACATATTTAATATATATTGTCATTTTATTTAATGCCAAGGTTTACAAATCATTAGTAACACAAGCATAAATAATAATTTCTTTCTTCCCTTGCAACAGATACATTAGCCATGTTGCTATCTTACTTCCACCAACATTAATTTGTTCTTTTTCTTTTCAGTCTCATTTACTTAAAATTTTCTTTTTTTTGTTTTTTTGCCCCAACTAAATAGCAAATAAATCATTTTAATGATATACAGTGACACACTCCCTCTCCCTTTGGCAAAAAGAACAAAACTTGTAACATATTTAACGGCTAAGAAACACTGAATATGAAAGATATTTGCCAAAGCTGAAGGCATGGAACTGATAATAGCATAGCTTTGTCGTAAGAAACATACTGTGAAGTCGTTGTTGTTATAATACAAAATGAAACAGGATGATGAAGAGATGAGAAAAAATATTATTTCATTATTAATTTTTATTGTCTGCAAATGAAGTAAAACACAAAATGGAGGAAGAGGCAAAATAAAATACAAATATGTAATGAAAATTAAATGTAATTAAGCGTAGCAAAAGATATATAATTAATTTGTAGTGAAAATGCCTAATTACTACGTCAAACACAAATCAGTGGTTTTGAATAAAATAAAGAAAAATAAATTGAAATTAAAAAACTTACAAAACTAATAAAAATAAATTGAAAATAAAAACCTTTAAAGAAATTTAGTGAAGATTTTAGAGGGTTTTCCATTTAAAGAGATATCTATTGGAACACATTAATATCAAATACTAATGTTATTTTAATATCTTGACGGGTTCTGAAAACTGAAGCAAAGCCAAAATTTTAGTGCTGTTACTAATTTAAAGCAAGCCATTGAAGCCCTCTTATAAACCATATAAATTCAAAATTTTTATTTTAAGTTTGTGTATATGTATGTATCTTCTTAAAACCTTTAATGAATTGAAATTTATATTTTTGTTTTTAATTTTTTGATTGTTTTTTATTTTTATAAGAAAAAAAACCACTCGTAAAAGCCTTGGACAATGGCACAGTAAGTGTACCACTTTTTCTATTTGCTTTAAAACCCCGTACGATCTAAAAAATGTCGGTGTGTGACCAGTGACCAGTTATTATGCCCACCTTGACTCTTAGATCAAACAGACACCTACCCGGAAGAACTCCTCAACTTTTCCGTCTCAGACTCGACCACAAAGTCCTAGGAACTTCAGAGTCTAATCGATTCGTTCATTCCTAATTCGTCCTGTATAAAGTCCATTCCCTAATGGCTCTAAGGTAAGGCCTTTTCATAATCCTAACGACAGCCTTCTGGGTTTAGTTTTAATAAAAATATAAAATCATTGATTAAATCATAAACATTAATAAATGTCCAGTCATCTTAAATAAAGTACCACTGGTAGCCCGTACTATTCCTTTTTGTGACACAACTAGTACTAAAGCAAGTGTAAAACAAAAACCTCATTAGACAGTATCATAACAGTAATATGTAGATAGGAAGAGAATAAAAATAGTTGGGAGTCTATATAGACAACACAAAGAACTCGAAGTTGTAGATTAAACATATATGCCTTAAGCCACATACGCGTTGTGATATGCAAGGCAAGATTAACGAGCTTGTGACCTTATCTAAGGCATTTGACTTGACAGTTAACATCGGCAAGACCAGAACAATGTGCATAACTTTCGTTTAAAAATATTTAGCATAAGGGTGGGTACGAACCGAGTTTTTAAACGTCATGACTAGAATTTGACGTGGTAGTAAGAAACTATTAAAGACGGAGATGTAGCCCAGAAATGGCGCCACAGTGAACAAACTACTAAAAGGGCGCTATTTGTAGGCGTGGTAAAAAAATTTTTTCGGAATTATTTTTACATTATCTTTAATCCTAGAGGGCGACTTGCATATTTTCTTTTTTTTTTTTTGCGAACCACTCTACTGTGCATCAACAATAACAGCTCTAACCAATTTGTGATTATTGAACAAAAAATGGAAAATGTACTCTTTTCCTGTTTTCTGGGTACGAGAATGACATTTACTTAATGTAATGGCCACGTTCAGGTGATTAATAAATTTTGAAAAAGAACATCAAGTTTATTGTATCATAACTAAGCCTAAATTATAAAATAAAATAACATGGTGTTGCCAGCAAAACTTTTTTTTTTAATTTGAGTTTATGAGACAAAAAGTGTTTAATAAATAACATATATTCTTAAAACTTAAAATATGGATTTATTATTAAATACAGCCATTGATGTTTAAGAAAACAGTAATTTATTTTAATGGTAAGTTAAACGCTTATATTATAATACGTGTATATTGCTTAATCATAATTTTTTTTAACTCTAAGAAGTATGCTACAAAAACATACACTAGGAATGCTGCTTAAAGGTAGGCAATACTTAAGCTATTAAGTGTACGACAAAGTTCATTTAATATTTTTTCAAACTTCATAGCAACCCTTCTGATGTTTTTCAAAATATTTTCGCATTTTTATTAAAATCTGTCAAGTTCCTTAAAAAAACAACAAAACAAACAAAAATTTAAATCTTAAATCCCTACAATTTTCTGTGGCCTCAAGTCAATTGGCAGTTTTTTTTTTCAAACTTTTTTTTTACAAAACATTGTTTTAAATATTTTGCAACAATTTATTCAACAAAATATTACAAACTTCTAAACAAATTGAAAAAGTTTCGATGCAATAAACTTTTCCGTTGCTGAAGTTTTTTTTTACTTCAAACTATTGCGCGATTGCTTTTCAAACACACACACACACACACACACACACACACACACGCATATATAATTTTTTTTTTACTTACTTACTACACTCTCTGTCACTCCCTTTTCCTATGAGGATTTATTTAAAAAGAAAAAAATATTAACGCAACACGAACAACAACTTTGTCTCATGCGTAAGAATTTCTCGTTATAAAAATAAAAACCTTTTGCATACTTTTACACTGTGTTTAACACATTTTGTGTGGCATATTTTCAAAAAGTTAAAAATCCTTTTTTTGTGAATTGTTAAACAAATATTTTTATAACTTTAAAATGTGTGTGTGTGTGTGTGTGTGTGTATAGTTTTTTTAACTTTTTTGCTCTTTTTTCTGCTCAACCACTCAAATTCTTAATTAAATATGGTGCAGAAACAAGTTTTAATAAGTGAAAAAGGAATTAATTACAAATTATAATATAAGTATAGTTTTTTCTTGTTATTTTATAGCATATCTTTTGGCGATTAAATAGATTATAACATCTATTACTTGATTAGCCATTTATGCACCCTTCTTATAAGCATAGCTTTTGGTAAGTTTATAGCCACTTAGTTAATGTTACCCTTTTAAAATAAATTTGTTAGAAATGCTTTTTCTCCTCTTTTTGGCACTTTAAACTTAAACATTTACTTCGGACTTTGAAAGAAAATGAGCACTCAGCTACAATCATTGACTACAACTGTAGAAAATATTGTATGTAGCACTTATTGCGGTATTTGTGTTCACTTTTTTTTTTGTTTGAGTTGTTTCTTCTCTCAATAAAACTCTTAACGTTATTTGCTGTATTTTTTTATCATTTCTGTTCTGTAATAGCCAAACACTAAAAGGGGAGATTAGTTTTCGTAGTCAAAGTAATATTTTCTTTTCCTATACATTTGATTCTTTTCTCTTTTTTTCTTTCTGCTTTTAAATGTTATCTTTTGAGTGGGTTACAACAAGATGATACAAAAGGTTAGTTTCACATTTTAACCCTCATTTTTATCCTTTTTTCTATTACGTTCTAAGCTTTAAATTTCATAAATTTGAAAAACTGAAAATTTATGTTATGAAAACCATAAACTATTTAACCTCCATAGAGCTATGCAACTAGAGTGGCAAGAAAGCAAGCCAAACAAACAAAAAAAAAACACACCAACAACTACGAATATAAGCAAAAACAATGGTTCCGGTTCCCGTTGTTATAGCTGCTTCCTTTAACTCTTGCACCAACTCAATTATACACAAACATGGCCAACATCTTGCTGTGTGGTTAACAACATACCAGCTGCTCTACTATTTAGCAAGTGGGTGTGTGCATACGTATGCCATTAATAGTCATTAATTAAGCGCTAATTTATTTAGTAGCCACTTGGGAGTAATTTAATTTTTGACAAAACAAAAACAAAAAAATAAAGTAAAAATAAAACAGCCAAAGAACTAAATAGAATATGAACTCGACAAAAAAGCAACAAAAGATTTATTTACTAAAAAAAAAAAAAATAATCTGTTAAAAGGAGTAACAACTACTATCTATTGTCTATTTGATTTTATAAATAATTGTAGCAAATGCTTTAGAAATAATGCCGACCATAGCAAAACCTACATAAGCAGTTGTAGGTGTTGCATTTAAAATTTATGTTGAAAGTAAAGGGATTCGATTTTTATAGCTTTATTAACAGCCAACATAATATTTTATAAAACCGATTAATTTAGCCACAAAGCGTGCAATTTTTATTATTTTTATTGTAAAATAAAATCTTAGCAAAATAATGAAGTAAATTTTTAACCGTTTCGATTAATTTCCATATATTAAGCGAAAGCGTGTAGCTTAAAACTTGTATGGTTTAGCTTTATTAAAGTTATCTATTAAATCTTAAACAGATTTATTTCTTACAGTTTGCGGATTAAAGGCATATTCACTTATGGAACCGTCTAACACTCCTCACAAAGTCTTTCAGGTTTATCGAAGCTTTACATGTAATTCCCTCAATATCCCGGATTGAGTACTATGCACTTGGTCATTCACATAATACCTAATAATGATACTAATCCAAGATTTCCCTTATCAAGTCATACAATGCCTTTTGAAGGTCCAGTCGGATGAATATCGACACTGCTCTACGCCTTTGGCAGACGTTCTAAGTTAGGTTAGGTTCGGGTGTGGCTACCATTGGTCAAAATCAATCCATATCTGGCGAACTCAGAAGCCTTCTTTCACTTAAGCTTCAATAATTTCACCAAACCGAGCATATTGATTGCTCAAGTATTAATTTTCGTTTATTATTAAGCTTTCATAGGGATTTTAAAGAACTTCTAGCGTTGCATTTAAAGAAAATAGTTTCATTAAATAAACTGCAAAATAATTAACATATTAAGTGAATAACGTCAGGTAAACGTATTGATCAAAGCTCTCGAATTAATTCTTTCTTGCGCCATATTACTGATGTTGTTCTTTTGCGACTCATATTACTTTTTCCTTGATAATTCCAATGCCAGCTGGCCTTTACTATATTCTTACGCAATGTGTACCCAATTCAAATGGATATCGTTGGCGACAGGGTTTTGATTGTTAGTTGATAACAGGTCAGCGTACATTTCTGTACAAAAACTTGTAGACTAGACGATATCGAGTGACATATGCGCCTCGTTCGTTGTATCTTTGTTAGCCCCGCCATCTTTATTCATGATGCAGACAAGTTAGGTGAAGTCACTTATATCCTAAATATCGATGCCGCTTAGAAGTAGTGAGTTTATGATGGTCGTGGCTATTCCAGTCTTATCAAGTTTCAGTCGTACACATTTCTTTATTTAGAAATGTCGGCAACAACATTAGCAAGTTAGTATTAAAGCTTAACTCTTTACTAATACATATTTATAAAAATTACACACGTGTAGGTACAAACACATTCACACGCATTCTACTACATACGCATACATACTCATAAACACAATACTTTTATAGTCACATTTAGAAATCTATGAGAGAATACACGAGAGAGAGGAATTTTCTTTTTAATTATATTGGCATAGAATGCACACGATACATTCAATTCCAGAGATATTGCAGGCATGTTTTAATGTTGCTGGTGATGGTGGTCTTGGCGTTAGTAGTGATGATGGTAATGGTGTTGTTGGTTCGTCGATAGTTGACTAGATGGTAGGTTGGTTGGTTGATTGCATGTGTAAGTGTGCGTACTGTTTTCTGAATGAAGGTTATAGTGGTAAATCTGGGTAATTGAAAATGTGGTGGTGGTGGTGGTGGTGTGTGTGTGTATGTGTGTGTATGTGTTTGAAAATGAATTGGTAAAATTGAAAACCAAAAGCATAATATCTATAAACTATAGAAAATAAGAAAGGATACATAAAATTTTAAAGATACGAAATTCAAAATCAAAAATAAAAATATTATTGATCGGTTTTCCTTTTAGCAAACAAGTCAATAACAGACTGTTTTAATAAATAAATATTAAAACAGAAACTAAAGTTGATTAAACATAAAAATTAAAAATGTTGTCTTTTATTAAAACTACATTCATCCCTATCCCCCAATAATTTCTCGATTTAATATAAGAATTTATTGAAGAACTTGAATTCAAATAAAAAAGATAGAACATTGTGAAGAAAAAAGAAGAAAATGAATAAATATGATTTCCTAATAGAGAATATGCGAGTAGTATTGCTTTATAAACCATTTTCCCCCAAGTAATATTCGCTTATGACTTTTGTAAAAACATACTTAAATAACAGAAAAAATAAAAGCAAAATACAAGATGTCCTTGTCTAAAGAAAGAATTTCCTGGCCGTAACTAGAATAGATCCATGATGCTTGAGAAACACTTGTTGGTAGCTACTGCTGCAAATGCTGCTGCTGTTTCTGTTAATGTTGGTGATGGTGTTGAATACAGCACGACCAACCAATACACACAGTCAAATAGACTGACAGTAATATAGCATAAGAAAATAATATACTTACGAATAAATGGTAGGTTGAACAAATGCTACTCAACTCTTGGGCAAAAGAAAAATGGAAATAAATAAAATATTAACAAATACTTTAACAACAACAGCAACAACAGTAGCAACAGCAACAACGACAACAACAAAAAGAACTTAAATACGAATAAAGGAAATAAAATAGAAAAATCAAATTGAACAAAATTATAATCATATTATACTATAAAGTAAAAATCATAAGAAAAAAAAACGAAACAAATAAATAAAGAAAAAAAATGAGGAAACAACAAAGGAAACTTTAAATCAAAAAGTTAAATTTGTTTTATAGAAGTAAATAAAAGAAATAAATGAAATTCAAAAACTACATCTCTATATACTCGTATATGTATAAAAATGACGTGTATCTTCGTGAGCGCTAAACTCAAAAACTACCGGACCGAATTGACCAAACTTTATATACTTGTTCTATGGGGCGTGAGGAGTGTTTGTTGTGGAATTTTAAGTTCGTTCGACAGATGGCGCAATATTTATTTTTTTTCTGTTTTTGCACCATAACTCAAGAACTACTGCACCGATTTCGACCAAACTTTATATACATGTTCTATGGGGCGTGAGAGTGTTTCTGTGTAGTTTGAAGTTCGTTCGACAGATGGCGCAATATTTAGTTTTTTATGATTTTGCACCGTAACTCAAGAACTACTGCACCGATTTTGACCAAACTTTATATACATGTTCTATGGGGCGTGAGAGTGTTTCTGTGTAGTTTGAAGTTCGTTCGACAGATGGCGCAATATTTATTTTTTTCTGTTTTTGCACCATAACTCAAGAACTACTGCACCGATTTCGACCAAACTTTATATACATGTTCAATGGGGCGTGAGAGTGTTTCTGTGTAGTTTGGAGTTCGTTCGACAGATGGCGCAATATTTAGTTTTTTATGTTTTTGCATCGTAACTCAAGAACTACTGCACTATGCTGTGTTTCGCAGTGGCGTTAATTAGCCTGATACCGACTGAAACCTAACATCTTTTTGTGAAAAAATATATTAAAAAAATGTAAATTAGTATCTATCACTCTTTTTTAAACTCTATTTGCGCAATAAGCCTATTTTATGTTTTGCTGAAGGCGTTAGGTGCTTGATCGGCGTGTGGCGGCGTGTAGCGGCGTTAACCTCTTTTCGTGAAAAGTTCGTGGGTGTCAGAAGAAAAAAAGAACTTTTTCAATTGAAGATTAATTTATTTCAATTAAATATTACATACATTTTAATAAATTAACCCAAGGTGTTAGTGAAAGTAAATTAATGGTATTGTTGAAAGCTATTGAAAAAAGTAAATTAGCAACAGGTAAGACAATAAAGGTCAGCCTTTCTACCACAACAATAACAAAAAGAATATCATAAGAAATGTATATTGCAGTATGAAATGCCACGCTTACGTGCAAATATTGGTCGCCGTACACGACACACAAATTTTATGAGAGTGCTGGACTCACCGCAGACACAAGAGGAGCGTCCGAAAGACAACGAACTAGCCAGGAATCAAGAAACATTTGGGGCCAGCAACGCGGATCGGGCCCAGCTATCAAAAATATATAATTCCATTTGAACAATAATTGCTATGTCGATTTAGGTCACCTTTCATTCTACTTCTAAATATCAATCAGCCATGACTTTGCATGCAAACCAACGTTTGCCCGGGTCTGCTAGTTTTAAATAAAATAATAAAATACAAATAATTTTCAATTTATTCTTAAATCTTTTAATGAATTTATGTTTTTTCTATTTAGACGCCTATGTATGTATTATGTTAAACTTAAAAAATAACATTAATATTTTTAAATCCAAAAAAAAAACACACTTTTTATCACATTAAAATAAAATATTTCTATATTTCACAAATTTGAAGCCACTTAAAGATATTATGAGAAATATGAAATCAAAATAATTTAATAAAATATTTGCATTCAACATTTATAGAATAAAAAATTTTGTCTATATTTTTATATTATACTTTTCCGTTTCTACTATGATTCTGTTCATATTCTAATGCATAATTTTCAAATTTCGTTTAAATTTAATAAGTACAAAATTATGACTTCATAAACTAAGTTTATTAGAATGTTAAACAGCAATTTATACCATTTGAAAAGTAAAATTAAGCCAAAGTTAAGATCCTTTTATTTTTTTTTTTTTGTTTTCTTTCAAACATAATTTACGGTGACTTTTGATATTTTTAATTTCATATAACGATGACAATTTTTCGTTGCTTCGCATAGGAAAGAAAAACAATATCTTTACCGTTACCACTTAAAATGATCTGAGATAGAGCAGAGACATCATGCCGTGCTTTGGCATATATATTCTTCCTGTATAACCATTTTTATTTAAAAAATTTTTTCTCTAACCCGAATACCAAACAAAAAAGTAATATTATTTTCATTTTTATATAAACTTATGAATTTTTATTTACTTAAGTTTTTCTCCTTTACATGTTTATTAAAAAAATAAAAAATGGAACAGAACACTCCCAGCTACGCATTAGATGCTACAATTTAAGACTGCCTGCAGAGCTTAGAGTGCGTTTTAATAAACTGCTAACGGAGAGAGAGAGAGAGAGAGAGAGAGCGAAAAATGCTTGAAATACTTGTACATATAGAGTACAATGTTGACATATTTTATAAGGTATTTATTCGTAAACTTTATTTGCTACTTTTTCAATTTTTTTATTACTATTTTCGCTCCAAATGTCATTTTTGTAGCTGTGTCTACATAAAATCCTTTGAATTACGGTCATTATTTTGAATTAGTTGTGTCACATACACCCACATACATATGATAAAAGCACAAACAACAATAACAACAACGGTAAAAAAGAAAGTATAGTACGAGTAATAGGAACAGTTAACAGCAAACAACGTTAAGTTTCAAGTGCTGTTGTTTATACATAAAATACAGCTTCATTTAATATGTACATGTGTGAGTAAAATTTAATGTGTAGTGTTCCAATTTTTGTTAATATTCTCCTCTCTCTTACATTCATTTTCTCTCTCTCTCTCTCTCACTCTCTCTCTCTGTCACATTCGTTAGCTCTAACTGCTGCTGCTTGTATTTAATGCATAATACTTCTTCTTTAGTGAATATTTAACTTAAAAACACTGTTTTTGTTTTTTCTTTATATTTACGATACTTTTGTCTATTTTTTCTTCATCTTTTTTTATTTACTTATGTATTTAGCAAAAAAGAAAAAGACGAATGAATTTCTTTCTCTGTTAATGTAGTTTTATCATAAATGTCATTTTATATTTTAATAAAGATGTTTAAGAAAATGCCGCTAAATTTTTTAAATGTTTTTTTTTTTTTTCTTATTCTTTTATGAAAGATATCGTTGAAAGAAATTTTCGTTTTTCAAATATACAAAATATGTGTATTTGCGCTTACAATTTTCAGTTTTGTAAAGTTAATTTGAAAAAGAATTTTAATAAATTTTTTCCCCCTTACTCCTATGGCTATGGCTTCCACAAAGCATCTCCATCTAACACGGTTTACAGCTGTTGACTTTGCCTCTTCCCATGTTAGGTTATTCTGTCTCAGTTCTTGGATAATTATGCATCTCCAGGTGCACGATTTCTTGAGTCTTGAGGATTCCACTCGAGTGACATTCTAGTGATACTTTCTGGACTTTTTCGAATGGTGTGACCGATCCATCCCCACTTTCTTTTCCTTATCTATTTCAGTATGGGTTCCTCATTAGTCATGTTCCACTGTTCTGTGTTACTTATGGTGTTAGGTCAGAAGATTCTGCATATGATTCTGAGGCACTTGTTAATGAATACCTAGAGTTTCTGTGTGATGTTATTCGCTACAAGTCAGGTTTCACTGCCATACAACAGTACCGATTTAACACACGAGTTGAATATTCTGAGCTTAGTTCGTCTGGATGTATGTGAGCTTTTCCATACTAACCGCAGCTGTCCAAATGCCGCTCTCGCTTTATTGAGCCTGTTATCTACGTCTGTTTCTGCGTCACCGTTTGTAGCCACTGTACTTCCTAGATAGCAGAAGCTATCTACGTACTCGACTGGCTGACCCTGTAGCATGATGTTTTTCGTGCTCGTATTGTTTATTCTCATATTGTTTATTATCATTCTCAATCTTTTCATGTCCTCCAGTTTCAACTGCTTATTGGAAATCTAATGCGAGAGTAGACAAATGTCATCCGCATATTCCAAGTGTTCGAGTTGGCGTGAGAGACTTCATGTGATCCCTCTTCTTTTCGAACAGACTTTGCTCAATATGTCATCCAGCACGATGGTGAATAGCTGAGGAAAAAAAATTGTATTTAACTTTGTCTGTTTCTTAATGTATTTGCCATTAGTGTATTAATTAACCCTTTTGTGACTGACAAGAAACACCTTTAACAGAGTGACATTCCTAGCTGATATTATTTTTATTTAATAAAGAATTAAATTAAATTAATTAAAAAATTTCTGGAAATCGAAACTGAAATATTATAATTAAAACGAAAGGGCAGCAGCCATTTTTCCATAATTAATTAATTACAATGAAAATTTTGTTTTGTCCATATCAAACGTTTAAAGATCTTGTAGAAATCAAAAGTACAGAATCGATATTTTATTCAACAGGAAAATAGTTTTTCTATAATTTTTAAATTAAATGATGCAATTTTGATATTTTTGCCATTTAACACTTGTTTATTGAAATATAAAAAAAACACTTTTTTTGTTTTTTTTTTTCTCTTGAGACCAGCACTCAGGGATGCATTGTACTGGTACTAGGAAAATAGGTTATGGAAAGGAGGATGGATAGAGTAGTGTCTGTGGACGTTCAATTTCAATTTGCTCATCTCGTAAGTGGCAGGAAAGACAATCGCAAGAAGATTATTGAACAAACGAACAATGTGACCAAAGAACGAATTCTGCCTATAATGCATTGTGCGATTCACTAGACAATCAACTACAAAAAGATGTGCTCTACAGGAAATACGAGTACTACGTAAGAAGTACGAGAACTATGTGCGATTTTGCCAAAAAAAAATCATCTTTTCAGATGAAGCTCATTTTAATCTTGTAAACAAGCAAAATTTTCTTGTAAACAAGCGATTGCCAAGACGAGTCACTGTTTGGTGCGGATTTTGGTCCAGAAGCATAATTGGTCCATTTTTCTTCGAAAATGAGCAAGGAGTGGTCGTTACAGTCAATGGCGATCGTTATCGGGCCATGTTGAACGAATTTTTGTTCACAGAAATTGAAGAGGAGGATATTACCAACATTTGGTTTCAACAGGACGGCGCTACGTGCCACACAGTCGAAGCTACACACGATGTTTTGTGCCCTGTTTTTGAAGATCGCATTATCAGCCGCAGAGCTGATGTCGTTTGGCCACCTCGGAGCTGCGATTTGACACCGTTGGACTATTATTTGTGGGGTGCTGTCAAAGACAAGTGTTACGCCAACAAGCCAGAGACCATTGAGGCTTTAAAGGACAATATTCTTGAAGCCATTGTTGAAATACAGCTGCACACAATCGATAATGTGCTTAAAAATTGGACTAATCGTGTAGGCTACTGCATGGCCAGCTGAGGCAGCCATTTGAATGAAATTATTTTCCATTATTGAGAAAATATTCAGTAGTTTTTTATAGCATTTTCAAAAAAAAATTTTTATTTGGCGGACCTATTAGTACCGATAGAACAATGAGACACACGCCACAGTGCGACGATGCTCTAATGAATCGATAGAGTTGGCTACATGACCGTCATTAATAAGAACCTTCGCCCTCTCCTGTACGCGATTGAGAAGCTCCAAAATAGACTTTAAAGCACCGGCCCAGACATGAGAGTTGTATTCCAATTTGGGTCGGATATAGGTCTTGTAAATATTAAGGAGATCTTATAAAATTCCAACGAACGTCATAATGAATTCTCATGCCCAGAATATCAAAAGAATCCAGTTACTCAATATCTACACTACCCATGGACACAGATGACAACATACCACCACGTCTGTGTATCAGAAAACAACATTGGTTGGTGCGCGCCCTGTTTACGCGACCCCACTTAATAAGAATTGTTAATTTAAAGCTCATGATGTAAAAAGAAATGCATAAATTTTATAAATTTATATATGTATACGCTTTAATGGTTTAATTATTGAAGGGAATAATATATGTATGAATAGTATACACATTGATATTTTTCGGTAAAGTGGTAAAGTAAAAATAAAGTAATAGTTTCTAATGCACCTGTGCCTTGTCCTGATCGAGCAGCACTCTTACTTGGCTTAATTAAGTAGTAAATATTGAATCTATCCAAGAGCACTGAATAATATTTGTTGTACTCGCTTTAACCTTTTCAAGGCAGTCGCTTACATCTCAATATAAATGGTCATTACCTTGAAGGACGACAGACTCGCCTTAACTTTTTTTGGTAGATATTGAGGAGAGAAACCCATGTTGACACATGTGTCATCCTCAGTTACAAAGCGTCGCAAAACACTTGTTGTAGGCCCATTCACTTGCTTATTCAAGGAGCATACATTTTTTTTCTAATAAGTTTATTTACTACATATGTGTGTATGCAAGTTGCGTATGAACGTACATATTAACTTGATGATATGCTTTAGTATTTATTTTTTTCTTAAAATAGTTGAATTACTATTATTATGTACTTATTTTAATATTTTATTGCAGTAACACCTCTTAAGGTTAAACTATGATAAATGATATCGTTTTTTTTTCTCTCTTCATATCATATAACCATACAAATTGCTAAGCAATAAAAAATAATTACAACAATAAACAATTGTATTCTTACACCCTCCACACACACTCCATTCATTGATTTTTCATGGCAATTAATCATATTTCAATTATAAGCTACACTTGTTGTAGAATACCGTGCATGTAGCTAAAAGAGTAATACAAATATGCTTGTATGTATGTATTTAAATGCCTAGAATTGTATATAATTGTTACCTATTGACATCGACTAAACATTAATTGAAATTTTGACATTTATTTATAGCACCGTAAAAGCTTATAAATAAATCTTTAAGCAAATTAATTTCAACTAAATTTTAATTAATGTAATAAATTTCAAATAGATTCGTAAACAACATAAACTGCAATTGCCTATAATAAAATACAACAACAACAACAACAGTAATACGAAAAATGAAAATCAAACACCTACAAAATAGTTTGAATTTAATAAAACAAAACAAAAATATAAAAAGAGAAATAGTGGCCAACGAACCGACATACGAATAATGCTTATACAAGAATACCGTAATTGTTGTAGCAGCAAAAGCAACTGCAATACCAATACAAAACGGAGACACTTGAAGGTAATTTGGATGTAATTATATACCACAAGCACACATACAGACACACTTATGCGCACAAGTACTTACTAGTTAAACAGGAAATGCATACATTTGAAAAGCCTGAAATGTTACAGGTACATATACATACGTATAAATGTAGTTGTGTGTTAATATATAATTTCCTGATTATCCAATTTACAAACATGTAAATAAAATTTAAAAGAAAAAAACAGATAAAAATACAGCCGAATTTTACACGAGAGAGTGAGAGAGAGTGACAGAGAGAGAAGGAGTGGAAGAGAAATAATTTGACTACAGTTGTATTATCATTAGGATATAATAGCAAAACGATTGAGTTAATGTTTAAATTTATGACCAAAATTGTATCAGAAACACCAAAATACCAAAAAAATTTTTTAAATCCTTACAAATACACACTCACAGCTAAATAATGATTGTATTGTAATGAAACAACAACAATTGTAATAGAAATAGCAATAACACCACATAAACATGGCAAGTGTATGGCCATGTAAGTTTACGTAAACCAAAACTAAAGATACATTAGTATTGTGTTTCGGTATGTCTGTATGTATGTATGTATGTATGTGTATATACAATAAATGTGTGTGCATCTAAGTTATATACAAATGTGTGTGTGTGTGTAAAAAATCAGAATTGTAATTGAAACATTGCTATACACCATGATGCAAATATATAGAAATACACTGAGCAAAGAAAATGAATGGCGGTGATTGTGTAAGAAATATGAAAGAAATACATGAATCATTTAAAAATTTTCCATCATAGTGAGTGCCTAAATTGCCAAAGATATGCAGAAATATTGAATTGTCCAATGATTACGGAACAATATAACCATGAACAATATTCCCGTAAATACTATGTGAATTCCCGCACCGAAGAACACGCTTCTTGCGATCCAACTTGAGCTACAATTTGTAAAAACAAATCTATCACTACAAAATCACGCAGCACAACATGTACTCAATTTATTAAAACTAATCTGTTCATATGTGGTCCACACCTAGAAACGGTGATAACGCTAATGGCTTTGGCCTCAAGATAAGTCAATATACTATGCATATATTCATACATATATAAATAAAATTTTATTAAAACAAACCGTTACAAATTCTAAACGATTACCAACACTGGCTTTTTGTGGAGATCGACCTTCATGTTTGACTTAAAAATATTGGTGAATTTTTTGTAGTCTGTTCAATGCATACATCGCATATAAAAATCATAAGCATATTTGATGCAATGCGCTCATAAAGCTTTGCGAGTACATATTATTTTTTTATTTTTAAAAATTACAAACAGATGTGAATAGTCAGTTCTTCAAATAAAAATGGATGGTCCTCCTTATAAATACATCACTACAGTGTGTTTTATGCATACCACTGAATAATATGCTCATCACTTCTATATAAATACATGCCCATTTTCAGCTTTCGTTTTTCACAATTTTCTTCTCCCATGTTGCCTCATCATTATTTTTAATTTATTTTCATTTACCCGTGAATGTCAGCAATTTGTAGAGTAACTCAATCAATTTGCATACCCCACTATATGTTCGATGCATACATTGAAGCTCTTTTATTTGTATATCGTACACCATTGCCAAAACACCAAACTCTAGAAAAACAGGTCGTGCTAGTGAACATTACAGAAAATTTTTCATGCCCAGCATCTAAAGATAATACGACAACTTAATATTACAAAAAATAGTCAAAAAAAGCAGTATTAATGACCAGTTGACTTCGCCATAAAGTTGCCAGATTCTATATTACAAAATTCTTGACATTTATAGAGAAAAATCTTGACAGTCAAAAGTAGATGGCTATAAAATTTAATATCTCTGGTCAACACCAATTGCATCATTCAGCATTATAGCATATCTGATGGGTCCTAATGATTACGGGCGGTGAAAGCTGGATTAGGATCGACAATAATGTGCGAAATCGATCTTAAACGAAGTAAGGTAAAACTGCTCAGGCTCAGATTAACACCGAGAAAGGTGATGCTGTATGTGGCATTAATCACAATGCATACGTTCGAGTGTGTGTTTGAAAGCAGCACAAAGCAGCAGTCAAATAAATTCTTAAGAGTTCTTCTGGTGGAACAGGATTAAAGGATTTCTAATGGTTTTTTTCTCTCACAAAGTAAAGAAAAAAGCAGAAAGTAATCAAAATGAAATTGGCTTCGAATTTGTTGTATGAGTACACTTGGGAAAATTGAATTTAAAAAACAGGCTACAGGCTACAGGCTAATATGTCTGAAGAATAACATTTTTATACATTAAAAATTATATTAGAAAATAAAAAGAGCATATCGATCGAACTCAATTTCGTTTCAGACAAGCTATGGGCACTCGAGAAGCTGTGCTTTCCATACAGGCTCTTGTTCAAAACTGCTGCGACATCAAAAAAAAATGTCTTCTTATGCTGTATTGGCTATGATTAAGCATTCGAAATTGAATGAAATATTGGGACTTTTAAACATTGATGATAAGCACACAAATTTTTTATAAATTAAGCAGCCATAGTAAAAAGGAAGAGGGCCCACTTTAGTATATATTAAGCAACCATAGACATCTTTAGAGGAAAGATGGTATTCCTTTTCAGTACAAAGCAGCCATAGTAGAAGGATGGGAGCCCGTTTTGTTTTAAACGAAGCAATAGAGGAAATATGGGAACACGTTTTGGTTTAAACCAAGCAGCCATAAAAGAAAGATGGATTACCCGTTTTGTTATAAATTAAGCAATCATGTGCAGCTATAGTAGAAAGGTGGCAGCCGTTTTTAGTATAAATTAAGCAGCCATAGTAGAAAGATGGAAGCCTGTTTTGGTATAAATTAAGCAACCATAAGCAGCCATAGTAGAAAGATGGGAGCCCGTTTTAACATAAATTAAGCAACCATAAGCAGCCACAGTAAAAAGATGGGAGTCCGTTTTAGTGTAAATTAAGCAACCATAAGCACCTATATTAGAAAGATGTGAGTCCGTTTTCGCATAAATTAAGCAGCTATAAACAGCCAAAGTAAAATGATAGAGCCCGTTTTAGCAGCGATACTTGAAAGATGGAAGTCCGTTTTAATATGAATTAAGAAGCCATAGTAAAAAGATGGGAACCGATTTCCTGGTGGCATTAAAATGGGATTACCAGCTTTTACAACCTGGCCAAATGATTGATTGTGATTTCTGCTATCGACAATTAACAAAATTGAAGTAAGCAATTCAGTTAAGAAGACCAGAATTGATCAACAAAGGTATTGTGTTCAATCAAGATAATGCTAGACAATACATATCTTTGATGACCTGGCGGAAACTCTTAGAGCTTAGGTGAAAAGTTTTGATGCACCCACCATATAAGTCAGATGTTGCACATTCAGATTAACATTTATTTCGATTTCTGCTGAACTCGTAATGGTGTAAATTTCAATTCCCTAAAGTCCTACAAAACACAATTGGATGAGTTTTCCCGCTCAGAAATTTTACACTGATAGAAAAATGACTTTATTCCAAAAATGGCGAATAGCTATCGATAAAAACGACATACATGTATAAAGCTCGTTTCAACTATAAGAAAAAAGTTTTTTGTATCGAGATACCAATTATGAAATATTTATTATAAATTGTGTAGATAAACTAAACTTGGAAACAAATTTATTGAAACGCTATATGTTATTAATTCACTAAAATGTTTAATAGCTTTTTACAAAATTTTGTGTAAGAAAAACTTAAAAAAATGTGCTTTAAAAAATCTTGGAAAACCATAATTTTTTGATTCTTGACAAACTGCACAAAAATTCGTGTGAGTCAAGCGAAATCAAGGACATCTGGCAACCCTACTTTGCCACGACGTGAGGTGATGATGCCATCCAACTGCTTGTCACATTACATGCATCCATATCGAGCCATAACCGCCAAAAAGACGTAAACGCCATAGATAACCATGGCGTTTCCGTTTTTTGATAAAAATCGATAGTACTCGATCATTCGCACCATCACCAAGCTGTAAAAGCTAGAGAGACTTCCTGGACATCTGTCAGAGGTCTTAGCATCAATCCCATGAAGACGAAGCTGGTCTTCTTCTCTAGGAAATATAAATTTAAAAACTCCGTGCTGACCAAATTTAGTCTGGTTGAGTTAAGACTATATGGTGAGGCCAAATATCTGGATGTTTTTTTAACAAGAAAATGTCCTGAAAAGAGAACATCCTGTTGAGAATGAGAAGTGCATATGTGGGAAGTGAAGACTTCATCCAATGGTGGTAAAGTCTATCTATGACTCCATGGTCATATCAGCTCTCATTTGTGGCTGCATCGTATGATCTAGAGCTTTGTAGATGGCTACTCGGAGGAGTATAAATTTGTGTCTCTCTGGGCACAGAAATATGCCTCGTCGCTAAAAGTGATTTTTTGATGTAAATTATTTTGATAAACAATTTTATCATTAGCACGTCTTGTTGAACACCCACAACATATGGCAGCTATCAACTGTCAACTGGCTTTCAAGGTTAAATCCAATCAGACCACTTAATTATCAATGGAAAATACAACGACTATCACTAAGTATTCTTTTATTTATAGTTTGTGTTAGAAAAAGAATTTCTTTATCTGTATTAACAACTTATATCCATGCATTTGACTGTTGTTTGTGTGTGTGTGTGTGTGTGTGTTAATTCAACATTATTTATTGCACTCGACACCAATAAGGTTGTAAATCTTCCAACATTATTTGTCCTTCATTTTAACATTTATACACGAACACACAAACACACACACATACACACACACACGCACACACATTCATAGAAACATTCTTTTGGGAAATCAGGAAAATTCCAGCACACGCATTTACTTTTACGTACAGAAAAAGACTAAATGTTAGTGTTCAATTGTAAGCAACTATAAATTGTATGTATGTTTGTGTGTACTCAGAATAATAAAATGGTAATATTAGCAACAACAACAAATCGTATTCAATATATCTTTCATAATTCTCTAACCAACACACCAGTGTTGCCAGAACCCAAATTCACTATTACACAGCGATACCATGCCCAAGTGGACAATGGGGACTTCTCTTAATCAATGAGCTGCATCCGATTCTCTTTTTAGACTCACTGAAATGAATCTCCAGTTTAACACCGACTCCGAGGAGCAGATACATTATAAGGACCTCTTGGTTGGTAGGCAAGTGTTTTACCTAGCATACCACAGCGGTACAGATAATACAGAAGTTTTTACACAGACAAGACCTTAAAATAGGGGCGGGAATCCGAGGGTAAGTTTTATAAATAAGTTTTTTTGGTTTATTTTTCATTTTAAAACGTTTTTGGTATCCCTTGTAAAATTTTTGAAATGTAACTTATGGCGTTTTAAATGTCATACGACGATATGTATTTTTGTTTTTGTTCTAAATAACAACAAAAAACACGTCTAATATAACTGTTGTTTTGATTTAAATAAATAGCTGGCAACCAAATTTGTATGTATATCAAAAATATGTTTAGCCCTATCAAAAAACATTTTGGCCCTTTTAAATCGTCAATTTGGCCAAAAGAAAAAAATCTCAGAATGCATCACTGTTTTGTGTTTTAAATATAGGAAAACGAAACACACAAAGAAACAACAATTAAACAATTATTTTGTATAAGTGTGTGAATGTACACCCATATGTACACTCAGACCTCGTTTTATGCAATCAATTCGTTCCACGAAAATACGCATAAGAAAAACTACTGAATCGTTTCTGAATTGAAAAAAACGCATAAATTTAAATCAAAAAAAGCCAACAAAAACTTTATTTCATTTACGAAAACAATAAAAAACACACAACAAAATTTATAATATTAATTGAATAAAACGAAGAACGATGAGAATTATTTTATAACATATTTTAGATTTTATACCATATATCAGAATCGTTAAATACGCACCTACACCGGCTTTGAATTGGTTCCATATCACTTTCATCATTAGAGGAAGCAGTTGTCATCATTTTGTTGATCATCATTTTCATGACCAGAAATATTCTCATTACGACTAGAAGGAACGGTCAACGAGTTTTTAGGAACTTCATCTTTTTTTCTCATACAAAATAATTTGTCATCAGACTTTGTGGGTTTGAAATTTTCAGTTGCTTATCCGTATCTGGATCCAAATTAAAAATTCGTTTTGTGCAACATTAACATTTTATAAAGCAGCACAAGTTTTCTTTGAACTATTCAATCACAATCACATACGCAATGATTGTCTTCGATATTAATATTATTGTCACCGGATACTTCTACTAGTGCTACTTAAAGGTTTTGAAGTTATAAGCAAAAATTTATCTGACATTACTTTACATTTCGGTGGAAATACCCATTTGTAGACTGATATCAGCGTTTGTGTTTTAAATTAAAATGTAGAACATTCAACCCAAAAAAAAACGAATATTTCTAAACCGCTCAAATTTGTATTCGCATAAAACGAGGTCTGAGTGTATATCTGAATTCGTATTTACCATGAATATATTATTGTATAATAATTTGTTAGTTTTTAGCATAGTTTTTGTTTTTATGGCTTAATTTTTTCCTCTGTTTTGCGTTAAACCATTAAATCAATAAAAACAAAGCAAAACAAAACAAAACAAAACAAAATGAAACAATAATTGTTTTATTTAAAACAATTATGTGGCGGGAGAGACAAATTAATTCCAATTAAATTTAAATAGGCTTGTCGTTGTGTATAACAGTTAAAAATATGTTTTATCATATTTTGTTGTCTTCTATGCTTCTGATAATATTAACTAATTATGGAAAAATAAATAGTAAAAAAAGAATTATTCTACTTTGATCAAAAAGTTCCCGGAATTTATTCAGAGAATTTAAAATACAGGACTATTCAGCTAAATCTATATTGTCCCCTTCAAGGTAATCCCAACCGACTACAACACACTTATACCAGCACTTGATTTAATCTCCGAAGTATTTTTATATTCGGTTTCCGGTATGTCCATCAGTACTTCCTGCGATTTTTCCATTATTACCTCTCGGCTGCTGAAACGCGTTCCTCGTGATGGTTTTTTAACTCGATTGAACAGAAAAAAGTCACAGGGAACCAAATCAAGTGAATTCGGTGACTATTGTATTGTATTTGTTGTATTTTTCGTTAAAAAATTTAGAATAATGATGGTACTGTGCGACGGTGCGTTTTCATGCTGCAAAATCCACGAGTTTTCTGCCAACAATTCTGGTCTCCTTGGGCGAATTGCTTCATGCAAACGTCTCATAACGCCCAAATAATACCATTTGTTTATTGTCTGGCCTTCTGGCAAAAATTCATGATGCACTACACCGTTATAATCCATGAAAACCGTGTGCATTGCCTTATTTTTTGACTGAAAAGGGTTCGGCTCATTTGGTGAACGCCATTCACTTGCCTAATATCTGATGTCATAAACCCACGTCTCGTCTTTAGTCATGATCCTTTTGGTGAATGTGGGATCGGATTCAGCCTAGCAAATCATGTCTTTTGCGACTTCAACACGGTCTGTTTTTGCATGAAATTGATATCTTTTGGCACCAACTTTGCTGCTACTCGACGGAAACCTAAATCATAACCCAAAATGTCTTGGTCCGATCCATAGGGAATGTTCAAGACCTCTTCTATCTCTCTTATAGTTAATTTGCGGTTATTGACCAACATTTCTTTTACTTTATCAATGTTTTCGTCGGTTTTCGATGTCGATGGTCTGCCACTGTGCTCATCATCTTCGATTGGCTCACGACCATTTTTGAACCGCTCATGCTACTGGCAAACTACCGTTTTCTTTAGCAAATAGTTGCCGAAACATTTTTACAACATTTTCAACGTTCACGCACCATTAAATCAGTTTTTCACGCAAAATTTAATACAAATTCGTTGTTGCAAATTTGAATCCATTTCTAAAAATCGCCAACACACAGATATGGATATATTCTTGGCTACGTAGCTTTTGCAAATGTCAAGCTATGACGCTAAGATTTAGCGGGAATATCAACAACATATGTACCAACTTAACAAAAGAAAAAAACTCGAATTGGAACGATGGGATCGCCATAGGGGAGTTATTCTGGAAACTTTTTGATCAAGGTGGTATTTACAATATACAGAATACAAAGCCATTAGAAAATATTTCGTTACACTTGTCTTTTAAATAATAAATTTACACATACATCCATACAAACAAACATACGCATGTATATGTGTGTGCATATTTTTAAGAGTACATAATTGAAAAACGAATTATTCCTTTAAGTTTTCAAAATTGTAAATAATTTTATCATATTCTCTTGTAGTTTTTCGGAGAAATATTAAGACAAAATGCTCGCATGGCTTCAAATCCATTATAGCCTATGAGTATAAGTTGGAGTTAAATAGCAAGCAGCCTACTGATAAAAGGTTACTTGTCATGCAATATTTTATTTGAAATTAAAAACGAACTTAATTCAACAGATTTTTCAAATGCAGATACGAGTGTATGTGTGTGTATATGCTTTCCAACACACATTTTCACATTTACATATTTATGGACTCGTATATGTTTAAAAAGTAAATCTATTATATATTTAGTCAATTTATATATATACATACATAGTTTTTTTAATAACTTTCACTACATAAATAATATTATTGCTTTGATATAATGTTTGTTGGCTTTTATTTTATTCTGCTTTCATTTTTAAGCGTAAATTAATTTAAATACATGTTTCAATTTATCAATATCGTATAATAGTTTTCAAATATTTTATATTGAACATTGAACAACAATTTATTCATATCTACACATGGACCACTAACCTGTTAAGCATACACATGATAATGAGTCTTAATTAATATGAACAACCCAAACTGTGTTGTTGATGTCAAAGGATATAAAATGTTATCGGTAGAGTTATTAGGAGGGAAGTTTATAGGTTTTAAGTACTCATTTTAGAGATTTGTTTAAATGGAGTTTAGAAATTTATTAGTTGGTCACATTGTAAATATTGGCAAATTTAATTCTATTCTTCTAATTTTTTTATAAACATTATAATTGCTCCCATATGCTAAAAGCTATTTAAAATGTTGGCATAAATTTTGGTTCAACACTGAACCACAACTTCTGCAGGGAAATATCATTTATTGCTGCATTGGCAGTATTTAAAACGTTTTAGTCAAACTTTAAAATTATTACACGGGCAAAGCAAATAAATTTATCAAATAATTTTCAGTTTAAGGCTGGAATCGCACGATTGACTCGAATACACCAACTTGATACAAATTTTATTGTGACGCAATAATAAAATTGTTCCGATTAAAAATTTTGTATTCACACGGTTGTCTTATTTTATACGAAATTTATTGTCACAAAATGGCGCGAAACGATGTAGTGACAATAATGGTCCCAACGCTGTCGGACGATTGTTCTAGTTTACGGCAACTCTGTGAATCAGCTGTTGTGGCATTAAATTTATTTTTTTTTTTTTTTTTTTGTTGTTCAAAATAGTTCGTTCTTTAAAAAAAGAAAATTGCGTCTTCTTTATTTATTATATGAATGTCATTTAGTGAACAAATAAATCAAAAGAAATTAAAAAAAAGAAAAGAAGGAGTGTGTGGATCAGAGATTGGCTTGCAAGAAGGGCCATTGATGGTGCATATGAGAAAACATTGGAATATAATTACAAACTATATTTAATTCTCTAAAGTGAAGATTACTTGTTCTCTAAAAAAATTAAAATTGCATCGGCTTTGATTATCAAGTGTCCGCTTTTAAAAAACAAAAGTTAAAATAATGAAAAAAAGAAATGGTGGAAGTTTGTGATGCAATTTACATATAAATAATTTAAAAAATGCATATTTTAAGTGATGACAATTATAAATACCGTATAAACACGTGTTTTTTTAAGAAAGAAATCAATTAAAAAATAAATTTCGGTGATTATCGTCTTCTTCAATTGCCACACCAGAATGCAATAAATATTGGTGTTTTCTTTTAATTTACATTGGTGCATAATTGCCGATAAAGCTTTCACACGATTGTCGCACCAGGGTTGCATTTTATTGTGATAAATAAGCACAATAATATTGTGGGCCAGTAAATTGTATAATCACACGATTGGCATATAAAATACACTAATTATTGGTGCATTACGACAATTGTGTGATCCTATCTTAAGCGATATCAGAGCTATTCAGTCAGCTCAAGTAATATACTTAAATAGTGGTCAAATAAGACAAATGAAAATAAACCGAAAAACTTAATCAATTTCGAAAACACTCTTGCTGCGAAGCTGCTGGCAGTCAGTCAGAGGCATACAATATTTTCTATTATTTAATAGTTTTAGAATGATTCTGTATTTTATTTTTTTATTATATTCGGGTATGTTCTGTAATCCGAAATCGGGCGAAATTGAAATTGAAATTGAATGAAATATCAAATTGCTAAGATTTTGATTTATTTCGCTTAATTACCTTTAAAATTTCTTCCTTGAAAATCAGAACTTTAAAATAATTGTCACATTTTAGTTTTATTTGTCTTTGAAAATGTACTCGATTGCAATTCACTCGTTTTCGGTTTACATAACATACCCGATTATTTAAAAATTTTAAACTATTCAAGTTTTTGCTTTTGCTATAATACATACATTACTACTATATTTAGTAATTACATATATATGTATACTTATCCAACCAAAATTTATATATATCTATAGTTTGTATTATTATCAATTATTTATGTGCATATGTATGTTAGCCTTATAATGGATTTCCGTTTTAATTATGCAATATTTAGTAGCCATATTTTTCTATAATCGTTATCAAATGTTATTATTTAAAATTATGTACTATTTTTAAATATTTTTGGACAGTGTGGCAAAAGAGCACAAATAAATTAAAAGTGTGGCATATATGTATGTATATTACAAACAGCAATATTATTGTTTTTTTTACGTATTCATTTCGACAATGAATATTTGCGGTTGTTGCCACAAGGGGCAGATTTACTATACAGTAGTTCTATTTTTTGTTTTTTTTTGTTTTTGTTTCTATATCCAAAATACGCATATTTATATTGAATTATATAATTATTGTTTAGCTGTATAACCATAATATGATAATCATTGTAAATTTAATACAGATGAGTAAATAATTGCAAATAAATATGGAAATTATTTTAAAATTTTATTAAAAAATATAATTTCCAAATGCCATTGACTTTAAATGTTTAAATCATATTATTTTTCTAATGTTTGATTTTTGGTTTACAATGACTATTAATTACCTGTCAAATATTTATTTTTAATTAAATAATGAAATTTTTTATAAAATTCCAGTCAAGTGTAAAAATTATGCAGTTATTATTAATACCACTTATAATGAAATGTTTAAAAATAAATAAATAACTTAGTAAAAACAGATTTAGTATACCGGATGTAAAAATCTAAGAATTCAGAAATCAAAAAATTTAAATTTTGTCAAAAAAAATTATTTTAATGTTTTATTTTCCTTATTACCCCGTTTAATGGTTTTCTCTTATTCCATGGTTAACTTTTGCTTTGTTAATTTTAATTATTTTTTTATCTTAAAAGCTTTAAGTAACTCTATATTCTCTCACCAGCTCCGTATTAATTGTTTTATTTTTTCTTTTTCAACCACAATCGCTTAATTGTTTGGTAGAGAAAGAAAGTCAAGTACCTCACACCTAAACACACACACATTTATTCTATCACATACAGGGTGTCCGCCGGGAAGGTATACATTAGTCTTGACAGTTCATATTTGGCAGTCGTGTAGTAGAGACGTGGCAAATTTATTATGGAAAAACATTCAGTAAAGCAACGTGTCTTAATCGTTAAAACATTTGATCAGAATCAATCAACGATTTTCATGAAAAAATCATAATGAGTGACGAGGCACATTTTCATTTGAATGTTTATGTGAATAAGCAGAATAGTCGATTCTGAGAAATGGGAAATGTATCCATTAAAAGTGACAGTCTGGTGTGCAATTTGGTTAGGAAGCATTATGGGATCTTACTTTTTTGAGACTGAAAACGGCGTAACGGTAACTGTCAATGGGGAGCGATATCGTGATATGATTGAAAACTTCTTAACGCCACAACTGCATGTTTTGACGGCACCACATCGCATACAGCCAGGATTACAATGGAATTATTGCGAGACCTCTTTCCACAACAAATTATTTCAAGGAATGGTGATGTTGATTGGCCTCCACGGTCGCCTATTTTGACTGCTCCGGACTTCTTTTTGTGGAGATATTTGAAAAGTAAGGTTTACGCAAACAAACCAGAAACGCTGGAGCAACTCAAACGAAATATTCGTGATGAAATTAATGAAATACCGCGTGCAATGTGTGTGAATATAATGAAAAATGTTCTCAAAAGTGTTCGCATTTGTGAGACTAACATAGGCGGGCATTTATCTGATATTGTATTCCATACATAACTGCCGACATTAAATAAAACATTTATCAATATAAGATCCATTCTCTTTCATACAATTAAAAATTATAAACAAACAAAGTAGTATACCTTCCCGGCAGACACCCTGTACATACGCATTTTCATCTTCAGAAAAAAAACAAAAACTAAACACAAAACAGCCTTAGCCCGGTAAATTAATATCCTGTCATAACCTCGGTGGTACACATTAACCTGTGTAATTACGAAAATGTTCTTTTATTTTTGGTCGGTTTATTTTATTTTCTTTTCCTTTTCTATCCTTTTTTATTTGATGTTTCTCTTTTAATATTATTTGTTGGATTGTTATCCTGTAGTTTTTCATCCAGCTCTATTATCCTTTAACAGAATTTCGTTTGCTTTTTGGCAAAAATTTTTTTTAGTGTTGCTCTTGAATAATTTTGTTTGAATTGCCAAAAGCGTTATTTACTCCGATGATGATGTACTTTTCGTGGTGCGATGAGTTTTGTTTCTTTTTCCACATCTTTTTTTTTGCCAAAAAAGAGGTTATTTTCATTATTTTGTATTTGTATGGATGTTTGCATGTGTGTATGAGTTCATGCTTTGCACATCTCTGTTTTCGTGTATATAGGACAGCAAGAAGAATGGTTCGCTAAGCATGCAGGCATCATAATGATAATGATGATAATGAGATCACAGCACTATTTAATGTTACTAAAAACTGAATACAACAAAAATGTCCTACTTAGCCGCTTAATATATGTAGAATAGAATAGAATAGAGAGTTAGACTAGAAATGGGAAATAGGTAAAAAGATCTATCTTTTCAATTTCATAATTATTAACATGACTTTTTGCAAGATTTTGTTTTTCTTTACGCTCAACTTTATTTTATATTTTTCGTTTTCTTAAACTGTTACTGTGTTCCAAATATAAATTTTTCTCAGTGTATGCATTTTGTTACATTCATTTAGTTTTATATTTTTCTTATTATAAGCAATTAATTTTGTTTTTAATAAAGCCCCATCATACAAAGCGTGTAACAGACTAGAGCTACAAAAAAGAAATCATTCACTATTCCAAAATGAATCAAAAAAATAGTCAAAAAATATATTTGAAAAAAATATGAATATCTTTGCGTTCAAAAAGGTTGTGAAGATTTTTTTTATTTTTATTTATTTTGTGTTTTTGTGTTTTTTTTTTTTGTTTGGCTTTCACCATTTCAGCGTAAAACACAATAATTTCCGCCAATAGCCTTTGGCGTTAAATCCTTCCTTCCTGTGTCTCAATAAGCTTTGTTTTACCAAAATGCTTGAATGGGTTTTTGTTTTTCCACTCTCTCCCCCTCTTAATTTC
Source organism: Wohlfahrtia magnifica (assembly GCA_023159175.1). Lineage (NCBI taxonomy): Eukaryota > Metazoa > Arthropoda > Insecta > Diptera > Sarcophagidae > Wohlfahrtia > Wohlfahrtia magnifica. The sequence goes on from JAKWBJ010000515.1 coordinate 1,501,663, forward strand.
TCTCTTTGTTTATTTACGAAGGAATGAAAGTGTATGTTTAAGTAGGAATATATGAGTTAACTAAACCTGTAGTGATGATGGCGTACCAAGTGATGCCAATGTAGTGTAAATGTAGGCTAAACATAAATAATGTTTTGCTACGAACTTTTTACAGCTAAATATTGTAATTGTCGTTTATTTCTCTCTCTCTCTCTCTCTCTCACTCTCTCACACTTTCTCTACGCTGCAATCAGGGGTGCCAGATAATTTTGATTAAAAATCGGCATATTTAAAAAATAAAATCGGCAACAAATCGCAGATTAAAATTTCCCATTTTAAATACGATAATTCTATCAAGATAACGATCTCAAACACACGTCAGGTGTCGTTGATCTGTAACTATTCCAAACCTTAAGAAATACCCGCGTTGAACCAAGAAATTTATGTAATTGAACATTTTTCGGCTTTGTTTTTTTCAACCCTGTCAGTGTTTTATTTGGTTTTATTACTGCTTTTAAATTTCGTGCAATTTTACAATTTTTTTTCTATTTGTTGGTACAATTACTATGTCTTATTATTTATTAAGTTTTATTATTTTGCACTATTGGTAGGGCCAAGGGGGCATAATATAGTACGAGAACGGAGTATAAGAACAAACGTGATAAAGTAATTATCTTGTGTGACAACGCTCGACTGCACGTCGCAAAAGTTGTAAAAAAAATTTTAGAAACGATCAAATGCGATACCTTACCGCATCCGCCTTATTATCCGTACATTGCATCTTCTTCTGTTTCGACAGATACAACATGAGTTGTCGGGTCACCGCTTCACTTCTTTCGAAGAAATCAAAAATTGCCTTCAAAATTGAATTGCGGGGTAAAGTTGTTAGCAATGATGGACAATATTTTGATCAACTTGTCAATTCATTATCTCTAAAAAAAAAAAAAGATTTTTAAAGGCAACATTTTTTACAGGTAAACATACCATTTCATTGTATTACTCTATCAAGTGCTTTCGAAAATATTGCTTCTGCATAAATATTAAAAAGCAAGTGAGAAAAATTGTAACCTTATCTCACTACACATTTGATTTCAATATTGTGGGTTATTCCATCTTTATTACTCATATAAGCACTTTGCTTCCAGTATAACTTATGAATGCATCAGATCGCCTTTTTTTCGCAATTTCAAACAGTCGATAAAACACATGAATGTGTCTTTTCAAACATCTTGACAGTCTTCGATTCAAGACCTAAATACTAAACAGTACTTCTATAGTTGCGGTTCCTTCTTTAAATCGGACTTAGGCGTTTAAAAAACTGCTAAATAAGCATAATAACAAGATAATTTCAGTTGGTTTTTCTATCCTGTTATTTGGTTTTTTCTCTTCTTTATTACTTCCATTGTTTTTCGCCAAAAGCCAGACAGTCTGCCAACGTTTTGTCTAACTTCTTGCTTAGGATTCTAGACCTCAAATTTGTATATCTGGATAGCAAACAAAAGGATGAAAGTAAATTGTAGTTTGCATGTATTTGTTGTTTTATTTTTTATTTGCCATGTTTTGTTTTTACTGTTAGTTTTAATCTCTTCAAATTTTTTTGCTGTGTTTCACTAATAATTGCTTAAGGCCAGAGCGTTGAACACAAACGTAAGAAGACAATTTACTACAACAATAACAAAAACAAGTAAAAATCATCATCATGAACTTTTTCCCTTAATTTCTGTTTATTTTTTTCGATTTTTTTTCTTTTTGTTTTTTTTTTGCTTTTCACCAAAAGGCTTATTATGTTGAATTAATCTTTTTATGCGTAAAACATTATAACAGTTTTTACGTGTCTAAAATCTTAGAGTATATTTACATATACACACATGTATGTACTCGTATGTACCATACACTAGGCGACAATTGAAAGTGCAAATTCCTAATGAAATATAAAATAGTAACGTATTTGAAAAATCAAAATTAGTTTCGTGCCACACAACATAGAAAAAATGTAATTTGTAGGGATTCTTTATAAATTAAAGTATATTTCACAGGCGGCAATTGTTTGTTTAAAAACCAAAACCATTAAAGTAAATCAATTCCATGTTACATAAAACTATAATTATGTTTTTGATCGGAGTACTTTCGGTATATTTTTGACCAACTTGTCTAATGTTTCCCAACAAATCTTTGCATATTTAACCTGTATCCTTGTACTGAAGCTTATGACGTTAGTTCGACTATTTAAAAAGATTTTAATGTCCAGAACTTGTAATACCATATTTTATTAATAGGGTTTAAAACTAATAGTTAAGAGAAACATTTAGTTTTTATTTTTAAAAAGTGAATTCGCAAAGTTGGTCCAAAGTATACCAAAAAGAAAGTATTCTTAGCATTTTGATCATATTACTTAGGAATTTATACTTTCAACCGTCGCCTAGTGTATTGTATGTATGTATGTATACACGCAATTACATAAAAAAAATATTTACGAAGTTATTTGACTATAACTACGAGCATGTGTTTAATGAAGCCTATTAAGTTTTTGGCAATCTATCCATCCACTCATTTATTCATTCTTTTTTAAGGGAATTGTTTTATTAGGCATTTAGATAATTTTATATCCCATATGTATAATTATTTATATCTTTCTGTGTACATACACATATATGTATAGAATTACTGTATCCATTATTTACTTTAATTTGTTGGAAGTTTATTTGATAAGTAAAAACAAATCGATGATAAACTTTTTCTTTACCTTTGCCTTTAAGGGAAAAAATGAATAAAATTAGTAAAAACAATTTTTCGGCGTAATTTTCAAGTTTTTACTTACATTAGATAATAATTCTATGCAACAAAATCTATAAAATAAAATATAGTTTTATCTGATATGCTGAAACCGAATATTTGATACCTGTAACTATGGGTTATATTAAGAAGAGTGTCAAAGGAAGAGTTCAAGTGCCTGACTCTATCTAACTTTCCGCATATTAACAAGATCTTTATTCGACCAAAAATACAATATACCGAAACTACAATGTATAACCGGGTGTTACAAAGTCTATTATTTAGCTTTATGATTGCTTACAAGAAAGATAGAAAGATAATCAACTCTAAAGATTCCTTAAAGCATCACCTAACACCTCTTTTCACTTTACTCTCTATAGTACAACGCAAAGTGTTCTGTCAAAGTCAAGTTTTTTTTGGTTGAGTGAGAAAATTTGTTCTTTAGCCACAATGTTCTTCACCACTATGTTCCTAGCACCATATCTTCTAAAGGGTGTGCCCAAATAAACACAAGATTGAATTTGTCGCGATTTGTGCAGTAAAGTGTTGGAAACCATATAAACTGTTCGTGAAGTATTACACGATAGAACGACGTGTCTTCAATACAATGTTTCAAAAATAATAAAAGCCTGGTGGCCGCAGCTCGAATATTTTATACAAAATATGTTCGGAATAGTGTTTTAACTTCGCCAACTCTGAAGAGATTAATTGAAAAATTCTGGGAGACTGGATCTGTTGGAGACGTCAAACACACTCATCGTTCAAAAACAAACCGTTAATATATCAATATCGAAGCAATGCGTAAGAGTGTCGGTGATAACCCAAGGACCTCAATTTGGCGTCGTGGACCAGAATTGCAAATTTTAAGAAGCTCTCTACAGCGTATAATCATTAAGATCTGTGTCTCCATGCTTACAAAATTCAATTAACACAACAATTGAAGCCTAACGACATGTACAGTGAAGAGAGTTCGTTGAATGGATTACTGAACATCAACAAATGGATGCTGCATTTTCGAGCCAAGTCATCCTTGGCGATGAAGCACATTTTCACCTTGATAGCTTTGTTAATCGCCAAAATTGCCGCTTTTGTGGTTCTGAGAACCCACATATAATTGTCAAAAAACAAATACATCCACAACGTGTCACTGTTTGGTGTGGATTTTGGGCAGGAGGCATAATTGGACCATACTTTTTTAACATGAGGCTTGTCAAGCAGGGACTGTCACTGGTGCTCAATATCGCGACATAATAACCAAGTTCTTTCCGTCGAAATTGAATGATATTGATGTAGCCAATAAGTAGTCTTAACAAGACGATACCACATGCCATACAACCCATGAAACTATTCAATTACTGTAAGAGACACTTCCAGGTCATGTACTCTGTCAGAGGAGGAGATTCAATGCTGCATTTATGCCAATTGGTCATGGAAAATTTCGGCAAACTAGTTTGTATGTACACTACCGATGTGTTATTCCATGAATAACCCCATCCTATACACTTTATGATTCAATAAGAGATAACAATCAAGAGATCAAAAACTGTGTTTCTATTTAATCCAAATCTTGCGTTAATTTTGGGAGACCCTTTACAATAATATTTTAATTCTTACTAAATGGACCTGCGATCACAAACCTAAACATAATGAAAGATTTTATGAAAATTGTTACTTTTTTAATGGCATATATTGAAGATTTTATGAAACTTTTCATTTTTTCGTTTGTTTAATTAAAAATAGCTTTTAAATAATATTGATGACAAATATTAATTTAAAGAATAAATAAATATAAATTTCTCCAGTCCTATAAAACTGGATATTTCACTTTCCATCTTTCCTTTACAAATTATAATATACCATCGACCAACATTCAAAAAAGTTCGTATAGCACCTTGATCAAAAAGTTCCAGGAATTTATTCAAAAATTTAAAAATAAAAGTTTATGCATCTAAATTTGTATTGCCCCCTTCAAAGTAATCCCAATCGACTGAAACACGCTTATGACAGCGCTTGATGCAATCCTCGAAGTGTTTTTTTATAATCGGTTTTTGGTATGTCAGTCAGTGCTTCCTGCGATTTTTCCATTATTTCCGAAACTCGTTTCCCGTAATAGTTTTTTAAGTCGATTGAACAGAAACAAGTGATCTGTCTTCGGTGCCGTCAATACGTGTTTCGCTTGTCCGTTCATGTTGTTTCTATGTCAATAAATCAAAACAGTGCAATATTACAAAATAAAATATAACCATGATAAACAATAAAAGTACGCAAAAGTGAGCATAAAACGGCCAATAACAGGACATATATGTATATAATACATACGTATATCAAAAATTGACAACTTTTGACGAAACATTAGTTAATAATAAAAAAATTAAAAAACAAAAAGAAAAATATATTTTTACAAGAACAACATAAAATTATAAACCAACAAAAACTCAACGAAACAATTTCTCAAAAGAGAATTGTGAAACATAGACACAAAGGACCAACACTCCTAACGGAACATACAATAACAATATTAAAATAAGTAAATAAAACGAGAAAATACAACATCAGCAACAAGAACGAAAACGACAAAATATTAATAACAAAACAAAGTATTGAAATGGAACAAACAACAAAACACTAACATCGAAAAATAAACACACACTTGAAAATAACCAATTCAAATACGGGCAAGATTAAACATCAGCAAAATGAAGGACTGTTTGATCCGTAGGGGAAAATTTAATTATGTGCCCTACTCCACATTATTCCTTTCCAAACCTTTGGGTGCGAACCACTTGGAGGGGTTGCAGTTGGATTATTCAGTAGCGAAAGTATAACACTGGCTGCTGAATAATCAACCAGCAGTAACCCATGTCCTTGTCGTACGCATACAAAGGGGGGTTGTCTGATTTATGTTTACACGTGGCGAACTGAGACCCAAGTTTCTGAAAATGCAGATCCACAGGATTTTCATATCCCTGGGTATCACCTTCTCTTTTCCTTTTTAATTTTCATGGGCGTCTTGCTATGTATATTCGCAATGAAGTTGTGTACCAATGTCAGCAACTTCTTGGCATGTGTGATGCGGAATTTAACTGTCTATGGTTTAAGTTCAGAATCAGGGCACATCTTTTGCACTTTGGGTTTTTATATAGAAGCCCGAACGCGGGAAGAGAGGTTACCATATCTGGCTGGTGATTTCAGTGTTCATAATTCGCCTTAGTTACGCCACTCAGGTCGTACAACTCCAGTAGGCCAATACGTTGAGTTATTTGCCGCGCACAATCACCTTATGCAATTAGTGAATGCACCTACACATATATCGTGTGTAGATGGGCACCAGAACAATACCCTCGACCTTTTCCTCACTACACACCCTGAAAAGTATGTAGTTGACGTTCTTGCACCTCTCGGAAATTCGGAACATTGCAGAGTTTCTGCCTCATTCTCGTCCACCGCTCTTCGCGAGGTTCCACTCATGGCTACGGAACGCTCTATTTTTAACTACGAGGATGCTCTTTGGGTTGAACTCAACGATTTTTTTGGGCATTTTAATTGGAAAATGTACCCATACTGATTTGCTTCGCAAGCAGGCGCGATCTTCATGTGCCGCAGTACTTAGACGCGAAAAGGCTTTATACGAGCAGCGCCTTCGTGCTAAAGTTCTTACTTTTCCGCGTGGAAGTAAAAACTTTTGGTCATTCGTTAAAAGGCTGAGGAACAACGCTAGTTCAGTTCCTGCTCTTATAAAGAATGACCACTCATTCACGAACCCGGTTGAAAAGGTAAACCTTTTGGCCGAAATGTTTGCAAGTAATTCTCACTTGCCGGCGAGCGTTCAACCACTGCCCGAACTTGAAAGAGTATCAGTAACTATGCCTAGTATATTCTTTCGAGCTCGTGCTGTAAAAAGTGTTCTTGCAAATCTCAACGTTAACAAGTCTTCTGGGCCGGATGGCATACCAGCACTGGTCTTGAAGCAACGCTCTTCGACGCTTGCGCGTCCATTAGGTCACCTTTTCAGTGCGTCATATCGCGCAGGTATTGTTCCATCTTGCTGAAAAGTTGCTAATGTAATGCCAATCTCCAAAAAGGGCGAGGCTAGTAACCCTGAGAACTACCGTCCAACAGCAGTTTGTTGGAATGGAAATACAACTCTCATGTATGGGCCGGTGCTCCAAAGTCTATTTTGGAGCTTCTCGACCGCGTACAGGAGAGGGCGAAGATGCTCATCAATGACGGTAGGGTAGCCAGCTCTATCGATTCATTGGAGCACCGTCGCAATGTGGTGTTGACTAACTAAATGTGTTCTAACGAAAATCATATATTTTTACGTAGTACTCGTATTTCTCGTAGAGCACATCCGTTTGTAGTTGATTTTCCAGTAAATCGCACAACGCATTATAGGGAGAATTCGTTCTTTGGTCGTACTGTTCGGTTGTGGAATAATCTTCCAGCGAAAGTATTTCCTGCCACTTACGACATGAGTAAATTTAAATCTAACGTTCATAAACACTACTCCCTCTGTCCTCCTTCCAATAACCTATTTTCCTAGTACCAGCACAATGCACTGCAATGCAATGAGTAGGGGCCATTCCCTTGGTGCTGGTCTTATAAAAAAGTCACAGGGAGCCAAATAAGTGAATTCGGTGGCTGTTGGGTGGTATTTGTTGCATTTTTCGTCAACAAATTTAGAATAATGATGGCACCGTGCGATGGTGCGTTATCATGGTGCAAAATCCACGAGTTTTCTGCCAACAGTTCTGGTCTCCTTCGGCGAATTGATTCCCGCCAACGCCTCATAACGCCCAAATAATACTCTTTGCTTACTGTCCAGCCTTCTGGAAAAAATTCATGATGCACTACACCGTTGAAATCCATGAAAACCGTCAGCATTGCCTTAATTTTTGAAACGACCTGGTTTTTTTGGTCGGGGACATTTGGTTGCCTGATGTGTGGATTGCGTGTCGTCTCATAAACCCACGTTTAGTCTACAGTAATGATCCGTTTGATGAATGTCGGATCAGATTCAGCCTAGCAAATCATGTTCTCTGCGACCTCAACACGTCTCTTTTTTGCATGAAATTGAGGTCTTTTGGCACCAACTTAGCTGCTACATGATGGAAACCGAAATAATTAACCAAAAAATCGAAGTCCTCCGCTATCTCTCTGATGGTTAATTTGCGGTTATTGACCAACATTTCTTTTACTTTATCAAAGTTTTCGTCGGTTTTCGATGTCGATGGTCTGCCACTGCGTTCATCACGACCACTTTTGAAGAGTTTATGCCACTGGTAAACGACCGTTTTCTTTAGAGAATAGTTACCGAAACACTCTTACAACATTTCCAACGTTAGCTCACCGTTTTTAAATCCGTTTTTTACGAAAATTTTAATACAAGTTCACTGTGCAAATTTAAATCCATTTCTAAAAATCCCAACACACGCAGAGATAGATGTACTCTTGGCTACGTAGCTTTTGAAAATGTCAACAATAGACGTACCAACTTAACAAAAAAAAAAAAAAACTCAAATCGGAACGATGGGACAGCCACTCGTGGGTTATTCCGGGAACTTTTTGGTCAAGGTGGTATGTCTTACGTTCAATGCGTACGAATAATTATGCTCATATTGTACTTAGAATTAATAATATATTATTCATACTTATTTATGTATTTTACTATTAAATAGAATTAACATTTGTATGTAATCAGTATGAAAATATTTACTAAAATGCTGGAACGTTAGCAAATATAACATAACTTCCTGTATAATAATTATTCCATATGTATAATACGAAGTGAGCAGCATAAGACTTGTATTGCAAACTATCATTTATATAACGTAGAAACGTGTAAAATAATTTCAATTTAATTAGAACTCGTAAGTATGTTAATCAAGTAAAACGTATTTGTTTTCATACAAATTTAAATTCAAATTCAAATGTACATACATATAGTATATACATAGACAATTATGAAATGTATAACAATAATTTGTAAATATTTTCACAAACTAATTAAAATCGTTTCTTTTATATAAGGAAACGTTAAGATAAGAAGAACTAATGCATTTGTAAAATATAAGAATTTAATTAATTTAAAACCTTATTTTCTATTTGAAAGCCTGCAAATAAATGTAAGCACATACACACATACATACGTATGTATACATGTATGTATGCATGTATGTATGTATGTATGTATGTAACTATTTTAATAAGGTTTTTTATTTTCTTTTGTGAAGGCGTATTCAATTGCGTATAAAAAGAGTGTAGGTAAAAGAGCAAATGTATATACAGTGTAACACAAAAGTATTTAGATGTTCTGATTTAGTAACGTGTTTTATTTAAAATTCATTTTTTTTTTAATCTCACTGTCTACTAAATGAGGTATGAGTGGCAATCAACTGGCAAGTTGTATGTGCTTTTATTTTATATTTTAAAAATTTATTTACCAAAGGACTCTTCAGTACACATACTTGAACACAGTTTGCTCTTGTATGTGTATGTGTGTATTTGTGATTAGGCTTGATATGTATTGGTTGCTGGTTGCTATACTGTGCAAAAAAGGAAGAAAGAAATTAAAAAAGAAATTTCTCCATGATCATGTTTTTCTGTGGTCTTTTTTACGTGCATTTTTTCTTTTTCTATCTTTTTTTTAATGCCACTTGTTTGTTGGAAAATTTTAAAGTTATTTTGCTCTTGTTTTTGTCTGTTTGTTTTTTCTTTCTTTTTTAATAATTAATACCACGTTTAGAAATTCTACTTGTGACATTTTAATTAAAGGAATTAAATTTATAAGGTAGGTAACAAATAAACACCATATCTGGTTGTAAATAAATAAAAAGTCATATTAAAAAAAGTATTGCTTAAGTTAAATTTAACATTTAAAGAAAAAATAAACATGACATGACTGAACAAACTTAATATTTAAGCACTTTACACAGATTTAAAGACATCAGCTGCTTCTTAGGAATACAAAAGATTAACTTCTAAAGTGATATTCAATTAAAGTAATAAGATTACAAGATATGAACCGGAAGGTATTAATAGTTGACTATCAAATTGACTGTCAAATTCTTAGAAAACAGCTTTTTAAAGGAATAATTATAGATTTATTTGGAATATTGATAGATTGGTGAAAGTTATGTGTCTACATTGATTTATGAAAACATTCATTAAGTCACAGGACCTCACATATCCTTTTACTGTATAAAAAATACAAAATTCATTAAATATTTTTTTTTTTTTCATAAGGCCAATCAAAAAGATAATTTTATTTCAATAATTTAAAATATTTTCATACTTTGAACTCCTCATACCTACTACATGCTTTAAATTTTCAATTCCTGAATGCACTTTTTACTTAAAAAAAAATAAATAAATAAAATAAAAAACAAAAAATGATAAATAAATGTTTGCCTAATGGAAAACAAAACAAATTTTTTGAAATAACAACAAAAATTATTTTCTTTTATTTTTACCAAAAAATGCATGCATTAGAAGCATAATGAAGCATTTCTGTAAATATTCATTTGCCCTAATGTATGCAAAACAGTTTCATTTGTAGGCTCTTTAAAAAGTATGCTTTAATAATTTGAAAATTAAAACAACATCTCTTGTAGATGTATGATTTTATGTATGTATGTATGTATGTATGAATGTAGTTTCCAATTTTTCAAAAAAGCTTTTTAAGCATTTGTTTTTTTTGTTGTTTCATATGCTACACATTCTTTATAGGAAGTGGAGGTTTGAGTGGGTAAAAGTAAATGAATGCGAATGTTGTTTTGAAAATATTCTACTTGGATGCTTAATTTATGGCACAAATTTGCCATTTGACAGTTGGAAAACGTTTATCAATGACAATAGAATTGAAAAATAATAGGAAACACACACCCACACACAACAAATGAAAAATGCAAAAAAAAACCTTCGTTATTGAATGCATGAGAATTAAATTGAAACAAATTGAATGTTTACTGTTACGCCGAATGTTTTTACACAGTAAATAATATGTAATTATATTTAAAGAAAAAAAGCTTTACCTTTTTCAAGTTCATCAAGAATTGCTTAAAAACAATAATAAAAACATCTTTTGGCCATCATACCGAGTCATTTTAAATGTATCGTTGGTAGAAAATTGCTTTTCTTTCTCCTATTTTTGCCATTACTTGATCCTCATTACGGTGATGTGCTTGTTGGCGTACCTCTGCTGTACACCGTATGCTTTTAAGCATTCTTTTGTACACATCTTTATGTATATTTCTTAGTTCTTTTGATTGAGCCAAACATTCATTATCAATTGCCTTGATTTCGTTTACATTACATATGATACACAAACAACAAATAGAAGAGCTGTAATAAAAACTACAACAATTTTAATGAATGTCGAAAACAACAAGAAACTAACAAAAAGAAAGACAGTAGACGAAAAGCAACAAACGATAAGTGTATCCATATGAATGATATTTACTGCTAAACTAATGAACCATTGGGTAATTAATCACAGGCCCAATTTTCTAAATCATTTTTCCTTGGATGTTTCTATTGAAAAACTAATGGCATTTTTTGTGACAATTTTCTATCGTATTTGATTGAAAAAAGAATATTTGGTTAAAAAATAAATTTCTTAAAATTAATGGGTTTGAAATTTTTCAAATCTATTCTCAGATCGTTTGATTGATGTTGGTAAATGAAAACATATTACGTAGTTTAATTCTGTATATTTAAAAATCCATATTTGTTTGATAACATATTTAGAACTGTTTCTTTACTTGATCACATTTCCGACACCAAAATATTATCACTGCACTTGTTAACATTTTTCGTCTGTAGAGAAGAGTCACTATGTAAATCAAATATATCTATAAAACAAAGCTTACCAATGCTTAACACTTGCACGACTACTGCTAAACAAACAAACAAAATATATCGTCTTTACAAAAAATTTTCTATCATTATATCATAAATATTCGTAATAAACATATTTCTAATAATATACATACGAGCATGTATACCAATATTATTAAATATTAAATAGAATGAATACTACATGTGAATTACATATACATTTGTATGTATGTCAATAATCTACATATGTATATAATTAATAGGCAAACACATTTTTTTGTATCCCTTTTACGACCGTTCTACCGCAGCGATTTTGGAAAGATATACATACAGTCACTGAAAAAACCGTCTCAATATTTAACTATTGTTAACAAATATAAGTACAACAACAAAGCTAAAGACGCCTGGAAATTTGGAAATAAAGTTATAAAATTTATTAAACAAAGTTAACTCAAAAACCGTCTCAATGACCTATAACATACGTTTTGCTTATTTTTCGATAACGGTACATATTACAACAAATATGTATAATTGTAGTTGTAAGTAAAAGTCCAATACGCAATTAGATCTAAAATCATAATACTTGGATCTTTAGCTTTGTTGTTGTACTTATATTTGTTAACAATAGTTAAATATTGAGACAGTTTTTTGAGTGACTGTATATGGGTTGAAAGCTTTCTCTATACAGATGTGCACAATTTGAACATTTTCAATCGATTCAGTACTTAAGGAGTAATGCGAATATCAAACTATTACTAACACCAATAAAGAAAAAACGTTTTTTTACTGTTAAGCTTCAAGTAAAAAACAACAAAAATATCGCTCATTTATTTGGCTAAGTGTGTATACAAAAATATGCGCAGTATTATGATCTAACAGATATTGTGTACAAAACTCTTACTGATTCGTGCAAAATTAAGAGCACAGGAGCAAAACGTTTATCTATTTATTAATATTAAAAAATATGAAATTGAAAATTTAAAACAACTCTACTGAAAATTTATGTTTTTTAAGGTATGACACTATTGCAGTCAATGAGCGATATGTACATATGTGTACGTGAATGTATGTGTATATATCTGACTAACCTAGATGGCAGCACAAACACAAAAACTTTTTCTTTCTTAGAAATTACGATCTGTCAAACGGCAGCTGTAAAAATTTCAGCCAAATTCATCGATTAGCTTATTTGTTGTAGTCGTTTGAAGTAAGCAACTTTTGTGTTTCTTGGAAAATGGAAAAAAGTGAATTTCGTATAGTGATTAAACACTATTATTTGAAAGGCAAAACGGCGAAAGAGACAAAAGAAAAGATTGATAAACATTACGGCGAATCTGTTCCGTCAGATTATATGGTAAAATATTGGATTGCTGAATTTAAACGGGAAGAAGAAAATATCAAGAAAATCCTCGATATCGTTATGAATGATCGCCGGGTCAAAATACATGAGATTGCTGAAATCCTAAACATATCACATGAACGTGCGTTCAACATTTTGCATGAACATTTGCATATGAAAAAGTTGTCGGTAAGATGGGTGCCACGTTTGCTCAGTGTTGAACAGAAACGAGTTCTACAGATGACTTCACAGCGGTGTTTGGACATGATAAAGCATAATCCTGCTGATTTTTGGCGTAGATTAATAACTGTCAATCAATCGAAGCAATGGGTGGAAGCTGGTGGAAGTGCTCCGAAGAAGGCGAAGACAGCAAAATCGGCTGGCAAGGTTATGGCCACTGTATTTTGGGATGCACACGGAATATTGCTCTTCGATTATCTTAAAAAGGGATCCACAATCACAGGAGAGTATTATCGTGCATTATTGGATCAATTGGTTGATGCAATCAAGGAAAAACGACCACATTTAAACAAGAAAAAGTGATCTTTTTTCAAGACCACGCACCGGTTCACACAGCATTAGATACGATGCTAAAACTACGAGAAATCCACTTCGAATTGCTTGATCATCCACCTTATAGTCGTGATTTAGCCCCTAGTGACTTTTTCCTGTTTCCAAACTTGAAAAAATGGCTCGCAGGAAAAAGATTCATCTCAAACGAAGTGATTACCGAAACTAATGCGTATTTTGAGGAATTCCCAAAATCGTATTATTCAGATGGTATAAAAAAGTTGCAAAATCGTCTTACTAAGTGTATTGAGCTAAAAGGAGACTATGTTGAGAAATGAATGGTTTTTGAAAAAAAAATGTTTTTTTCCTACTTAGGTAGCTTCAATATCAATCCGCCCTCGTATTTTATATTTTATTTATATTTTTTATATTTATATTATATTTTATATTTTATTTCTTCGTAGCCAACATCGGCCACGGCGCTATTCTGGTTTGTTTTATACAGTTTGTATGAGCATAACAATTTTTAGCAGCTAGACAACGCTTAGCGTTCTGATTTAGGTTTGGTCAAAAAGTTCCCGAAATAGCCTCCATGTGGCGCTTCCACCGTTAAAATTTGAGTTTTTTTTTTTTTTTTTTTTGTTAAGTTGTTACATCTGTTGTTGATATTCACGCTAAATCTTAGCGTCATAGCTTGACATTTACAAAAGCTACGTAGCCAAGAGTACATCTACTCGTATCTCTATGTGTGTTGGCGATTTTTTAAAATTTTAGAAATGGATTTAAATTTGCAGCAACGAACTTGTATTCAATTTTACGTTAAAAATTGATTTAATGGTGCGGGAACGTTGGAAATGTTAGAAAAGTGTAAAAGTGGTATTTTACCAGTAGCACGAACGGTGCAAAAGTGGTCGTGAGTCAATCGAATATGATGTACACGGTGGTAGACCATCGACATCGAAAACTGACGAAAACATTGATAAAGTAAAAGAAATGTTGGTCAATAACCACAAATTAACCATCAGAGAGATAACGGAGGACTTGAACATTGCCTATGGATCCGTCCAAAACATTTTGGTTAATGATTTGGGTTTCCGTCGTGTAGCAGCAAAGTTGATGCCAAAAGACCTCAATTTCATGCAAAAAAGAGTCCGTGTTGAGGTCGCAAAGAACGTGATTTGCTAGGCTGAATCTGATCCCATACTCATCAAAAGAATCATGACTAGAGACGAGACGTTGGTTTATGAGTACGACACTCAATCCAGACATCAGGCAAGAGAATGGCGTTCACCAAATGAGTCGAGACCAAGAAATCCACGTCGTTTTAAGTCAAAAAAGAAGGCAATCTCACTGTTTTCATGGATTACAACGGAGTAGTGCATCGTGAATTACCAGAACTACCAATTTACCAGAAGGCCAAACAGTAAACAAAGAGTATTATTTGGGCGTTATGAAACGTTTGCGTGAAGCAATTCGCCGAAAGAGATCAGAATTGTTGGCAGAAAACTCGTGCCATCACAGACTATCATTATTCGAAATTTTTTGACGAAAAATGCAACAAATAGTATCCAACAGCCATAGAACTCACTGATTTGGCTCCCTGTGACTTCTTTCTGTTCGATCGAGTTCAAAAAACTATAACGGCGAACGCGTTTCAGCAGCCGAGAGGAAATAATGGATGGACATATCGAAAACCGAATATAAAAAATTCTTCGATGATTGGATCAAGCGCTAGCATAAGTGTGTTGCAGTCGATTGGGATTACTTTGAAGGGACAATATAGATTTAGATGAATGAATAATCCTGTATTTGAATTTTCTGCATAAGTTCCGGGAACTTTTTGATCAAGTGGTATGTTTACTTTGTTTTTTTTTAACGAAATTATTTTTTATTTTTAATTTTAAAACTAAATTATATAAAATAAACATTAGATGCTAGAATGCGGCTGATTGTTTCGGCCGCTGACTACACTAGTTTTGTTTAAAAAATTATCGTTTTTTAATATCTATTTGATTTTTATCCTTTTTTGTCAACTGTAAGAAAAAAACATTGAATACTTCACTAGCTAACCAATTGCGCATAAATAAATATTGCATAAGACATTCTTGTACATCCATATACCTCCTATATATAAAAATAAATGTGTGTTTGTATATATATATAATATATGTATTTATGTATGTTTATTTGTTTGTTTATGTCTTATAGACAGCTTAAGGGGCTGAACCAAATTTTCTTGAAATTTTTACAGTATATCTCTGTATGTCTAGAAGAAACTATATATAGGCTTTATAGACTTTAAAATTTTCAACTGGGCGGTGCCACTCCCGTACAAAGTAAATATTTATTTGTCTATATCTTCAAAATGGTAACAGTAAGAGTCTGTAAATTTGGTCCATAGCTTCATAGTCAATACAAATTATCAGTCAAAAAGTGGACATAATTAGACAAGTGAACATGGTACCTTTTATACGAACTTAATATTGATTTTTGTATATCTTAAAAACGGTTAAAGTGTTAGTTTCTAATTTTGGTCTAAATGACTTTGGAGTCAGTGCAAATCATCAGTCAAAAAATGGTCAGAATTTTTTTATGTTTAGAACGGTAACAGTTAAAGCTTCGTTATCTACTCACAGCAGTAGAAAAAAGACATCTATATAATGTGAATATATGTTTGTTTAAAGACTGTAAACAGCTAAAAATCAGAATCAATTACTTAAAAAAATTATAGCGTATTTCTGGAAGTAACGATGGGCTATCGTAAATGTTCGGACTTTAATCGTATGGGCTATAATAGAAAAAAGGGTAAGAAAAGATAACTAATATAATAGTTTAGAAAATAAAAAAAGATAGGGGTAGCGAAGCACCCAGTGTTTTATCTAGTACTATATAAAAAAGAATGTGTGTTTGTTTGAAGACGGTATACAGCTAAGAAACAGATTATATTGTGTCTTCCTGGAACGAACGAAGTATACTATAAGCATAGCATACATAATATTCATTTGATTTCCCGTATCAACTTACAAACAATAAGACGTATAAAAATTTTATTGACTTGCCATAAGATAATATACAAAGTTACACTGAAAACCTTTGTGGTCAACTAAGAACAAACGACAACAACAATAACATTTACAAACATACTTTTATATGCATACCCATACATACATACACACATACATTCATAGTCTAACGTCAATATCAACGATGGCATCAATAGTAATGTCATAATAACAGTATCATCATTTACTATTTCCTGTTCCACTCCATGCAATGATTGGTATCAACCAATGAACGATACTAAAGGATACAACAGAATATAATATAGAGATTTTATGTTTTTTTTTTCTTTTTTCTAATACAACCAAAGGAATAGTAAGCAACAATGCTGGCCGCTTACGAAAGAGAAAAAAATAAATGCAAAAGAAATAATGGAAAAATGAGAAAAAACTGTCACAAAAATATGTTTAAAGAAAATACTTTCCCATACTTACTTACGTTCTATTAGTATATAAAAAGAGTTGACTACTATTGCCCATATTATTATCAATTGTAAATCAAACAATTTACAAACAAGCATCAATTTACTTAAACTCTTGAGACTAAAGTTTTTAGTTTTTTTTTTACTTTTTTTTATTCTACTTCTCACAGACTCTTTCCCGATTCTGCTGTGTCTTTATCTTTTTTTCTATTTCAGTTTTTGTTTAGTTTCCGCAAACCACTAAACATATACAAGCATGCAAGTTATACACATATAATACGCATACACATATAGAGACCCATACAGACGCATACATACATACTGAATTAGAAAAGGCCATACAAAGTGATGCACTGAGAGAAATCAATACACCGGTAATAATTTTCTTCTTTTTTTCGAGGTTATTTTAGTAACCATTTTTAGCGAACATTGTAGTAACGCCAAATGGCGTGGACGTGACCAGACGAGAATATCACATTTGTGCAATTGTATGATTACGCCACAATAGTGGCACATTTCGAATGAGTTTCTTGTCTAATGGGTTTTTCCAGGAGAACATGCACCAAATAAATTTAATGTGTGCTTATCCACCCCAAAACATTCCTATCTAATGAAGAAAAGTTTGATATCCCATCAACGATAATTCACTGTTATACAGGTTCCACTATAGCAAAAATCTGTGGATTACACAACGAACTGCTACCCTATCCAGAATATTCTTTAGATTTCTCTTCCATTATTTATCAAATTTTAACTAAAATATGAAAAAAATTTCTTTAAGTGCTCAAAAAAAAGAAAACGAAATATTATTGGAAATAAACATTTTACTTTTTTTATTCATCTCTTTTTCTATATTTTTTTTTTTTTATTTTTTGTAGCACAAGTCTCTTCTGTACCGATAAGAGTGGCTACTATTCTGGGGAATAAATTTCAAGTATTTGTTTGTGCTTTGCATTAGTCGAATTGAAAAGTATTCCGTTATAAAATACCAAAGAGATGCTCTGCCTGCAATAGGAGCCGAGCCATAAGAAGTGAAATGGAAAGAAGGAAAATAAAACAAATTTATAAGTCACAAAGTTAAAAGTTGTTTACTTAAATAATATAAACAAATATTTGTAAAAAATATATATAAAATATTTATGTATGTACATATATCACTTTTCTACGTAGAACTTAAAACAAACTGAAACTTTAATAAATTTGTTCCGAAATGTGTGTGTTTTCATTAAATAAAAAAACAAACATTTTAAAATGTCCTTTAAAGCATAGCACCTCCATCACATTTCTTCCACACGATTTAAAATTTGAAGTGGTTTTATGAAACATATTGACAAGTATTCAAAATAGTACAATTGTATGAATTGTTTTTGTTGTTTCTTTTTAGAATTTTTTTTTATTTATTAAGCTCAACTACTGCAGTACATGTTCCAACCTGTTGTTTTTTCAATCTAAAAATATGGTTTCATACCCAAGAGAATCTAACGTTTGAAACAAGTCATTACAAAAAAAAATATATAAAATAAAATAAAGAAATCGGTAAATATGTAATTGTAATGAAATAACAAAAACAATATGCTTTAGAAATTATTCCTTATCCTTTATCGTCTTATGTCTGCAGCTTGACAACGTTAAGTAACCATAACGATAAAAAATATGAATGGACACAAAGACAGCAGGTATAAGTAGAAGAAATGCAATTTTACAGCATATCTGTCTACTTGATAACAAATATTACACAAAGGAATTTAAATATCAAACGATAATAGAAGTATTTTTGATTTAAATCGATGTTTTTTATAGAAAACAAAAAACAGATTAGTAAATAATATGGTTTATTAATTTCAGAATACTTTGTAAAGAGTTTTATCCTTCCGCTGAACGAATATGGTTGTGTATACGCTTGGACAGTAGTTTTTTTTATAGCATTTTCAAAAAAAAAATTATTTGGCGGACCCTTTACATGGCCATAAAAACAAATTAGGGAATTTTTTAGATGATTTGCTTTTAAAACAATGGATATACTCCATTCTCTTGGAACTGTTATTCCCGGAATGTTTTCACTCTCGACTTTATATTTAGAGTTACTTTCTGCACGTTTGACTAATTTTTTATTAAAAAACACTATGTGACGTGTTTTACGTATGATACATTCATAAAAAATCCGAATTCCAAGAAATTCGAATAATTTCTTAATTTTTAAAACTTTTATTTAACAGCATAGAAATGACGTAAAGATCTTTTTTGTTGTTGGAGCTGTAATGTTTGGGTATATTGCAAAAGTTCAGACGTCTCGAAGTACTTAAGTCCTGTAACTGCATCCTGTTGTGCGTTCAAAAATTTGTTGTTGTAATTCTTAAATGAAAATAAGATTTAAACTTTTTTTCTTCTTTGAAAACATTTAGTTGACAAACTGTATGTCTATAAATAAAGGTTGTGAATACTCGGCTGGTGAATACTCTAGTTATTGCAAATATTATTGAATTGATTACATTGAATCTAATTGTGATAAGTCTAATAAAAGTGAAGATATCTTTTCGCTATGAACTAATCATTACAAAGTGGTACATTGCACTTGGAAGAGTAATAAAGCAGAAGATATAGTGTCTGATGAACTTTCAGTTTATTTGAGGACTCCTTTCGTTAGAAATTTGAAATGACTACTTAACCCAGTTTCTAAAACTATATTGTTTTGATTTGTTACTGAATATTGGGCTACCTAATTACTGAAACCAGTAGAAAAATAAGAACAATCAAGCCAAGGGATTCGAATATGTATACGAAAGTTAAGATAGCCTTTGAATAACTAACGATATCAGGAACATTCGCTCCGTCAGAAAGACTATTTGGCAAAAGATTAGCCCATCTTTAGTAAGAAGGTGTGAAGAAGTGTATTTATCTGCAATGTGTTGAAATTACTAAGAAAAAAAAAACAAAATTTTGAACAAATGCGACTTAGGGCCTTTCTACACGACACCAACGATATGTATGTATTAATTATTTTATACTTCAAATGTAGTTTAACTTTTCGGTATAACATCGATGTTGCTTTGCGATGCATTGTATCGAAAAATATATCAATGCTTCTTTTTAATGTGCATCACTACATCACAGTAGGATCAATATTGGACCCAAGTGAGCTGAGTAACTAAGTAATTAACTACAATTCAATTGAATTGTGTATTAAATAGTTAGGGTTAGTAGTTTTGGTTGTGTTTTGTCCAATTTGTTAACTTTTTTGAAGCTGAGGCAACTTGACTTACAACAGTACTTACCGAACAAAACGTTTAGTGTATTTGATTCTTATCCAACAAGGCTTTCATATGGTATTTCTTCTCTCAGTTATAGAATTTTTCAGAAGATTATACATTTCCTTCGCTATCGCAGCTTCACACTCTTTAAATTGAAAAACCAAGTAGCATGTTATTGTAAAAGATATTTTGAAAATTTACTTTAATGAAACATTGTTGAAACAAAATTACACAAAAACATTATTATTCCAAAAAAATAATAAATAAATAAAATCAAGAAAAAATATTTGTTTCACTTTTGTACAATTGCATAGAAAATGGCAATACTGTTTTACATAAAGTAAACTTGTATATAAGGAATAGCAAATTAACCATAAATTCTACTCTAATGTTTGCTAAATGACATAAAAATCCATCTGTTTCAGAGTGTTTGCAGCAGTAGTTGAACTCTTTTATGCTTCAGCACAAAATACGTTATTGTCAATTTTAATTATTTTATCACAAAATTGACAAAAGTAAATTTAATTCTTCTATGAAAGCAAAAACTTAAAATCTCCAACAACTTGCCGTATGTTTTTATGTTTTTGCCTCTGCTCTTACGATATCATGTACGAGTATATATATATGTATGTATGTGTGTGTGTATGTGCATGTAAAAGATGGTTCGAATACAACCCTCTAATTAGTTAAATTTGTGGCCCACTTTGTTGTTTTTGTTGATGTCATAATCATCATTAACAGAAGTGGTAGCAGCAAGCAACTGAAACAGTAGCAGTTGCATTAACAACCATAACAGCAAACATAGTGTGGCAAAGAAAGTGTAGCATCATACTCATTATGATGGTGGCAATGATGTTGTGTTATTATGCACTTTTCTGGCTGTAAATCCAACATTAAAAATCGCTTTTAAGATTATTTTTTAACATCCGAAAAAAAAGAAAATCAAGAACAAAAATTTACCAACACAGTGTAACATTATGTGTAGCAGTTACATAGATTTTGTGTAACTTTACAACGCTTTTCCTTAAAATATTATACTGCTTTTTTTGGGCTCTTGTTTGGCTTTCTTGTTTGTCTTCCTCCTTTTTTTGTTTGTGGATTAGACTTGTGTTAAATGTTTGAGCCTGATGTAAAGTGAAACTAAAAAATGTAAACTGAATGTACTTACGAGTACATGCATACCGAACGTCTCTTTGGTAGCAGACCTGTACGCATAGTTGTTTTTTTTTTTCTAACGAAAAAAACTTAATGGGAATAATTAAAAACGTGATGATACTTGCTTTGTTAAACTAAGGGTGGAAGGAGTAAGAGATTGTTACAGCGGATGCGTATATTTGACACTGTAATAAGGTAATTGACGCGTTGTTAGAATTTCGAAAACACTTACAGATTTATGTTATTTTTTTAATTAAAATGAAATAAAGAATGTCTTTCTTTCTCGATTAAATGTCTATTTAGAGATTTTTAAAGCAATTAGAATGTGCACACTTATATTTATGTACATACATATGTATATAAATTTCTAGGTTTTACAATTACAAGTACATGCCAGTAGCAGACCCAACTATTCACTACAGTGAATATAACGAAAACAAAACTTTAAAAAAATAATTCATTAAGTGAAATGAAATGCAGATCGTAGCACCTCCCGTAGATAATGAAGTACTATTTAGGTTATAAATTACAAGAAGATATACTCTTTCGTTTACATACATACGCATACACATACATACCCAGCCAACAATTTTTGAAATTTTTAATCAATTTCGGGTAAATTTGAACGCGCGATTAAAAGCTGGAATATGGGCTCATTTTCTGATCAAAAAAGATACTTTTGCCGGGAGAAAACTGTCCCTAGCCGCGAGTCTTCGTGATGTATCATTTATGAGTCTTCTTCGTTATTAGTTCAAAATTATTTTCGACCCCATTGCTAGTAGTATTTAATATTCACATATTCAGATTGTAGATGATTAATTTGCGATTGCTATACAATTTGTTATTGTATTTAAAATTAAACTCTTTTTAACCATTATCCCGAATAATTTTCGAGTAAGTGATTAATAAATTTGTAATCAGCAAAAGGACTCGAAGGACGATCTTCCAATTTCTAGCTGGATACATACATATTGTTACGTTATTACCTTATTAGGAACGTGTATGTATAAGTTCGCAGACTTTGGTTAAAATAAAATATATCATAAAAAATTATGTCGGTCAAATGACGCCCCTACTGTGTCGGTAGGCTTCCAATCTTTTACCAAAATTGTCAATCACGTTTTTCAATAAACTGTTGTCAATGATTGATATCTGATCGATAATGTTGGTTTTAAGCTCTTGAACTGTTGTGGCATAATTGCTGTACACTTTCGATTTTAAAAAACCCAACAAAAAAAGTCTAAAGGTGTCAAATATCACCATCTTGGTGGCCAATTTACTACTCATCTACGAGAAACAATGTGATTTTCGAACTTTTCTTTGACAGCATACTGTTGAAACCACAAATTCTCTACGTCTAAATCATCAATTTTCCGCCACAAAAAGCTTCGGATCATCTCCCTGTAGCGATTACCATTGAAAGTAATCGTATTACCATTTACATTTTCAAAAAAAAACACTGATGATAGATGATTAAACACTGCTTGTTATGCTGTTTTTCTTTTTTTTTAATGAGACAATTTTTACGTATTCTTGAGTAAATATCAAAAAGTTAAATATTTTTTCATTCATAAAAGTTACATCGCGATGTGAAAGTCGGTATGAAAGTAAAATATAAAAAATAATTATAAAGTGATATTTAATTAAATACATATGTACATATCGCTCCATAATCGCCAAAAAAACGTAAGCGCCATGATTATAAATTTTCGTTTTTTGATAAAAATCGATAGTATTCGATCATTTCCTCTGACACGTTTTTTGATAAAAATCTATAGTATTCGATCATTCACACTAGCACACAAATTTTTATAGCTGTCAAATGTTGCTTTATGATTTAACAGCAAAAACAAAAAAGTCTTATGTACTACACTAGAACAAAAAATATTTTAAAAAAAAAACCTTCGCTTGTAAAATTTGTTTTTTGTCGCTTATGTAGTTTTGGCGGTTATGGCTCGATATGTATGCATATTAAAATAAAAGAGTAAGATATCTTACAATATATACGGAAAATTTAATTTCACCAAAAAAAAGTAGGTTTGAAAAAGGCACAGAGAATTATATCGAAGAAATCATTGTACAGAATGAAGACGATATTCCAATGAATACAGTGTAGATCATTGTCCGGCAAACTAATATTAATGCATTTTACAATTGTAGTAGTAATTTGAGAGCTTTCACTCAGGCGATTTCGCACAGTATTTTTTCATTTGTTTTTTCCTTAGTTCTCTTTGTTTATTTTTTGCTTATTTTTTCATATGCGTGTGAGAACAGCAAACAGAAGAGAAGAGCCGCACTTTGCCTGACAATGGTGTAGATAGTGATAGTTTTAATGATTCAAGTGATGAAAGTGAGAGTGAACAAAATTAATTTAATTTGTGTGAAGGACTGGCTAAGTGCTTTCTTGCAATTAATGCACTTTTATTATCGCAATATGAATGTTCCAGAAGACGCTAGAACTCTTTTAAAAACGCCTAGATCTATTGTAGAGAGAAAGATTGCTTTACTCAATAGTACTCAGAAAACCGACTGGAAAACACTCCTAAACAGATCCATAAATTATTCAAAAAGAATGAAGTGAAAAATGACTGGAAAGCAATTCAATGACTATAAATGCTACTATAAATGCTACTATAAATGCTACTATCAAAACTAACAACGAAAAAGACACATAAATGATTTATCAAGAAGAGTCGCGGGTACAGATAATCTTCTCCCGACAAAAATATCTTTTTTGATCAGAAAATGAGCGCATATTCTAGCTTTTTAATCGCGCAGAAGAGTCGAATTTTATTAAAAATTTCAAAGAATGTTGGATGGGTATGTTTGATTGCATTGCCTACACATGGGGATATTTAATTATTGATTTAAATTACATACATATGTACATATTTTTACTTAAAATCGTCAATCAGTTTAAAGCATTATTATTAATCTTTAGAAATACAACTTCTCATTTGTATGGATGTAATTTCTACACACTAAACTGAACAACAACAACTGATGGAAAACTCATTGAAATTGTTTGATATTCTGTTTCATCTACTTATTACAGCAACAAGAGCAACAACTACTTCTGTTAATGCAAGTAAAAAGGTACTATTTTTTTCCTTTTGTTTTTTTTAGATAATGTTCTATAAGTACCACTTTATAAAATGAGACTACTTCTGTTAAAAGTACTCATTTATGTGTTCATAATTTGTACATAGTACGTACAAACATACACGTACATACATAGATTCACGTAAACTTGCACGTAAGCTTGAACATTATGAGTTCATGTAATTGATACATACTTACTACTCGTACCATCGTATATTGTAAGAGTAGTTTGAACTAAAAGTAGTTTCTGTAGCAAATATTGAAGGCGAATAGTGAGTAGTTTTTGATTTCTACTAATTAAAAAACAAAACATAACAACAAAAAAACAAGTAAAGTTTCAATAAGGATTTTCCAATATTTGTAATACTTTTTGTAAGCATGTATATATGTATGTATGTATGTACGTATTTAGGTGATTTGATATTCTTATCTTTTTGCCCTTTCTAAGTATATATTCTTCCAACATAGCAAATTGGTTTTAAATAGTAACTAATTTTTAAGTACTATGAGAGATTAATTCCCTCATACGTATACTAGGGTGAATGTACCAAGAGTCGGCAGTTTAAAACTTTTGTTTATTTCAAGCCACTGCCATTGCACATGTGAATCTAGTATAGCATTGATGATTAGTTCTTACAATTCATCAATTTGCTTTTTTGCAGATTATTAAGTTAAATTTGAATATTTGTTTATTGACATTGAGAAATTTGGTGTTTTTGTGAAAAACATCTGTTCCAAAACCAGCTGTATATTTTGCAACAGCATATGAGACTGCTCATTTGCCAACTGTGGAAGCCCTGACCCCCTATATTTCAGATTGTCCCTTTAAGTGATCATGTTTTTGTACAAAATAAAGCTTAACATTAATTTTCTTAAGAGATCATTGGCTCGTGAGGAGGCCAGATTTTAATATGGCAGACGTGCATACAATTATTGATGATTGGCCAGTGCTACTTAAGACGTAGTTGAAAAAGATATGAAGATTTAATAAATTATTATTTCTAACGCATTTTGAGATCTCAACCTTAACAAAACTAGTAGTAAAAGTCACCATAGGGACAAGTGGTTTTCAGTGGTGTTGGCATTAGAGTGCCGACTACCGAAACATTTACAAATTTTTTCGTTCCTATTACCGGCAACGCTTAAAACTAAAGAAAATTAACCTTTTTTTAACTCTTTCACTTCTATAGCCATATTTCATCAGTTTTCTACCTTTAGAAAACATTTACAATTGAAAATTGATTATTTTAAAGTAAATATTGACATTATAAATTCGGCTTCCCACTAATTTTTTGTAAAGAAAACGCGCATTTTTGTAAAAAACCGAAAGACAGTCATTAATTAGAGGAAAATACTGTTAAAAATACTTATCTAAGCTCTAATTGTTCTTGACATATAGAAAGGTGACCGGGAAAGATGAAATTGGTACTATTCACGCACAGGTACAAAGTTCAATCGTTTTCCCTACCACATCTGCACGGCGTTGAGCTGAAGCTGTCGGATAGCGCGAAGTATCTGGTGATAATCCTGGATTCCAAGTTATCCTGGCGCCAAAACAAACATGCGAGGGCGGCGAGGGCGAATGCTGCGCTGTATGTCTGTCGTAGGGCCGTTGGAAAATCCTGGGGCTTAAATCCTAGGAGTTATAATTCAATACGGTGGTTAAGCATATACTTATGTATGGTGCGGTTGTATGGTGGAGGTCTCTGGAGAAATCCACATATTGTAGGATCTTTGACAGGGATCTGCGAGGTGCAGCACTGATAATTACAGGTGCGCTCAGGTCCACTCCTTCCAAGGCCTTGTTTGTACTGCTGAACTGGCTTCCAGCGGACCTGACGGCTTGGCAGATGGCAGGCATGTCTGCGATAAGGTTTAGGATGGCAGGGGCATGGTCAGACAGAGTCTACGGGCATGCAGCCATCTTTAGGTATTTGGATACGATCTCTGAGGGGATAGATTACTGCACACCCAAACCCTTCCTGGATAGAATGTTCTCCGTGTGCATCTCACCAAAACCGGTAATTGGACACGGTACTGTTGAGATTTATACGGATGGATCAAAATCCTCGGAAGGGGTTGGGGGCGGCATCTTTATTTCTGTATACGGGGTGAGGGAATCCTTTAAACTGCCGGACCACTGCAGTGTCTCGGCGATAAAGTGGGCAGCGGACTGGTCCATGTACTACGGGGTATATGACAGTGATATCCGGATCTGTACGGGCAGTCAGGCTGCGATCAGGGCGCTCTCCGGTGTCTACTCAACATCTCGACTGGTGTGTGAGTGCCGGGCATCTCTGAATGAAATGGCGAGACACTCAGACCTGAAGATTATCTGGGTAAAAGGTCACTCGGACTGTGTGGCAGACGGACTTGCGAGGGCTGGCTCTATCCTCAGAAATGAGGAGATTGACCACTCAGTTGGGATGCCACTCTCCTCTTGCAGACTTATGGTCATGCGATACATGTTGAGCAGGACACAGTTACGGTGGGATGACGAACCCACGTACTCTGTATCGAGGCAAATCTGGCCCCTATATGATCTGGCTCGCTCTATTATAGGGATGCCGTGACTTAGGCTGTGAACTCTTGTGGCTGTGATTACTGGGCACTGGGTGGCTGGTGCGCACGCTAGGAGATTGGGTCTGTCGTTCAATGACTATTGTAGTGGTTGTCAGGATAAGGAGGAAGAGGAGACTGCCGATTTTCCCGACATTATCGTGTTCTTGCATTGTATGTTTACAGAACACACAGTGCGACTTCTTTTCCTTTCCGTATATTTAACTTACATTATAATTTTATTAACTTTATTGTGGCCTTTGTTTGTATCAAGTTTTTATATGGAAAAATTTTGAAGCAAAGTCGCGTTATGCGATGACATTATGTTTATCTTTATATGTATTTAAAAGTGAAGAAAAACAAAAAGTTAGGCGAAGAAACAAGTAGCTCTGCAATAAAAACTTGATACCAATGATAAGGAATGTAAATATATAGACAGTTTAGATATGTTTTGGCGTTGAACAAGGCAATAATCCAAGCCATACAAAAAGCATTCTAAATGAGGGGCTCTCATACAACGTTCCCAAACAGCTTCAATTCAGTTTCTATTTCTAGTAAAATCTCTAAACTTATTATTGAAAATTGAAAGCCCATCTGGACCAAAATATCAGAAAACATGGCCAAAGCGAAACGTACATCTAAAATTGATTGAAATCGATACCTATAAGTCTGTAAGCTGTTATTTCAGCAAAAGGTAGCCCAACAAGATATTAATAAATACATTTACAGTTAGTGGCTTACTTTCACTGTGAAGTGCACTTTCATACTTTATTGAGTTTTTGTTGTGTTTGTGTATTAAGAACTCAATAATTGATATGTTTTTTGTATTGTTTTTAATTTGGAGTCAATTAATTAAAATACTTAATACTTTTGTTAATCAAATTTGATATTTTTTTTTTTTTATATCAATAATTTTATTAAAAAATATAACCTTGCTCAATTTGACTTCGGGCCACTGTATGTAATTGTGCCGACTACATTTCGGAAATACTAAATTGTTAAGCGAGGTTTTATTAGAGGTTTTATTTCAGCTACTCGACTTTTATGCGGTATTATAACTTAAAATGCTTTACATATGTAAATATTTTGAGCTTGAAAACTCCCGGGTTTCCTGCATAAAAATCCTGGAAAAGCGGGAAATGAAATCAGTTGAAATTAGTAAAAATATCCTAATTTGTATATTTTATATTCTGTGAACTTTTTTTTGATATAAAACATAGAGTATTGTTACGTTTTAACCTCTTTTAAAACGTTTGAGTTCTTTTAAATTGCGTTAAAACAAAATAAACAACACTTTGCTGTTGTTTAACAGTTTTTTATTTTCTCACTTTATCTTTAAACAGTTTATCTTAATACAGCAACTTAATATTCGTTTGTACAACAATAGTATTTACGCTTAAGCACGACTTTATTTTATGACAGCAAAACAATAACTATATCACTAATGCATAAGGCGCCACCTTTTATATACAATATAAATTACTTCCGAATGTTCTTGTTCTTCCTACAATATTCAAATTATTTCCGTTAATTCAAATTAATGCACATTTAAGAAGGTGGTGTTGCCGGTGCGGCTGACTGTTTTTTCTCTGTAATTCAGTTATTCTTCATTGTCAATAAATTTATTTAGTTTACACCTGATCCTAATTTACATGATTTTTTGCACGGTATTGTTCGGAACGTAAGTAAAATGTACAAACAGGCTCAGGCGTATTTTATTATAAATGTCAAACGCTTTTTTTTATTTTACACCTAATCCTGTATTTACGTAATTTTTTGCCCGATATCGTTTGGAACTTATCTAGAGTGTAAGAATAGGAGTAGGTGCATTTTATTTGAGATATAATTTATATTAGTTTTTTTGACATTCAAAACCCACAACAAAAAAGTTAGTTGTACCGGCAACACTATCTTTTTCAATATGCCTTGATTTAAGTGTAACATACAACAATGGTCGAATTGGCAGTGCTATCAAATACACAAATAAGTAAGTCATTGACAGAGTGACACATTACTACCAAATATACCGAAATCCCTCAATACAGTTTTAAAGGCGCTGATGTGGTGTATTTCCTTTTTAGGCATTTTTATTTTCGTAACAATATGTTTTAAAAGCACCAGAAAATAATAATAAATACTCTTTTTTTCTGGTATTTACTAACTTTTGATGCAGGATATATATACAAAATCTTAGTAAAAACAAATTTCAAGATCAATTTTTATCATAAAAATATATTTCTACTTGAAAAAATTTGACTTCCGGCAGTATTTTTATATATATTCAAATACAATGATTAAATTTAAGTCGTTGCACCTTTAAACTTATATGTATGTACGAATAAATACTTTTATTTATTATTTTTTTTTCTTTACTTAAAAAAACCGCAAAATTATATACGAGTACGTACATATTATATGTACATATTAGGGAGATCGAACGGTTATTATTCGACCGGTTTTAACCGGTTTTTTAGTTTTGTCGAATATGTTTTTTTTCAAAAACTTAATTTTTCGAATACCAAATAAACCGGTCGACTTAACACGAATAACCGGTTAATTAAATAAATAAATAAGTAGAATTTTTATACGTTTGTATATTTTTTATTGCAAATATGCTCATCGTTTAACTATTTGTATAAATTTGGTTATTATTTTTGTATATTTGGCAACCTTGAACGTCTAACAAAGAACTTTAAAACCAAGATATGCACTCTTGAGCAACAATAACTTTCTCTCATCTTCTGTAAATAAATATTGATATATAGAGAATAATCAACTAGACTCATTGAAAGCGATGTATTAGATTGAACCGACGACTTCTTGGTTGGACGGTGGATATCTTACCTAACATACCACAGTGACACAAGCCCTATTAAATACGTAGTGCATGAATTTACATACAGTGCTGTTCGAAACCTAAGCAACTTTTCTTGTCGAGGCAATTAAGGACCCGTATACTACTTATAGTTTTATTCAAAGTAAAACATTTAATTTTTGTTACCCAGGCACCTAAATTACAACTCTAATAATAAACTTTTAATCCCATTCTCTACCAAGTAATATAAAAACAAAAATGAAATTAGCTTCTTCAGTAGCTGTTCGAAACTTCAGCAACTTCAGTACTTTGTGTAATAAACATTGTTTTTTATGGCCTCCGCAAACCGTTTTGGCACAGTTTTTGTGAGATTTGTTAGAATTATTTTTAGTATTGATTGTCACTTTAATTTTAAACTGTCCATCAGTTTCTGCTTATTTTTAAAACGACGTGGTCCAGCTCTGTTCTTCAAGAATTAAGAACAATATTATTTAAATAAAAGAACCCGTTAACCGGTTATTTGAATAATTATTAACCGAAAACTGATTTTTTTAAATTGCTACTTTTCGAACTATTCGAAAACCGGTGTTTGATAAAAGTCGAATAATCGATCTCCCTAGTATATATGTATGTATACACTAGTGTGCATATATTTTTCTTTGATAAACTAAACAAATACACATACAAATTTTAAACATTCCAATTTTGCATTATTATTATTATTATTATTATTTAATTTTAATTTGCGACAGTTTTAATTTAATCATCAGTCTTTAAACAACTTTAGTTACATACGACGAGTATAACAAAAATAATTCATACATACATATATATGTACATGCATACATACATACATACATAATAATCTCGAATATAAAAATTGCCTTAAATTAATATTGTAATAATGAACAAAGTTATTTGTAAATTAATATTCATTTTAAACGCATTGAAATTTATATTGAGTGGCCCATTACAGACGTTTGTATGCGATGTAACATGTCCACCAAACAATGTTTGTGTGGGTCACAATAAGTGTGCATGTGTCGATCGCTTCATATCGGATGAACAACACAATCTAGATGATATCGATCCAGATCTACCAAAATTACCATACTGCGATACAGATACTGTTAACGATATAAAAGACTATAGTGAAGAGATTGTAGAGGAGGAGAACGTGGCCGGTGATACCAATACCAGTCTAGATATTGGAAAAAATCTAGATATAAGTGAGGGAGATAATACAAGGCAAGAAAATGATATTGAAGCTTCTACAGAGTTCAATGAAAACAAAAATGTAAGCCTAATAAGATATATAGAAAATTCGAATAGATTTTATGAAATTTTTGGTCTAGCGTGCCTCGTTATGTCGCTTTTAGTTGTAATTGTATATGTAATGAAATAGAATTATTTAGAAACTATTTTATATAGTATATTAACAATTTATACAATCGTCGCTTCTGATCTTTAAAATAAAATATTTTATTTTTTTGTTTATTAAAAAATTGCTTAGTTTATTGTTCGTAAAAAAATAGTTTGGAATGAAAAGTTTTTCATCGAACAATGTTTGTTTGATCGTTTTCAACGGTATGACCTTAAGATTTTTTTACCATTACAACCAAAAAATATAAACTTGATGAAGCAAAAAATACAAACTTGTGGTTTACACCGACACAGCAAATATGTCGTCTACAGCCCACATACCTTTACAGATAGCATAACCCAGTTCTTAGAGAATTTATACAGAGTACAAATTGTTATTTATTTCTTTCACTGAATAGAGAAATTTCTAATAAATTAAAACAAATTAAAGGTCATCTGAGTTTTTTAATCACAGGTCATTTCTTTAAATTCTTTCATGTTTTATAATTGAATTATTATTTCTTTTTTTAAGATCATAAGCAAGTTTTTTATTCTGAGTGAATAGAAAACTGTTCTTTCCAATGACTGATACAAGACAGTTGACAACTGTGAAGGATATGCAACAACAACATAAGCAGAACTGAACATGTTTTCGACCCCAGCTGCGGAAGTCATCATCAGAGCTCTTTGTGCTGTGCATATTCATATTCTAGAACATCAACTAACATATCTCAGAAATTGTATATTGAAATACCAATTTCTATATAACTATTGAGTTAGTCGAAGTTCTTTCAATGTCATTCTCTTATTATCATTGTCTTGTTCTATCATCACACTCCGTCTGATAGGTACAACAACATTATGGTAACTCCACACCATATAATGCCATTACATAGTTGACATCAAATCGTACCCTGTAATGTGGCCGAGGTGGCTAAGGAGCCATGGCTCACCATAGCTCGCGTTATATAGTTTTCTGTTCGAAATTGATCAAAGAATTTAAAATAATGTTTTCAATTGTTAAAATTTAAGGATCAACAGGACTCGAAGTCGGACTTTCCAGTTCGAACAAAAAAAATCATTTTCTTTCTTTTCGTCTCACTCATGAGTGAATCATAATTTGTTACATATGTATGTAAAATGTTTTACCATCTCTTTCAAAACAGTAAACCACAATGCGTATAAACAAAAATGAACTTGTAATTGAAAATATGTAATAAAACTACTAGAGAAGCAAATGGCAAATAATAGCAGCAGAGTTTTAACCCTTGCTGTGTGTTTTCTTCTGCAGATACAATATCTGACATTACATAGTTAAATGTTTGTCTATATTGTAACTATTTGTTATTAGTTTTTGTTTATCTCGAACTAAATTGTTTTGGCCTTGAAGGGGTTACATACATATGTACATACATACATACTTACATAGATACATATTATGTATGATTATCAAATACGTTTTGTTTTTGAGGACTTAAAGGTCAATCATAAATTGCTGTCGAACGTTAATTACATCGTAAATGCAACACTAACCACCTGTTTGTGATCTTTAAAATGTAAAAATAATAAAATATATTTGAAGAATTTTATGATGAACAACAAAAATTGCTTTGCATCAATCATTTTTATAATTTTTATTTCTGCCAAATAAACTGCAATGTTGCATTTTGGGCTGTTATCGCTGTTTGCATTTATGAACGCGGTGTGCATAATATGATGCTATGCAGATGTATAGTAAGTATTTATGAACAGGCACTCTATAAGAATTATAGGAGGTAACTTACTTGGTATAAAAGAACGTTGTATTGAAATTTCGTAAATGTACACTGCTTTGAATGATGTGATTATTCTACGATACTAATTAATAAAAATATAAATAAAATCATTGGGCGTGAGGCGTATTTTGTACTAAGTAAATGAATTTATCTACCCTGGCTGTTAGCAACGATATCAGCCTGGAGATTAAACGTAGCATCACTTTGACAAATAGCTATTATTATGGTCTCAATGGGTAATTCAATACTAGAGGCCTCTCCCTCGAGCGAAAAAGTTGATACTTTAAAAGTTTCTCATCCTCACCGTTTAGGTGTTTGTGTGTGTTCGATAAAAAGTTCCATGTTTTCAAACCAACCATGAGCTGTACGAGCTATATAACGAACATGGACGTTACTCAGCGAATTATCATCCAGCGGTTACACTGGCACGGAATGGTATGGAAGAATGGTTGATACAGAAATCACTGAGGGTCGCTGTAGAGGACGCCCTTGTCTATGTTGAAGAGATTTAACCGAGGAAGCCCTGTCTATGATGGGTGTGACCTGTTGACGACGGCGCGTGATAGGCGGAGGTGCCCAGAAAGAAGTGCTAGACCAGATCGAACATCAGTAATCAGATTGTAAAGTCGAATTGCATATGTATGTGTGAATAAATGAATTCTACGATGAACAACAGAAGGCGCAATACATCAAGCATTTTTACCATTTTTATTTGCGCCAAATAAACTGCAGTGTTGCATTTTTTACTAATATTACTGTATTTATACTTTGCTACGCAATGATGAATTTGCGAACAGGCTTTTAACAATAATTCCTTCCTTAATACATGTGTATAATATGTACATGCATTTATAGGTTTTTCCGATTTTTTCGAAAAACGGTTGGTAGAAATTTCCTTTATAAAAAATATTTACATATAATAATCTATATCTATGTATATCTGTATATATATATATATATATATATATATATATATATATATATATACATACATATATATATATATATATATATATATATATATATATGTATGTATGTATATATGTATATAAAAATGGATTGTGTTTTGTTTGGATGGTTAAAACCTGAAAACGACTGGACCAAATTGAATACTTCCTTCTGTGATTTTTTTCGTAATTGCTACGAAAAGGTTTAGGAAAAAAGAAAAATCGAAAAGTTCTCAACAGATATCGCTGGAGGCTACCATTCCTTTATTTCCGCTCCTATTAAAAATTGGCACGTCGATTCAGTGCACATATTCTAAATTCTGCAGCAAATATGAACGGAATTTTACAAATGTGCATGGTATCTTCACACAAAGTAAATATTGATTTTTGCATAGGTATCTTTGGAACGTTTAAAGTGGAAAATTCTAAATTTGGTCTGAGTTCGTAGTTAATACAAATCATCACTCAAGTGGACATTGAACCTCCCAAATATCATCAATTATTTTTTTAATGGTGTTTGTATGTATGCTTTCTTTGCGAAAACTAGATTACTTGTTAACAAAGCAACAGAGTTAAGTACATATCCATACACAGGGCACCACCATATTATCACACTGCATTATCAATTTCCAATTTTAAGAAATACAATTTTGCGCATTTTCCATACAAATGTTAAATGCAAACCAGATTTTAAAATTATTCATAATTGGCATAAAGATAATTCAAACTTATGTACTTATGAGTGATTTAATGTCTAATTAACAACCAAGGCTTATAACAAAGCTAGCACCATTTCGTGCCCTTATAAAACCTGGTACCATCCAAAACCTAGAGCGTTCTTACTTTTAGAGAAAAGTAATGTCTTTTTAAACAATGATAGCCAATTCATCTCTGTAAGCTAGTCAGAACTAATAATAAGCATAACTTTTTTTGCATATTCATTGAAAGAATTAAATTCTGTTAGAAAATTTCGAACATTTTATTATATTTTGTCAGATGACCACAATGGCTCTTCGTTAATACAACACCAACGCTCAGCATCTTTTATTTTACAATTAAAAAAATGTTATTTATATTTTGTGTTTCTTTGAATAATAAAGAAAAAGTTTATTTCTTGGATTTGATTTTCTTAAGGTAAAACTCCAATTCTTTGCCTTCTAAAATGTAGCCATCGGCACGACCGCACTGACCTGGGCGGGATGAAATGCAGGCTAAAAGATGAAAATTACAAGCGGTTAGTATCATATTCCATTTGTACATTGGGGATGTAATTTAAAAACGGATTGAAAATTTTTACAAAATCAATCAGAGTAACTATGACAAGCAAGATCACGCCCCATCGGCTTGTTACAAAACTTAAAACAAGTCTGTAACAATAAAACTTGATGGGATCGCTTTAGGATATTAACATCACATTGATTTTTGCACAAATTTATATATTGAAAACCACAGTTTTTTTAGAGAACTTACCTAAGAGACGGCCAGAAACAAATTGATCTTCTAAAGCTTGTTCAACCTTAGCGTACTTTTGACGTTCCAAGTACTTCTTCATGGTCTTTTCACTGCGCTTCTTGGTAAGCACATCATTATCATCTTCCTTTTGTTGTTGCTTAGGGTTACGTTTGCGACCCAAAGGCAAAACATAGTGGGATTCATACCACTGACGGAAGGGAGTAGCATCGATAACAACAATGGTGTTTTTTACCAAAGTCTTGGTACGAACCAATTCGTTGTTGGAGGCATTGTAGACGACGTCAGCAATACGAGTCTTGCGGGCAACACCCTCAGATGCCCAGGCGAAGTTACCGGTCTCAAGGCGGAGGGCACGGTGTTTAGTATTACCACCACGAGTGCGGACTCTATGAATGCGGGGTGCACCCAACTGAAATATTAAACAAACAATTAAGAATTATTCACTCTAAACTGATAGAGAATCAGTCAATTCCAAAGATTCGTTTTTGAAAAATTAATCAGCAGTCCGAACATAATAACGCTATTCATCAATTGCTAAAAGTCCTTAAAGAACTTTATCATTTCAGTTGACACGCGTTATCATCAATTTAATTTTCCAAGACACATCACAGAGAGACAAGACACAAGGAATGATTTGGAACTTACCTTGGTGTTAGCAGCAGGGCGGCCCAATTCGAACTTGCGCTTCTTGCGCAAAGGTTTACGTTTGCCACCAGTGGCGCGGCGCTTGTGAGCACTATCGCGGCTAATACCTGCAACATATAGATATCACATTTAAATATGTAACACTTTTCAAATTAATCATTTCAAAGTTAAAAATTATCAAGAAAATCTCTTCATGTATAACTTCTTTGTATATCTACCACCACTTGAAGTTTTTTGCCAAGCGGCACTCTTTAAATAATTTTAATTATAAATTAACCATTTTATTTTCTTCGTTTTAATTATCAATTATATTAATAAATTTTGTAGATGTTTATAGATTTTCTTGAATATTTTTCACTTTTCGCGAAACGCAACACTCACCCATCTTGAGTAATAACAGAGAAGGAAAGGAAGCAAAAAAGAAACGTAATTGCTAGTGTCAACCGCTTGTCACATGTTTTTGTAATAGATTACACGCAGGGCTGCTCTCAAAGGGCTGTGTTCAGTTGGCAAAACAATTTTTTAAAGGGGAAGAAATTGGGAATGGTGTGGGTATTTATTTTCTTATTTGGAATTCGATTCATTTATGTGAAAGTTGTAACTATAAAAGTTTAAAAATAATTTTTTGGTTGTTCACTGAATAATACATAAATATTTTTAAGAAGGTCCACCTAAGTTGATTAATTATCCCTTTTTGTTTGTCCATCTACATGTCACAGTTTATAATAGATACGTTTTTTGTGAAGACTGGAGAAAACAAAACCCGCGTTTTTATACTTACGCACATATTTTTGAATCTTTTCCAGTCTAAATTAAAACTAGGAGTATTTGTGAGGCGTATTTTTTTGTAAGCTCATAGTACCGTTACTCTTTTCTTTCTTTTTATATATCTCAAAAGTTCGACGTCCAACAGTTCTTTTTTACTATTTTTCCCAAAGTCGACAGCCTAAATTAAAAGCACCATACATACTTTAAACTGCGAAAAAGCTTGTAAGCTATTGTTACTTTGTAAAGCTAAAACAAATGCAAATCAGAAATTAACGAATTAATTAAATAAATAAATAATTAAATAAATAAATAAAGTTTTTAATGAGTACATTTTGTTTTGAACGGTTTATATTAATTTTATCTAAAAGCTTACTTTGATATAATAAAGAAGAAGTCAAAAATTGCAATCAGTATCTGCTGATATTTAACTATTTCAAAATGATTCGCCATTACTTTTGTTGACAAACAAATATATTTGATACACAGTTAATGTGTTTACTATTTGTTTACTTCAGTGTTGTATTATTCTGACACATCGTTAAAGCATTTTTTCAGTGTAGGATTCGTTTTCAAAATAAGACCACCTTGTTAAATTCGCCTTGATCAGTATATTATTGTACGCTTGTTAAACATACTGAGACTCAACTTCCGCTCTAAAATGTTTAATAGTATGGCAGCTTTGTGCGTTTTATCAAACTAGTCAGGTAAAACCTATAAATTTACCACTGTGTTATACATCTCTGTGCTTAAATTATCGAATGTGGTAGAATTTGTGCGAAAGTATTAAAGAGAAAGAAAATACCAGACGCAATAAAGCAGGCAGCTGAAATTTACAAAAGAAATAATTGTTTATTAACCAATATCAAGTGAAAAAAGGACGCTTGTAATAAAAAATAAGGAAAGGTGTGTTTTATATGTGGTTTTGTGCTAAAATCCGGACAAATTGTATATATACTATACGTGTTGATATATTGCAAAATTTACACACACATATATATATAATTACTCACACATGAGTAATGTATATATGTAGTACAAAACCCAGAAAAAGAAAACAACAATAAGTTCATACATATATTAATTATTGATTATTCAACATTAAAATAAAACAAAGAAATACGAGAGAAAGGAGAAACATAAATATAATCAGTCTGAAAATAAAATTTGGTTCATGTGCATAAATTTCATATTTTAATATAACGTTTAAATCGTTGGACTTCTTTTTTCGCATTTAAAAGAAAAATATTTGTTAAAAAGTTTTGTGGTTTCCATTCTGTTTATTTCGGGTGTCTTTTTCTCGTTTGTTCGTGATATTTGGAAACAACTCTGTTTTTTACAGTATTGTTATTGTTGTAAAAATCGAAGGACATTGTGAAAATATTGTGTTAAAATTGTTTAGTTAATAATAATAAAAAAATAATAAATTTGTTATACATACATAGTTCTTTAGATGTGAACATTGTAAATGTTTTATATTTGTTAGAAAAGTCATTTCGTTCAATTTGATCTCCACTTAAGGTTAGTTTTCGTTTTTCTTATTGTTCATATTAAAATGTGTGTCAAAATGAAAAAATTTTCCAAAGACGTTCAATAGGAAATAAACTCTTCGTGTAATATTGTATTCCATCGATGCATTTCTCATCAGTTCTCTTCTAGCAACTCTGGATTGTGTGTATTGTCATCTCTTTCTCCAGAACATCTCTTCTGTTTGTAAACAAAACAATGCAAAGCAAAAGATTATTTTGAAATACATATTTTTCCATTTAAAAGCAAATAAATTAGAAAACGACATAAAAAGCTATTCAAATATGTCAATACATAAGTACATGCATTAGACAATTAAATGTAACGAGAGTTTTATCATTTCAGAATTAATTAATAATTTGTAGAGATGGACACGATTTTAAGTTCCGGAGGCTCAAATGCCTCTGGCGATAGCATTGGCGGTATAAGCAGCAATAGTAATTGCAAAACCCAACGTTGTGGAGATTCCACTCAAAACAATGGCGTCAGTATCGAAGTCAAGAAAATTTACCAGTAAGTTATTATATCGCAAAGAACATGATGATGCAGCTATTTATTATTTTTTTTTTCTTTTTAGACAACTTTACCTTGTGGTCAAACAGTTAGACGAAGAAAAGAAACAAATCTCGAGTATTTCTCAACTATTTCAAAACGATTTGGAACAAAAACGCTCCCAACTTGTTCAGTTGTGTATTCAGATTATTTTTAAAGATTTTCAATCGGTGGGTAAAAAAGCCCGTGAAATTATGTGGCGTAAAGGCTATTATGAATTCATAGCTTATGTGAAGAAAAATTGGGTCAAAGAGTTAAAAGATAGTGCTCAACCAGGCACTCAGGATAACGTTCAGAAAATAGAACGATTTTTGTGTGCTGGTATATTAAATTACAAAAGGATTGCAGCTAAAATGGAAGAAATTTACGATTTAGATTTGAAATATTTAATTGATTTTTCCATTATAAATGATAGCTATTTAAAGGAGCCGAAGGAAAAAGATCGTCAATCAAAAGGCGACAATTTAGAAGTGGATGAAATAAACAATTATGCAGTGGATAAGAGTTTGGAAGCGGTCTCATTTGCTTTGGACACTATACACTCATCGCTTTTGAGCTTGGGAGATTTACATCGTTATTTTTTAGATTTTCGCATTGATACACAATTGCAAATAACAAAGCAATTGGCTGCCAAGTATTACTTTGAAGCCTTTAAACTTAACCCCGCTATAGGTATGGCACAAAATCAATTGGGTACACTGTATTACGGGCAGAATTATGACTTGGATTCAATATATCATTATCTTTACTCTTTAGTGAGCTTAATACCATTCGAGTTG
Source organism: Wohlfahrtia magnifica (assembly GCA_023159175.1). Lineage (NCBI taxonomy): Eukaryota > Metazoa > Arthropoda > Insecta > Diptera > Sarcophagidae > Wohlfahrtia > Wohlfahrtia magnifica. The sequence goes on from JAKWBJ010000515.1 coordinate 1,541,286, forward strand.
AGTGAGAATAATGTTTGTAAACTATTTGCTTCTCACGCTGATTATTTAACAAAACTCGACCCTGATAAAATCGAATTCAGTCTTCAGGACTTCTATGCTCGTTTCTACCTAATTGTGGACATATTCTTTTTCGATAAAGAAGTGCCAGATTTTAATTCTTTGTGCCACTGTGTTTTGGTAGATTTACGAAAAATCCTCTGCTCCAAAACTTTTCAAATTAACGATTCTTGCATATTCAAAATTGTTTCTATACTTTTTTTCTGCTTATCTAAACTAAAAATGATAAACTCTCAGAAAGTTTACTCGTTAAATGCTTTCCTGGTGGCTGTATGTTCTGATTTAATGGATGCGTGTATTGTTAATCTAGAACAAACAATTCTAGCTAAGTCCACGGAAAACGAAGAGTTCCATTCTATGTATGCGAAAAAGTTTGAGGAATTTGATATGATTGTTAGAAAATCTCGTAACGAATATAAAAATTGGTTGGCCTCAATAGGAGAAGCTGAGAAAAAAGAGAAAAAACTTACTCAGCTTTCACAAAAAGATTTTTCTTCAGATTCGCGTGAATCGCAAAGGTCGCATGATGATTATGTATGCAAGACACAAGACAGTAATAAAGCCAATAATAAAGATGATAAAAACGATGGTGAACCGATTTCTACAAGATCATCGGATGAAGCAAAAGAAAGTGATCTTAAGACCCCATTATCTTGTAAAAGCAAGAAGAAAGGCATGAAATTACGAAGACGCCGCCGCAAAATTGCACAGTCAGATGACAGTTCTTGTTATGACACGGAATCTGATATGGATACGGATTTTTCCACTGATGACGAAGACTATACAGATTTAAGTTCTAATTTCGACACTGATTTTAGTGATATTGAAGCTGCAGAAGCGGGTGAACAAGATCCAGATCCAGAACGTGAAATACAAGTTGAAACCAAACATAATCATAATAATTTGCGCAATTCTTCATGCCATGGCTCTAAGGACAGTATTGATTCTAATGTTGACAGCGTTGGTCCAAATTTTTCTGATAACGAAGATGTTGTTATTGAAGAAGAGAACATTATTTATCCGGATGATCAAGAGAAACAACAATTGTCACATACAGCTCGTATTAATTCGCAAGAAAATGATACAGAAGAACTTTTGAAAAGTTTTGAGATTCTCCAACTGCATACTAATAACGCTGTTTTAAATTTTACCAACTGTGACAAGGAAGTTTCACAGAAAACCCAACAAATGAGTTCTCACAAACTGAATGATGATAACAAAACAAGCATTGACGAACCGCCAAAAAAGATGGTCTATCGCAATAAATACACAAAAATAAATCCTAACATTATAGTGGATTTTGCTCAAAACGAACCTACAATCAAAGCTCTAAAAATTCTTTTTGATTGGTTACGCATAAATCATGAAATTTTGTTTGGTTGTTACCACTCCAATCCAGAGTTCATTCACAAAATTATGAAGTTGTTGAATTATTGTAATATTGATATTTTCACAAGAAAAGTTTATTTCGAGCGAGAGTTTCTTGTTACACCGAATGTTCGCCAAACATTGGGAGATCTATTTGATGTTCGAGTAAACGTGCCGCTATCAGAAGATTTTGTATTTAAGAGTTTCGACATATTTCAGAGCACTCAGATGACCTTAGACTGGGAAACTACTATTCGAGAGAAAGTTACGCCGCAAGAAGAGTGTATTTTACGTATTTTCAAAATGGTTGACTTTGGTTTCTTTATATGCAAGCAAAAGAAGTTCAATTATCGTTTTTGTGTTAAGGCCAGGCGTTTTACCGAAAATACTAAAAAGAAACGCGAAGAAAAAAAGTCGTCTTCTAGGCGACGTGAGAGGCGCACTGCAAAGAATGCTGCCCGAAAACGCGTCGAAGGTCGCACTCGACGTTATTCTGATCGGAAAAATGGTATTGTACGTAAAAGCTATACTAGCAACGAGGAAAAGGATACAGTAGAAGAATGTAAGCGTATGCCACGCAAAGGATATCTACGCAACCGTAACACAGAGAAGTTTAACAGTAATGGTGCTACTGCTGGGGGTGGTACGTCGGCTTCGACTACTACAAACAGTGCAATTTGTGAGAAAATACAATCAAGTAGTGGTGCCGACGAAGAACGCTCCGAAGCCATGTCTAAGAAATGCGAAATTATGGGTAAACTTTGGCTTAAGAATGAAGTAGAAACTTTAGAGGAAGAGGTGTGTATTTAAAATTCTTAACATTGCATAAAATATTATTTTTGATTTTTTTATCAGTTACGTAAAAATCCTTTAAATATGATAATGACACCCTTCATTGTGGTGGATGCTAAAGCTTTGACAGAATACAACGGCATTGTTAAAAATTTGGTTAAAAGTAGAAAATTCATCGTCCTTATACCAAATGCTGGTATGTTTTTGAAAAAATTTATATCTTATAAATTAATATACATATATTTTTTATTCTTTTGTATAGTATTCAACGAATTAGATGATTTAAAAAAACGCAGCGAGAATGCTCGTAATGTTATTCGCTGGTTGGAACAAGAATTTAAACATGGCAACCGTCATATGCGAGCCCAAAGAGATAATGAAAATTTGGCATTATCTTTAATTAAAATTCCACGAAAATTAGGTATTTATTTTGCATGTATTTACTTAAGTTTCTGTCTACACATACTTAAACGAATAAATCTCATTCTTATATCCTTATTATTAAGATCGAGATGCCTCCGTATTTTTGCAAATTGCCCAGTTCTGCAATCACTTGGTTGCAAATCATTCTGATCCTAAAGCTACGGAATTTCAATCAAACGTAGTGACCTACTTGTCAGGTGACTATTTGCACGAGAAACAACGCAATCAGAATAATTTCAGTTTTACTGGAATCTTGGATTCTATACCAGTTAGACATGACCAAATTGCAAATTTCTATGCGAAATTTAAGGCCAATAAAAAATGAATACATCAACGACGCGGGATAAACACCTGCAGGGAAGTAAGCGCCGTCGTCGTCCTAGCTGTCGTATTGAGTCGTATTTATTACACAACAAAATGCCAAGAACGTTAATTTGAGAAAAAACAAAAACTATAACAAATACAACGCCACCACCAAGTAAACAAAATAAAACAAGAAATGCAACCCGAAAACATTAAAAATTCAACATAAAATAACAACAAATATTGCTAAAGCGGTCAGTAATTGTAACAGCCTTATATTACTGATATACTGTCATAGATAAAAAAAGCCATTGCGCTTAGTTGTTCACCAATTGCTTAGAAATCATTAAGATTTTTATGTCATTTGATAAGACCTAAAGAATTTAGCAGATGAAGAAGACCAACATGTTGAATTTAGCGTTCATGCGAAAATGTTGCATAAAAAATTTAACTAAAAACTTAATTTTTTTAAATTTAAAACAAAAATCGGGATTTAAATAAGGGGACAGATTTAAGAAATTCAAATAAAACCACAACCAAGAAAGATTGGTAAAGAAATCCTTGAAAAGAAATATTAAAACTGACACTATAAAAAAATATTTAATAGGCTTTATATAACTCCTGAGTTAAAAAAGGATGGTATTTTTACCAAAAGCTAATTCTTCTAAATTACTAGTTGTCACTAAAGCCTGTTTTATTCAAAACACAAAAATTTAAGAGAATTTTTAGGATAAATTACCGATGAAATTTTTCTTTTCCAACAATTTAAAACTTATTAAAAAATATACTTTTATATGTATTTTTTATGTTATAAAATCTATTGTTTAGATTAATTTCTAAACTAAAAGTTTTTAATTGTTGAAAGGACTAATATTGATGGTATTAGCGCTCTTTGTTTTTAACTCCTTTTAATCTCTAAAACTATATGATTGTTGATTTAGTTAACATTAGGGATTTCTAAATTCAACAGCAACAGGAAACCTATTTCCAAAAAAAGAATCATTGAAATTTCTTACAGATATTTAATTAAACATTTTGGAAAGTTTATATCGTTTATTACATCCTTTCGGTATCAAGCTTCTTTCAAATTACTTATAAAATATATATATTTCTTTTTTAATTTCTCTTTTTTTTTCTTTTAACATAAAATAAAAAATCAAATCCGGAAACCTTCTAAACAAATGACTATTTCATTAACTTTGATTTTATATTTAATTTAGTTTTGGGCAAATTTTATACTGAACACTGAGTTGATTGAACTAAATATTTTTTAAAACAATTTAACAAAAATAACCTTGACCTAAAAGGTTATTGCAATAAAATAATTGGCTTAAGATCTGTCTATACAAATTTGCTTGCAGTAACGATTTGTATTAAAAAATATAAAAATCTTTTTTTTAATTCAAAAATTATATCACCGTAGATATCTGGTCTACGAAGACTAAATTCAATTGTTCCCTGTCATATGTTACATATTTCTTTTCTTATAACATATTCTAAAATAAAACATAAGTTGACAATTTGCAACTGAGAAACGTAAACTTAAAATCTAAAAAAAAAATGGAGAAGAACATATGTAATCGTAACGAGTTTAAAAGTTATGTTTAAAAATAAAGAACAATGGTATTTGGAACAGTTGAATAAAATTGCAGTAAATATAGAAACATAGACATATATTGAAAAGTAGATTACAAACATATATTATTTATAGTTTTTTTTTTTTTTAATACATTTCTTATGCATACTGAAGTAACAATATGAACACAATTTAAATTTTTCCTTTTGTTTTTATACGTTTTTAGCTCGCCTTAAAATAGTAACTAACACATATTCTATTATTCTTGTTGACAATTAAACTTAAATATTATTAACACAGTTCAATAGACTAACAACCAATATCATACATTACACACACAAGAATTATAAAACAATTAATGGGTTAAAAAATTATAAAATAAAAAACTGTTCATCGGGTCTCTGTTATTTATTCTTTTTCTCTCTTCAAAAGAATTAAGTATTTTATGATTTATAATTTTAACTGTAATTTCAAAAAATAAAATAATAGTAATCATAAAATAAAGCTCGATGGCAACAAAAACATTTTTTTTTTTTTTATTTATTTCGTGCACCAATATAAAATAGGTATGTAAGTATATACTCTATATGTTGATAATAGCGCCCCGTGTATTTCTCTCAATAGCATTTGTTATTTGGTCTTCTAAGGGTACTTGGAGTGCTCTCAAAGCCTGTTTTTGGATATACAGTGCACTCGGAATAACGTCAACTAGTTAAAGCAGCGGGTGTTGACTTTTATTAGATTGTTGATGTTTACGAATGGTACAATTTAAAGCTTCTTTATTATTCATTAATTAAAACCAAACAAAAACAAAAGTCTTATAATGAAAACAAAAAAGTAGCTGTACAAAAAAGACTACAAATTTAACTTCATTAGTTTATTACTTATAAGGAGAATCCCCGAATTCGGAACCACATACATAATTAGCCTTTACAACCCGCTTATCGGATTTCGGCCTGCTGCAGCCCCTCTTTATAGGTAATTCTGCTTAGCGCACGCTTTCGCCAGTTGGTCACACCCATCGCGGACAGGGTTTCCTCGGCCTGATCTCAACAACGTAGACAATGGCGTACCTTCGCCTACACCCAGTGACATCTACATCGAACACTCTTCTCTCTAGAGCATCTGCTTCCATTCGAACACCATGTCCTAGCCAACGTAGCCGCCGGATGTTGTTATGTAGCTCGTAAAGCTCTTGGTTGGTTTGAATACGGAATTCATCGCCAAACTGCAAAGGAACAAAGATCTTAAGTAGAACTTTTCTCTCGAACACACCTAAGGCAGCTACATCGGTGCGTAACAATGTCTATGTTCATGCTCCATGAAGAAGAACAGGGAGGATGAGCGACTTGTAAAGTGTAAATTTCGTCGCGCGCGAGAGGTCTCTACTACTCAAATAATTCGAATTAATTCGGAACTAATTTCATAAAATAAATGTATGTACGCATATATGAATGTGTTTTAACTGTTACTAAAGCAAAAAATTTGTTTTATTTAGAGTTGACATTTTATAGCTCTGTGGTTTGGTTGACGTTTTAGATTCTAAAAAATGATAAAAAGGGTTTGAAGTTTAGGGATGTTGATAAAATCGAGTGTTGACGTTATCCATAGTACACTGTATCAATTAATATAAGAAAGGCGTATTTAGATTTTTTGTCACTACAAGAAATAAGTAGTAGTAATAAGTTCAGTGACGGTTTTTTTCAAGTTTTTATGAAGTTACTTTATTATTTTTTTATTAAAAAAATTGAATTTGGGCTTTTTTATAATCCATATACATATATAATAATAAGTTGTTCTATGTTTGTTATTTTACAATTCGAGAACCATTCTACCGATTTACTAACCGACGCATGTGGTGGAAAGGTATATTTGTACTCGTTGTCTCAAATTATGGGCGATGCCATACCCATACAATTTTTATTTGTCTATATCTTCAAAATTGTATGAGTAAGTCTCTGAATTTGATTCAAATAGTTTCATAGTCAATAAAAACCATCAGTCAAAAAGTGGTCGAAATCGGATAAGTTTGCATGGTACCTCCCATAGAAGGTAAATATTAATTTTTGTTTGTTTTGAGAACGGCTAGACTAGGTTTCTAAACTTGGTCTATTGACTTGACACTTAAAAAATGGGCAGAATAGGATAAGTGGGTGTGGTACCTCCAATACAAAGTAAATATTGATTTTTGTATATCTTGAGAACGATCGAAATGAAAGTTGTTGGGTTTGGTCTAAATGGATTCGTAGTTAATAAAATTCATCAGTCAAAAAGTGTTCGGAATCGGATAAGTGGGCATGATACCTCTCATCCAAAATATATATGGATTTTTGTAAATTTGTGTACGATAAAAGAATAAGTTTCTGAATTTGGTCTAAATAATTTGGCAGTCAATACAAATAATCAGTTTTAATGCGGGCAGAATTAGATAAGTGGGCGTGGCATCTCCCATACATAGTAACTATAAATTATTGTATACCATAACTTGAGAACGGGAATAGTAACATTCCAAATTTGATTTAAACAACTTCTTGGACAGGAGACATCATCAGTCAATAACTGGGCGAGACTGGATAAGTTAGCAAGGCAGCTCCCATTAATACTAAATATGGAATTTTGCATGTGTGTAAAACGGTAACAAAAAGCGGGAGAGCTTGTATACTTTTGTATATGTTTAAAAGTGCGTTCCTTTAAATTTTTCATATGCGAAATATATTTTATATGTATACAACACAAAGGCTCCTAGTAATGCGGGATGGGTTACTCTAGTAAGCTATGAATTACCTATACATCACTGAATTTCCTAAGAGAGGTGCATTTGGAGGTACGCTAGCAGAAAAAGTTAAAAACACAATTTTGTATATATATTCTATATTAGGCCAATGATATAGAATATTAAGTTCTCAAAAAACATAGTCTTTCATTTATGAAGATTTAATTGGTCGACTATGGATGGCAATCGAACTCTAGTTGCCTTGCCATATGTCGAAAATTGTATTACGTATAGCAACTAAAAATCTATTTATTTCAGTTTCCATATAGGCAACTCCATTCAAATTTCTGGGTCGATTATGGTTGGCAACCGAGCTTCAGTTGCGTTGCAACTAGAAATTTGTAGATACCTCTATGGCAATTAAAATGAATAGATTTTTAGTTACAGGTTGCCATACGTAATACAAATTTTGTGGATATTAGGTTTTTAAAGAAGCAAAACCGGTTGACAATTCTGAATAGCTGCTTATTTGTAAATGGATACAAAGGGTTTTAATGTGTAGTCCTGCTACATTGCAAGATCTGCAAGGCTGTGTGTTAAAAAATAGATATGATCTGTGTTATCATGGTCATTTAGTCGGCATTGTAGTTGCATGGTATTATTTTACAATTTTGAAAGGACTTTTTCATCGGAACTAAAATATTGATTTACATCAAAACCTAATCTGAGCTAAAGGTTTATATTGGCCGGACTCGCCGATTTCGTCTTACAAAGGTCACCAAAGTAAAGGTCAGACTTAAAGGAGATAGAAAAGCAAAAAGGTTTTTTATATAATACTTACTCATCGAAATTGTATATGCTGAAGGACAATCAGAGTCAGAATCTTCTTATTGCGCCAGAATTAGAATTCTTTATGCTTTCAATAATAAAATAATACAACAAACAGATTTAGGTTTTTATATCTGTAATTATGTGACTAAAATTTATTTTTTTATTATTTAAATTTAAGTTTGCATAAAGTTTACATCTGTTATGTCATATATACATATGGTTGGTATTATAACATTTTATACGTAATAGTCTTAAAACTGAATTTAACTATCGAATTAAAATGTATTTGTTTGTTATTGGTTGATATATCAAAGCCTAAGTTTGAAAATTATTTTTCAAAATAATCTATATAAAACAGGAGCAAAATAATTGCATATTCATTCATTCATTCATTAATGATTCAATTTATTTACTACATTACTGCCTTTCAATCATTCTTTGACTAATGATGTTTTATTTATTATTTGAATTTTATATCATTAATTATTAAAATAATTTCTTTAATTATGACTAAAGTATTTATTCGCATTATTTACTTTAATATTTTATAGAAAATTTAATATTTTTTAGGAAAAAAAATATTCAAGTAGAACTAAAAAAAAAAACAATATTAAATAACTGAAGTAAAAGTTAAAAATATATTAAATACTATTTTTATATTTTAACGAATTTCGAATATATTTAAAGGGGAATTTAAAAATTAACTGAAATCCATTGAAATTTGCTGGGATGAAAAAAGTTAATTCGAAACTAATTGTTTTTTGAATATATTTTAGATTTAATTAAAAACAGCTGATCGTTTATCACGATTTTTGGCTCTAGATATAGTACGCGCTTTAAATGCAGCTGCATTCATAAGATGCTTGAAAGAGAAAAAATAAAAAAAGATTAGTTATTTATAATAAGTATAACAAAATACTTACTCTTTCTAATTTCGATGCTTTGCCTTTTGCGGCGCCATCAGTTTGATTAAGTTTTGGACCTAAACCAAATATTTCTCTGATAAAATCATTTTCCTGTAATTGCGATGTCATACCAGGACCCATTACAATACATAATGCCGAATATTGGTGGTGTATTGCCCATGAATCTAAAACCAAACACTCAGTGCCGAAGCGTATGTTAATTTCTGGAGAAACGTCCTCCTACAAACACAATTAGAAATCGAAAGTGAATACGTGCATACATACACACACACACACACACACACACACATATATATATATATATATATATATATATATATATATATATATATACACATTTTTTTACTCACAAAAAAAATATATATATATAAATAAGCAACGTTTGCTCAGATATTGTTATCAAAATTTTTCCATTTTAATTTTTCTATAAAAATTAAAAAACAAAAAATTCCTTGTTTATAAATTTTTTTGTATTTTTAAATAAATGCTAGTTACTACGTATCAACATGATTACGTACCACCACATACCAAGAGGTACGGCTTTGTTAAAGGCACAACGGCCGAAAAAAAGGAAAAGGTCGAGTGTCAATGCATAGAAGAACATAAGATTGATGTTCCTAAGAAAGTTGAAAAGGAATGTGCAATTGAATGGACTGGTGTTGCACCAATGGGACGTTTAATAGATCCGCGCATTATACCTACAAAATTCTCAAAAGAGCAATTGGATGCTATGTTACAAGAAGGTCAAGGCGACTGCTTTAAGGAACAGCCAAATCGTTTTCTCAAAATACTTCGCACTGCCTATCCAGATCTGTATGAGAGACTCAAGCAAATGCCAAAAGATGAGCTGAATAGACGCTTGGATCGTGATCGCATGTACACAACATATCAGGTCGATTTTTGCAATGTAAATGAATATCCTGAAGGAATTTATGAATCTCTTAAAGTCGAAGATGAAACCAGTAAACTAAATGCTAGCAAACTACTACAGCAACAAAAGCCTTGTGCTGAATTTAGAGACAATGTTATGAAAGAACTGTCAAAAGAATCACCCACCGGTGGCGATTCATGCGAGAAAGCTTACAAACCATTTAAAATATCATTTGCTGATTCAGCTCGTTTCATAAGTTCTGGTAACAATTCTCATTGGCGCAGCAACATTTTCGCCAAGAAAGCAAATTTCACAGAATATATGGAAACAATAAATAAAACTGGTTGTGTGATCATGAAAAATAAAATTCACGATCATAAGAAATGTACGCCAGGGCATTGCAGACACTTGTTAGTACATGCCTGTGCAAGATTATAAGCATTGCTAAAAATGAAGTACAGCGACACTTAATGTCTTTTTTTTCGAGTTTAAGATAAATAACTTTTGGGCTTTAAATTATTTGACAAGTATTTAAACTTTTATATAAAAAACAAATAAAGTATTCTGAATTTTATTTTTAATGCCTCTTTACTTAACTCACCTCTAAATAACGCAGCACATCTCTAAAAGTTGCTCTTTGAGTTTTACGATCACGTTTAGCTCTGTACTTATGTGAATCAGTAGCTAATTGTTTAACAGCATCTATTAAATCATTTAGGTATTCTTCCAAAAAATCTTCATCGTGAGCTCGTCCGCATTCTAAAATTAAAGCTAAAGTTTCACCAGCAGCTATGCGAACGTCCAAATGAGGCGATTGTAAAAGGCCCATTAGTTTTTTTATTGGCCTAAAATTTACATACACAAAAACTGGATATTTAATGGAAAATTCATATAATAAAAAAACAGCAACTTACGGTAACATCGACTGACCACTGGCCATCCAAGATACGAAATCTCCAGGCGGTATCATAGTTAGTAATAAGCCCCATGATGATAAAGCTTCAGCATGCAATGTGCCAGCATCAGCATTGACCGATATAGGAGTCTTGTCATCTCCCTTTAAATAACTTCCACTGAAAATTCCTTCAAAAAATTGCATTAGACTCAACAAGTCGCCAATGTCGACATTGCCAAAGAAATTCAATAAACCCAAAGCAGTGCAACATTTTGCGCGGGCATCAAATGAAACTGACTTATCTTGAACAGTGGTTAATAGGAATTGATTTAAAGCCTTTGATATGCCATCATCACCGCCTAATTGCAATACCAACAATGGAGCCAATCTAGCACCCCATACTTGTTCAGATCCTTTTCCGCGACGTATGCTCTTCTCTATACAATCAATTAAAGTCTCCTTTCGATCGTCAACACAGTCAGGCATGTAACGATGCATTAGAATTTCGCACATACTTTCAAGAGCTGTAGTTCTAGTTTGCGCCGATTTTTCGGTAGCGTTTTCTAAAGCTTGCACAAATTTTTCCTCATAACGTTCATTTATGGACAATTCGTCAGCGTCATTAACAGAGGATGGTGCATTTTCGGAAACATATGAATATACTGATGCGTTATCATTATATGATTCATCTTCGGAATTGGAGTCTCCAAGGCGTCCTAGAAGAACAATAGATATATATAATTATTAATTTGCAATAGATATAATTCTTAATTTTTTTTTATAAATGGATATTACATGTTTATATAATCTTATAAACAATGTACGAGTATGGAATATATAAAATATATATAATTGTATACCACATACATACATACACATATATGTGCACATAAACTGTTTTGTTTACATACTTATAGTAACCCAATGTGCAATATAAACTGGTTAAGCAAAGACTTTCAATAAAGTAACAGTATATACACATAATGAAGTAGACTTGCAAACAAAAATTTTGAAAATAGAAATTTACTTATGTAGGCTGCTGATATATATATATATATATATATATATATATATATATATATATATATATATATATATATATATATATATATATATATATATATATAACCAGACAGCCATTCAGCCAAGAAGGCATGCTATTGCAATTCACACGCGCTACATGGAGCCTTTAAGTTGGAATACGTATTTACTTACACAAATATAAAGAGTATTTATCTCTCACTGCCTTACCAATCTTAATTAATGATGAAAAACATCTTAATTTTATAAATATTTAACATATATATTACGTATACATACTTTTTGCCCAAATTATGTCAATAACTATTGCTACCGGAATTCCAAACGTTTACATAAAAAAGGCTTTCACTACCAAACAATTGAGTCAATTATCATTATTGGAAATGCAAATCTTAATAATATGAATTAACAGTTTTTATTTTTTATAAACATCATTGAAACATATTTTCAAGGTCAGTTAATCTGGCTACTAGTTAGTTAATCAAGAAATGAAAAAAGCATTTCTTTCTATGTTCAAGAGGTAAATAATCGTCTATATGGGAACTATCGTTATATAGTCATTTGTAGATATAGGAAAACCTTGAGAAAAAGTAGAATATTAAATATATCAATCCTAAATACGTACATACGTGTGTGTATAGTGTTGTATACTGATAGCCAAAAGCAATGTGTATGTACTTAATATGTATTGTATTATTGATATACATTTGTGATTTTTTTCAAAATATTCATTTTGCATACGTGTATTAATTGAGAAAATTTTCAACAAAGTTATATAAGTAAAAATAACGATTTAATTTTAATATTTATCAAGTTAAGGTGCTTAAGCGAAACAAGTGTATTTTTGAACCTAAATTTCTTCAAATTATCAAATATAATTAAGACAACTATTTCAAAATTGCAAATATTGTCGATTATTGTAAATACTGTATATATATACGATTTCAAGATCATTTATGAATCATGAGATGATAGATGACAACTGTTTATTACGCTTAAGGTGGTGGTAATAGGAGATATTGAGTATATGAAAAAGAGCTTTGAATGAAAAGCTAAAAATGTATTCAAGCTTTTCATATTGTTGATAGCATTTAATAAATGGAAAAAACAAAAATTTCGTTATCCTTTGCCATAGTAAGTAGGAATTAAGGAAATCTCTATTTTTGAATATCCTTTTCGCAAACGAATTTTTTTCGAATATTTTTATCATAACAGCAAATACTTATATTAGATTGTGATCTATCTACATACACATGCATAATACACTAAGTGATAGTAAATCTCTTGAGATTTGTTTATTTTTATTTTTAAATTTCTCACATACCTTTTCCTCCTTTTTTATTGCGTCTCGGCATATTTATTTTTTTGTTGTTTTTAGACGCCTTTTCCAAAGTTTTCGATATTTTTAACGATTGTAAACACAAACTTGAGGATGAAATGTTAAAGCCTGATTTCGTCTTCAAATCTGTACTATAATTACTGGACGATGACAGCCTGTGTTTTTACTTAGAGACAGACACTGGCAGTGAGAGTTTTCTCTTTTATAGACAAACAAAAACAACAGAAAAGTTAACAGTTGTTGTCAAAAAGTGTTTCTGGTTACTCTTGCGATAGCCTTGAGAAAGTGCACGCACTCACTCACACACAGGCAATGTTGTTAAATTTTTTCAAGGAAAATTTTCTATTTTCCTTTATACACGCCGGGCTCTCTGACCGTTGTTTAGAAAAAAAAAAAAAACAAGAAGATAAAAGGCAATAGCGCGCGCGCAATTTAAGAATTTTAACCAAAAGAGAGTATGAAAGAAAAAAATATATGAAATGACAGTAAAGCACGAGGTAAATTTATACTTTGTTGTTTTTTTAAGTTCTTTTTTATTATTTTGTTTGTAGTTTGCCAATTGAATTGTTGAAATTGTTTGTTCACTTTGATTTAGCACACAAGATTATATTTTTTAACAATTTTTCTTAATAAAAAATTATTTATTTCTTGTTTAAATTGCAGTTAATCAAGAAATAACTATACAAAAGTTTTGATTTTTCCAATTTTTAATAATTTTACTTTTTTTACTCGAAGTCACGACTTGAGGTTTTTTATTTCTTTTAAAAATTTGTTGAGATTCTCGGCGAGTGTTTTTTGTTTTACTCAAGAGGTACAAATTGTTATTTGACGACTGATGACTGTTTGCCGTTGTATTAATATTTATATTGAATTCTTTCTCTTTTTTGCACAAACACAACGAATTTATTATTTCACTTTGTACAAGATAATTTTTATTATTAACGTTGATTTTTGTTGTTGGAACAAATTTCATGATTAATTGTAAACTTCTATGTATTTATAAATTTTTGTTGTTTCACAATTTGATCAAATTACTTTGATATCGAATATTATATGTATATTATTGTTTTAACAAATTGTTTTGTTTGTTGGGTTGTCCTCTCCCAACTTTTTTCTATTTCTTTCCTTTTTTCGTACTCGAAATTATTACAAGAGATTACTCATTGGTTTGTTATTGTTGTAGCTGTTTGTTGGCTAAAAATCGATTGCATCTGTGTAACTCAAGCGAAAAATGCAAATCAAATTCACGTTCTTTGTCCAAAAAACGGCTAAAAATCAAACTATTTCACAAGGTTAACCAAAAAAAGCTCTTTGTTTATTTCACTAAAAAATTTTTTTTATTATTTAACTATATATTAATACTGAGTGTTACTCTGTCTGTCTCACTCTTTAGTGGTATTTTTTTAATAAGCTGCTGCCGTTTTGGTTAAAAGTTTAAAATTTTTCTGCGATGAGTTGTGAAATTAATTTCACACAAACACGAAAAAATCATAAATGATGTTTTCACAAGCACTATTTTTCCGCGAATGAGCAAATATGTCAAAATTATCTTGTCGACAATTGCTGCAGGTGTGGTGATTTTATTAACGGACAGAGTTGATTAAAATAGCATGATTTAGAAAATGAGACAAGTATTAACACTTTAACTTTCCTTAAGAATACAACAAAACTAGGAAATAAATGATTGTTAATTAGAATTATATAATTAGACGTAACTTAACGTAACGCCATAGTGATTCCGTAACGTAACTGATAAATAAAATTTTTGTTAAAGTTATTTTAAGGAACGTATAACCACGCAGCTACACGTTCAAGTTTTACAATCAATTGCCTGTTAAAATTTACCAAGCTTGAAAACACGGAAAAATTTAAATTTGTAACCCATGGAAAAATGTAACCCGAGTTCTTCGTTAATATAGTGAACAAATGGGCCCGTCGCAGAGTGGAGAGTGTCATGGAGGGGAAGGTTGCTTTGGGTTTACCTCGATCGCTCGACGACGGAATCAGTACTGAGTTTAAGATCGGAACCTCTTAGAATTCAGACCGAGCACTGCGCTCTAAGGGCAAGGAGGCAAGGCTATGGGAAGCAGGCACTCCTGATTTTTGCCGACTATATGGCAATGAGGGGGAACCAGAGACTGTGGAACATATCCCTTGTATTTGTTCGGCTCTCCAGAGAAGTAAGTCAGGATGCTAAGCAAGGGTTTCTTTAGTGGTGTCAGTGGGGTTGCGTCTGTCACGATTTTTTACCTGGAGGGATTTTTTAAGGCGTCAGCTGTCTGATAAGGTGACACCCAGTGTTGGGGTGTCATATATTTCTTCTGTTTTTAACATTCCTTTTCTAAGTTCAGTATCTTCTCTCGCGTTTTCTTTTACCTATTTCTGTTTCCTACTTTTCTCTATAAAGTCTTATACAATGAACCTATGTTTGGTTATTAGATGGGGTGCGTAAGCACCACCTCTTGGAGCATAACCCAACACTATAAAATTAATATCAGGTGGCAATTGTTGCATATAACAGCATAAAAGATCTTCTGAAATATTTGTATTAAATACTCTTTAATACACCGCTGCATAAATTTCAAAACAAAAGTGAAAAGTAAATGAAAGGACAAATAAAAGAGGTGAAATTTACGAAGCAAAATGATGTTATGAGAAAATAGAAATAGAAAGTTTGAAATAAAAGTACACAAAAAAAGAAACAATAAATTAAGGCAGACTATAAACCATTTTAATAAATCTTAACCAAGTATATTTCTTGTTATACAAAGGACCTTTTTTTTGGAGAAAAAGTAAGGTAAATTTTGGCAAATAACCAGGTATAGAAAGAAAAAAAACATCCTGCCTGCTCAAATGGATTTGTGAACCAAGAAAAGGTTTGGTAATTGTAATATGTTTTTGCGAATTAAATACATACTAAGAACAAAGTCCATAAAAAATGTAAAACAGAGCTTGAAAAATAATTTTTTGCAATGCTTCGTTGCATAGAATTTAGATAGAAATGAACTTTAACCCAATTCCTCTTAGGGCTAGATAATAACAGTAGTGATAATGTTATCATTATTTTATATGCGTAGGTACATATCAATTTGAAGATTACAATT
This sequence comes from Wohlfahrtia magnifica, assembly GCA_023159175.1. Classification (NCBI taxonomy): domain Eukaryota; kingdom Metazoa; phylum Arthropoda; class Insecta; order Diptera; family Sarcophagidae; genus Wohlfahrtia; species Wohlfahrtia magnifica. Next base: position 1,557,525 of record JAKWBJ010000515.1, read on the forward strand.
TTAATTAATTTTGTCTGTGCTTAATGAGGCTGGAATATCTTTTTTTCAAGGTTAAACAACTTTTGTTTGTTATGGCTTCTGTACAAGAACGTTTCCAGGCGGCAGTTAATGTTATAAAGGGTCTGCCTAAGAATGGACCCTATCAACCGAGTACTGGTATGATGTTAAAGTTCTATGGCCTATACAAGCAAGCAACGGAGGGTCCATGTCATCAAAAGAAACCTGCATTCTGGGATGTAGTTAACAAGGCAAAATGGGACGCTTGGAATAGCAACAGGAATTTAAGCAAAGAGGAAGCAATGTTGAGATATGTGGAAAGCTTACAGGAAATCATCGAAACTATGTCGTTTACTGAAAATGTTCAAAATTTTGTTGGAAGCCTACAAAGTCTGGAAAATATTAATTTGGACGAATTGGGCATAATAGCTCCCAAAATGAGAGAATTGGCAGAATCACATCCTAATTCTCCTTTCAACTCAAGGACAAATAGTCCCCAACACAGTAACGCAAATGAAAATGGTGATGGAGAAGTATGTATTTAATACTATGCATATTGTAGTACGCATTACAGAATAATTTGGTTCTTTAATTCTAGTCAATTTTAAATGGTCATGCTTCATCATTGGAGGATGTTACTAATCCTCATCCTACAACACCTGGACAACAATATGAAGAACAGCCTTTACCAAATTGCAATTCGGCAACAAGTATAACGAATTTAGTCGATTATTCACAAACAAATGGTTCAATCGAACAGTCAGATGACGAATATGCTGATCCATTCGATATACAAAGCGAAATATATGAATCTTTGCAGCGCAATACAGAAGTACTAAAGCAGGTACAGGTCACAGTGCTTCGTATGAATGCCGATATGTCGTCTATAAATCAACGAATATTGGATTTAGAGCAGAAAATAAAAAGTTTGAAAAATACATCATCTAACTTAAACGGCTCTTTAAATATATTTAAAAGTATGCGTAGTTATCCAAAATGGTGGCCCTTTTCTGATATTTCACCCTTTTGGTTTATTGTGCTTATCTTATGGCCTTTCATAGTAAGAAGAGTTGGTAAAATATTAGCGATCCCGCCCAACAAGGGCAAATAAACCAAATTAGTCTTATAGGAAATTTCAAAAGCGAATTTTATATGTTACATAAGGTTAATAGTTAAAATATGTGCTTTTTTATAAGTAGCTATCATTATTGTTATCAACAGCATTAACTGATTTATTTTTTATAGTTTAAATAAGTACAATCCATATTTTATAAATACTTTGCTTTAAAAAAGTGTGGTTTTTGTTTTGCTTGTTTTTTAAGTTTGTAAAAAGGTCATTTTTAACGCGTTCATTCCCTCTATACGTATGTGTATCGCTCATTCACCACAATAGTATTATAACTCAAAAAATACAAATTTTCATTTTTTTTTTTTTAATTTTCTATTACTTAACATTAAAATAAAGGTTTTATTCTTGTGCTCCCTAATTTGTACAAACCACTAAGATTTTGTACACAGTAAGCACAATATTCCTCATATTTTTGCGTTACGACACTATTGAAGTAAATGGGCGATGTTATAAAACCATTTGTACATATATATTTTTTTTACTTCTAATATAAAAATTTCCAGAAACTTATTGTACGACTATTTTTATTTTTTACAATAAATATATGCATGTGAATAGACAGTTTTTGTCGACTTATACTTTTTAATTTTAAATTATCACCGCTATAGGGAGAAAATATTTTCCAGTGAAATTTTCATTCCCTTCAGGGAGAAAATTGCTATCGTAGAATAAACAATGTGTAAATATATTGGAAATGCCTTATTAGCCGAGTTTCAAATAAACAAGACCTATATTTGCATATACATATATATGTACTTTATTTGTATTTATTTTATCAAAGTAAAAATAGTTGCTGATTTTATTAAAATCTTTTTCAAGGAATGATTACGGTTGAGCTGTCTGGCGCAAGTACTTCTTTCCTGAAGGAACATCTATTGTAGTAAAACCTTTTGGAAACTTTTCTAAAGCTTGTTGCTCAGATAGAGTTGGCAATATCATACATGAATCTCCTTGCTACATATGTAAATACATTAGAAAAATTTAATATTTTAGAAAAGAATAAAGCTTCAAATTAAAATTTTGAATATTACCTTCCAGTCCGCTGGCGTTGCTACAGATTTGAAACTTGTCAACTGTAAAGAGTCTATGACTCTTAAAATTTCACTTGAAATTAAATAAATGTTTTAATTACCATCAAGTCAAGAGGATATATAGAACACAAAAACTTACTCAAAATTTCTACCCGTTGTAGCAGGATATAAAATAGACAAACGCAACTTTTTGCTATTGTCAATTACAAAGACTGCGCGACATGTCAATGGTATACCTTGAGCGTTTAACTCATCTTTGTCTAACATATTTAGCTGTAACGCCAATTCTCGTTTGTCATCGGCAATTATGGGATAGTCGAATGAAGACAGTTCTAGGATGTGTAGTCATTTTACTTTATATATGGGAATTTCTGGTAAAAACCTATCGTCACGCCAGATTTTTTGCTTATATTTTCAAGGCCTTTAGCTCTATTGTTACTGAATATAGTACTACTTAATTACTCGAGAAAAAGGCTTTGGTTATAACCAAAAAATTCTGATGCGATGGTACATTTTTCGCAAAAATATCCACATGCGAATAAGATACTCACTGCCAAAACTTTTTATATCTTCTATCCAGCCCTTGTGAGAGTCAACAGAATCACAGGATAAAGCTATGGGCTTTATATTACGCTTAGCGAATTCGGGTAATAGCTCAGCTACACGTGATAATTCTGTGGTACATACTGGCGTATAATCAGCGGGATGAGAAAATAATATAGCCCATCTGAAAGTACATTTTTATTCGATACATAAGCCTTTCATTTTATATTTAAAGCATAATTAATTTACGAATTGTCCATCCAGTCAAAAAAGTCAATTGGCCCTTGGCTGGTTATAGCTTGGAAGTTAGGAAATTGATCACCAATATTTAAAGCCTTTCCGGACATTTCTAGGATCTCTGTAGTTGAATAAAAAAATGCAGTATGAAATAAGTAGTTTCAGATTAGGATTGCCAAGGTTTAAATTCTAATTTCGATTATTTGGATTTTGGGCAACAATTCTACGTACATATTTATACAAATTCTTTTTCCCCACACACTATTTGTGCTACCAAATTTGGCAGTGATGCCAAGTATACATATATAAATACATGTTATTATTGTCAGCTGTTTGACATTTTTTATTTAATTTGACTTTAAATTTTATTGTATGTTGTTAATAATAGTTTCAAATATTTCAGGTTTATTTTCGTGAAAAATTAAAATTTATTAGTTGTTTAATAACACGATTATATGCCTAAATAAGTGATATAATACAAAATATTAAAAAAATTTTACTATTGTGTTCATATTTTTTAGAAAATTTTACATAATTGAAACGGTTCCCATACTTCCTTCTTTATCTTGGACTTTGTACAGGACCGCAGATATTTACTTAATTCTAAACAGAGAAATATATAGTGTAATAGGTAAGTCGTGTGTGTGCACAGACAGTAGCGTAAATTTATTTTAGCAAATTCAATGCTATTTTAAAACATAACGTTGAAAAGGTTGAGATAACAGAACTGCTTGTCTGCTTACTATATTTGTTGAGTTGTCGTTTTTTAGGTAAACCGGTTAATAAATGCTATTTTGTGAGATGATCGATGATAACATTTTTAAAAGGTTTAGATTTTATCAATAGAACGTTTAATTTATTTTTAATATTTCAGAAATTATAAAATGTCTGATGAACCAACTGAACGTAAAGCTAATCCCATTAGGTCTTTTATATGCGGTGGCTTTGGTGGCATATGTAATGTTTTATCAGGGCATCCCTTAGATACCATTAAGGTATGACACTTCCTTCATAGCTTCAAGTTTTTGTAAAAGTTGTTAAGCCAACTTATATACATTTTAGGTACGTTTACAAACAATGCCAAAACCTGCACCTGGAGAGGAACCAATGTTTAAAGGAACATTTGACTGCGCTGCAAAAACTATAAAAAATGAAGGCTTTTTGGGCTTGTACAAAGGTATGTCGGCCCCTATGACAGGAGTTGCACCGATTTTTGCCTTGTGTTTTGCTGGTTATGCATTAGGAAAACGTCTTCAACAAACTGAAGGCAGTTCAAAGTTAACATATCCGCAAAATTTTGTGGCTGGCTCCTTTTCAGGCTTACTTTCTACTATTGTTACAGCTCCCGGTGAGCGTATTAAGTGTCTATTGCAAATTCAGCAGGCGTCAGGAGGTGATCGTAAATATAATGGCATGGTCGATTGTGCCTTAAAATTATACAAAGAAGGAGGTATTCGTTCTATTTACAAAGGTAGCTGTGCTACTCTATTAAGAGGTAAGTTAAATACTATTATTTTTTCCATTTAAATTCTGTTTGTTTTCTGTGTGCTTGCATATTTAGTCCATACATACATATACAAAACATTATTAACCATTAAGCTATACTGGTTTTAAATATCTGCTTATATCAAGTATTTAGTAATTGCTTAAAACATCCATCAATCATTATATATATATTTTAATTGTTATAGATTTTATGAAATAGGCATGCCGTGTGCTTTTGCACTTTTATTAAGCCAACAAAATATATACTTCCTTTATCCCATATCGTCCCACTGTTCGATTATTCGACCAGTAATTTTACGAGCCTATGTTTTTTCTTTTTCTTTTTCAGTTAACACTCAGAACTTTTTTCATACAATTAGATATTGTAAGATGCTAGATATGTGTAAATGAAAATCTAAAAGTACTAATTGAACTTCCCGTTTTTATAACAAAAAAGAAGAAAAAACATTGATTTAAGTTATTTGAAAAAAAAAAAATCTCTTCGACGATTATTTTGCTATATGTTAATACTACCCCCAAAAAATTTCTTTCCGAAATAAGGGGTTTAAAACGGTGGAAAATAGATCCCATGGGACGCAGTGTCTTGCGAGAGTACTTGGTCGGAATTGTGATAAGGGGTTTACAAATATTAAGAAATGAATTTAGTTGGAACATTTGATTTTCCAAAAAATGATTGAAATAGATTTTAGGTAAATTGAAAGTTGATAAATACATATTTACATATCGACTTATTATAGTAATACTATATTGATATAATTTGTTTAAAATTAAAGTTTTAGTATTTTATTGAATTATTAATTTAAAACTAAAAACAATATATTCTAAAACTGTTTTAATTTTAATTTCACGCTAAACCAATCAAAGTTGTTGATATTCACTTGATTGTAAATTATTTTGTGTAAATGCATACATTTTAGGTATCATTTGGTAGCTCGTCGACTTCTCCAACTTTATTGCTTAATAGCTTCACTCCATCATCTCGAGCATTTATTTTAAGAACTTGATATCTCAAATCATTTTCGTTTATATTCTTAAATCCAGACGTATTTTTTTCATGTTTTTGCAATTGCTGTCGCATTATGCGGCTTTCACGATTTTGTTTATCTTCTTCAACTTTAGCCCAATGAGGAATTTTCTTCTGTGATGAAGATGAGAGCAGTTGAATATATTTTTTGTTACATTGCATTTGTTTACGAAGGACGTAATAAACACTACGTCCGTTAAAATTATCGCATCGTGGAGCTAGTTTTTTGTTGAATTTAAAATTATTTACGTCGCGGCATGAAATCTTTTTACCAGTAAAAAAGTCATTAATACACCTCTGAGTGGAAGGACTTTTTTCCTGATTGGTTATTTTAGCTTTCCAGTTGATCATGTCACAGGAACATTTCCAGGGATTGTTGTTTAAGCGTGCAAGTAACAGTTTTTTCTGCTGAAAAAATGTTTTAGGTAATGTTTTTAATTTGTTATCATTTAAATATATTTCCTCCAAACTCTGTTGATCATCAAATAATCCAGGAGGTATATATGATATATTATTATTCGATAAATTTATCACTTTTAGGTTTCTGCAACCGATAAACGCATCCATTGAGATCTCTTTTATGTTACAATTAGATAAGTCTAATTCTTTTAACTGAGAAAAGCCAGCAAATGCATCAAATTCAACCCGACCAAGTTCACCGCGCATTTTAAGTTTTTCCAATGATGCCAAGTCCTGCAATAAAAAAATACTCAATGTAATACACATAAAGGTTTTTTATAACGCAATGTTTGTTACCTTAAAAATATTTTGATCTAAACTTTGTATGGTAACATTATTTATTTCCAAAATTCGAAGTTTACTTAATTTCTTAAATGGTTGATTACCCCATAGCTCGAGAGCCATTTCATTAGAACCGAAAAACATTTCCTGGGTTTGATTCATTACCCAAAATGTTGCGGGGAATATGTAACGAATAGGATTAAAACGAAAATCTACGCGTTCTAACTTAGGCAATGGCGGAAAACTTAGTTCAGTTAGTTTAGTTAAACAATTATAGCTCAAATCCAATACTTGTAGCTCAAACAGGCCCGCCAAATTGCGATAATGTAAATCATGAATAGTATTATGTGCTAACGATAAGGTTTTTAATTGTGTGGCGCCTGATAAAGCGAATGGTGGCACCACAGCTATATCGTTTCGTTCTAGCGAAAGATGGTGCAACTCTTCTAGTCCCATAAACACTTCCCAAGATAAGTCATTTAGACCACATGATTGTATACGCAAGACCTCTAAATGTTTCCAGCCATAAAATGAAGGCATTTGAGCCTTTTTCACTTCCTCTTTGTAAATTTCATATGGTACAATTTCCATTTCTTCTTGCTCTTGTTGCTTCAGTTCAAATAGTAACTTTTGGTCATATTGTTTAAAATTAGTGTCCTCTTCATTGAATTCAAAGCTATTAAATAATTCAATATTTGGTTTGTAGTCAAAAACTTCTTTGGGATGAACAAAGTTTTTCGGTTTTTTCAGAATATCAGAACCAATTAAAGTAATTGATTCAAAGTTGGCATGTTGTAAAAAGCCTAGAGGTGCATCCAATACAAATTTAAAAGCACGGTCTTTTGGGCCTCGTATTTCCAATGTATTTAGTTGATTGAGCGGCTTTAAAATACTGCTGTTAACTAAAAACAAAAATATATGTAATTTAAGCTGAAATTTCTATGTAAGGAAAATAAAACTATTCACCCGTCTTATTCCTTCCAACGCCAGTGTATAGTAAAATTAGGGCTTGCATATCGTGAGGTAAAGATTTAATTAATTCCTCTGTGTCAGTATTATCTTGTATTATACATGTAGCCTGTTTAATAAAAGGATTTATTAAATAACTATAATCGCCTTCGTTACCCGCCAATTCATCGTCTTCATCCATTATAGCTTCATTATCATTTCTATCACTACGGTCGTCGTCTGATTTTGGAATTATATATTTTAGTTGCATATAATTGATCCAACGTGATATGGGTAAGTCTTTGAAATGAGCATACTGACAAACGCAGCTTTGCGGGCAATGCATCATGTCAATTTCTATAACTGGTATGGAATTTATGTAAACTTCCGCTTCCGGTTGTGAATAGTGACGTTGTTGTTTTTGATTGCTTTGTTCGTAAGTTGGCGATGACGTTATATCATATTTTGTATACTTTTCTTGCTTAAATCTGTTTTGTAAATTTCGACTTCTGAAACGATTTCTTGTTGTTCCATATTGCGATGTAGATGTGATGGATATTTTCTAAAAGAAATATATTTATCAATAACGAGACCTTAACGTTTGATCAGAGCAATTTTAATCAAACTTTGATCAGAGATAATTTTTGTTTCAGAAATATGATGTACAATAAGTTTACTCACAGCTAACAATATTAATAAAAATATATTGAAACACCTCATGTTTTAAATTTTACAATTCAGTTTTGGCTTTACAATTGAATTCCTTGAAATATTTATATTTTCATATCTTAAACACACATATTATTCAATGTATATTATTGTTTCTCTTTAAAAAATTTTTTTCACATTTGCGTATCACAACGATATTACACTTCGAACTGGCGTGAAGCATTAAAAAGACGATATAAAACTAAAAAAATTATTTTTCTGAAAAATATAAACCGCCTCCATCCACTACATAACAAAATTAAAAAGATTAAACTTCTATAACCATTATATGTATGTATTGTATGTGTATTTTTAAATATTGTATTAAAAGTGAAGGAAATCACGACGTAAAGGATGTTGTTATCAGTAAAATATTTGTGTGTAAGCGCAAACAATGCTCTCGTACATTTCAAAACTACTCTACTCGACATAAAAATATTTTATAAAAATGCTGTTTTGAAAATGATATACAAAACAATAGTGCAGAAATAGTACTCGTATATGACATGCACATTTTCTATATAAATATATATATAAATATATAATATATATATATATATATATATATATATATATATATATATATATATATATAATACGACTATATATATACGACTACGTACATCGAATTGTAATCTGTAAAATATTACAACTTTAATGTGACACACCAACAAACATCAAAATACAAAGTATTAGCGAGTAAAAGAATTATTTGAATTTTGCTAAAACTTTTTTAATACACAACTAATTACTACTTAAGAGACAAGTTTAAATTTAAAAACTGTAGCTTAAGCAAAAAAAAGAAAAAAAAACAAGACGATTGTAATCAAATGAACTGTTTTTGTTATTAAAAAGAAGAAAAATGTAGCTCTCTCTTTACATAATTTGATATCAAAATGTTCTAACATTGTTGCTTACATGCATGCATTATGTTATTATTACATGTTTGTACATACGTATGTATGTATGCATGATGTGCTATATGATGTATCCTATTAAGGTATGGTCAGGTTTTTTACCTAGTCTGACCGTATTGTATAAAATATGTGGAGTTGAGATAAAACCTTTTTGTTGTGTAAAATATTCTCTTATATTGTTAATAATTCATATTTGCATTTTCATCATCATCGTGTGCGAGTGTGTGTAAATGGTTGTTTTTTGTCAGTATTTAAGGAAAGAAAACATAAAATAAATAAAAATTTTAATAATTTTATTTGTTAAGATTTACCGGCTAACGGCTTTTATTTCCTGGTTTATGAGTACCTGCAAGAGTTAGGTAAAAAAAAGACTGGCAGTGATCAAGTTAGTTTAACTGCAACAATTTTCGCTGGTGGTTTCGCAGGTATTGCATACTGGATGGTTGGTATGCCTGCAGATGTCTTAAAAAGTCGATTACAAACAGGTAAAATAACATATTGTATTAAAATAAAATTTGTTTTATATGTATGTTTCTAATATAATACATTTATTTTTAGCTCCTCAAGGTACATATCCACATGGAGTCCGCAGCGTTTTTAAGGATTTAATGCTTAAAGAAGGACCTTTAGCCTTGTATCGTGGTTTTACACCTATAATAATTCGCGCTTTTCCAGCGAACGCTGCCTGTTTTTTTGGAATTGAATTGGCGAATAAAGCTTTCAATAAATTTGTTCCCAATTTTTAGTACGTTATTGATTTTACTGTCAATTATCTATGTTATCTGCGTGCCTATTTTTATATGATATGATGATAGCCTCTATAACTTATTGAATTTGTAAAATAATTGTTACCATAAGTAAAAAGTAAAAATAAAAACAGTAAACATTTTTATAAAACAAAAAAACACTTAAAACCGCCTCAGTAGTTAGAGAAAAATCTGAATAAATTATGTCCGCTTTCAAAAGTAAATCTCACATTACACTGAACCAAATTCGATACTCAATTTGCGCAGATTTTATTTTGCATTAATATGTATTAAAATGTATTTTGGAAAACTTTTCATGGTAAATAATCATAGATATGCCAGCGAATGGTACGTATTTTGTATGTTACGAAGCTGTAACGAAAGTGATGACGCAATACTCTACTGGAACAGAAACAAAGTTTCTTTCGTCAGTTTTTGCTGGTGGTGTAGCAGGAATGGCTTACTGGATTTTGGGTATGCCAGCTGATGTTCTTAAAAGTAAACTGCAAACAGGTTAAACATATATATTATAATATAATATTGGGTAATTATTTAGTTTATTGTATATTGACGACTGTAGCTCCGGAAGGCACATATAAACATGGAGTTCGAGAAGTATTTGTAGAACTTATGAAAACTGATGGTCCATTGGCTTTGTATCGTGGCATAACACCTGTGATGATTCGAGCATTTCCAGCTAATGCAGCATGCTTTTTTGGCATTGAATTGTGTAGTTTATTTCTCAATATAGTAGCGCCAAATTTTTAATTTTATGTGTTTATTATTGTTAATTTTTTTAATTTATGTATTATTAATTAGAATTTTAAATTAATTTAGTTGGCATGCAATTTTTTTTTATTATTTATTTTATTAAATGTTAACAAAGTTTGCTTAAAAAATATAGAAAAGTACAATAAGCCCATTTGTGATTTCCAAATTGTTTACAGTTATTGTGATACATATTTTGAAACATTTTGAACATTTTTTTGCATTAATAAATTAATACTAAAACTATTACAATGTTTTTTTTTTTTCATTTTTAATAAATAATGCTTTTGTAGGTGGCATTGTGAAAGAAATTAAAGATGATAGTGTTTTTTATCTATTTAGCAAAACATTTTTTACTACCAAGTTCTTATTTATTCCTTCTTTTCTGTTTATTTGCTTGCTACAGATTTTATTATACTAAGAAAATTGAAGAACTTATTAAAAAATAATATATTTAAACTAATGTATTCTAAATAATCTTGATACAATCAATCAATAACTAATAACATAATTTCAGCAACATTTCTATGAAAAAAAAATATATTTTTATAATTAAAAATGACAAATATTAATATTTGAGTACAGATTAAAATTTAGGCAATTTTTCTATCATGTGAATCAAAGTTAAAAACTTGTTTCATGTTTTCTGTCTTCGAAAGACTATACGGTGATAATAGCATGGGCAAAACGTTAAGAGCTCTAAGCTCCGGCAAACGTATATTTAACTGAAAACAAATTTATATTTTTTATACAAATTAATTTATAAAATAGATTAAAATCAATTTACCAAATCATCATTTGGTTTTTCGCTGTTATTGTTTGTCCAAATTGGATCTATCCAAAAAGGCATATTCTACAACAAAAATGAGACGGATTTAATATTTCTTGAATTTCTTTAATTTAATTTCGATGTACTTACCTCAGATGGTGGTGTGTCGGGTTTGGGGGGCTGCTGATATATTGGACACATTTGTATATTATTTGCTAGCTCATATAGACCAGTTGAAGTTTCAGAGTTGATTGAAATATAAGACGGTTGCTGGTTGGAAGACATTGGTAAAGTTTGTGCTTGAACTACTGGAGCAGAAGGCGGTGGTGGCATTATTAAAGTGGGTAAATTTGCAGTTATTATATCCGTCGAAAAATCCACAAACGGCTGCTGTTGATAAACATTGCATGCATGACGTCGATCCCATAGCTTAGAAGTGGCATATATAGAAGGTACTTGTTGCACTTGAATAGTATTTGTTGTAATATTGCTTTCTTGAGCTTGGGCTTGTGTTGGTATCGGTTGCACAGCCATTGCATTAGTCATATTAAGAACACTGCCATTTAAATCGCCATATGATGAACCTGAGGTATTCGAGGATGAGTTAAAAGATTGGTTAAATAGTGTTGATGAGTTATTAAAGGAATTCTCTTTGTTATTTGACATATTCGATATCGATGTATTAAAAATGTTAGAATGATGTGAGGCTGTTGAATATGTAGATGAACTACTTAAGTTATTGAAAGAGTTCCCACTAGACAAATTTTTGGAAGATGATGCAGATGAGGATGACCTTGAAGTTTGTTGATAATAATTCAAAGAGTTATAAGGGCGAAAGTTAGACGATGAATGTGAAGAATTATTGCTAAATGAAGAGGTATCGTTAGAAATAGCACGAGTTTTTGCTGGTGGACCCTGTGTATTAGATATCCGGCTATTATGATCGCTTAAAGGTAGACGAGAGGGTCGTAAATTTTTCTGTTTACTATAAGGTAGTTTTAAAGAGCCAAATAGGTGTTTGTGATTAACATAGGAAGTTAAACGCACTACAAATGAAATTTGAAATTTTTCTAATAATATAATTATAAATATATACAACGAAACATTTATACATACATTCGGAATTTACCACGAGTGTAATTTCGGATCGTTCTTGCGTTACACCCATATTAATGTTAAATAAATCTTCATATGCTGTTAAAATTGAAAACAAATTTGGATAACCAAATTCGAAAGTAGTATTTATCGTACAATCTAAAGCAGTTTTTATATCGTACACCAGCATAACTGAACGCTGTTCCAACAAACGTATTATGTTTAACAAAAATTTCATAAATGTTGATATGCTCACGTAAGAAATATTATTTTCAGTAGATATCTAAAAATATTAAAATTATTTAATTTTCTTGTCTGAATTTAGTAGTTTATACAACTGTATGTATGTATGGATACTTGCCTCTATTGCATGCTTCATGGCGTGTATAGTTGATTCAGAAGCATTTTCTTTATATTTATCATTAAATCCCTTAATAAAATCACCAAGTGTTAAGGATTTCTTACGCTCTTCATGTGCTATATCAACTGGAAGGCAGCCGTTAGAATCTTTCTGTTCATTGTTTTCTACTTCATAAGAGAGCAGATATTTTGTAGCTTTATACGAGAGATTTCGAAAAGCTGTGTTATTATTATGACACATAATCCAGGTACTGCCATCCTTTTTAACTACCTTAAATTAGATTTACAAGAAATAGTATTTCTGAATCTGAAAAGAATATTGAAATCCTTAAAACTTTACCTCTACATATGGCAATAGTTCGATGGCCATCGAAATATCTGTAACACCTAAAGTCAGTGGCGTAATTTGGTATCCAAACTTTTTTTTATGTAATCTTATAACGTCCTCCAGTTTCATAGATGTTTTCGATGATTGCGTTGTTTTGTCGATAAGTTCTTCAAGTTGCTCGGCGAAAACCCGTCTAGCTACCTTTGAAGTTAAACAAATTTTCTTATCCTCATCGTTAGTTAGCTCCATTTCGACAATGCCATGAACGGCTTCCATTAAATCTGCTAACTTTTGAAAACCATAATCACTTAGACGACATTGATAGCCAAAATGATAGTGATATGAGCGCACAAATTTTTGAAAGAATATTGTATATTGAGGCGCATTGCGGAATAACTCCACAATTTCACCAGCAAATATACTAGTTTTTTCCAATTCACTTGCTGTCTGCTTACGCTTTGGTATTGAAATCAATATATCTTTGCCATTCTGAATAGTGGATACAACAACTATATTAGAATTTACCAAACCGTCAAGTATATCCACAATATCGCATACGCCGTAATCTGTAACATCGAATGATCTGTTTTGTGTTTGAGAAAATATTGTAGGCAATTGTGATAGCAACACCGATTTGTTACCATGAGCTCGAAGCACTCTTAATAAGTCGGATGTAAAACGACGTATTTGCGTACGGTGAGTTAATGTTATTTGTCGATTTTCTCCATCGCCCATAATCTGAACTACAGCGGATAGAGCCTCAAATAGTTCAATGAGTTTGGTGTAACCGTAATCTGCAACTCGACACTGTTTACCAAAGTGATTGTGATAGGCTGGAATAAAACGATTAAATTTCATCGTAGCCTTTGGTGACATCTTCACTAGCTCTATAACTTCTCTTGATATTTGATACAATGGATCGGATATAGAATTTTTCGAATATATTTGATTTGATGAACCTGAAGCAGAGGCAGAATTCTCCTTATTCAGCTCTAACCAACCCAATATTTTAATACCAAAATTATTAACGGTTATTTGTATACCTTGGACACAGCAAACCAAATGCTCCAAATTGACCCCATTCTCGTTAGGAGTAATTTGTGCTTTCAATTGCCCTTCAATACAGTGCACCAGCGATGACACTGGTATGTCACCAGCATGACTTTTTAACAAAGGGTGTATTATTTGCTGTATTTCCGATATGGTCATAAAAACATTGGGTAAGGGTTCAATTTCCTGTTCAGCCCAACCCTTGTGTTGCTCTCTTTTAAAGTGAACGGTGCAGTAAGGAACACTATGCTGCAAACCTTCCATAAGCGGAGAACTTTCTAAAGAATTTACCAGATCTGGATGCAAAGTGATAAACTTTTCCTCATTATTATCGGAATTAATAGTACAAATGTCCTGCATTTTATAGAGATCTAAAACACTAATAGAAGTTTTGAAGCGAGACTGAAACAATTCCCGAAACTTGTACATGGGCAGAGTATAGCAAGGAACATCCTAAAAATTCAAAATGTTCATAATGTATTGCATTTTTTTATCAAATCAAGTATTGCAGTACGAAATAAATACCTTTAGTAGACCAGCTACTTGACATCTTAAAGTGTTGATTTCAGTTAAGGACGAATCTCGTGTATATGATACCAACATACGTTTATGGCCAATTTTCTTGCGATGCAAATTTGAAACGACTTGTTTGGCAAACTGCAACGAGCGGGATATTTTGAAAATTAATACTAACATAATATCTCTCTGTATATGGATAAACTTACATATAAATCTGGAACGGTTAATTTAGCATATGAGCTGCCTTCAAATGTTAAGGAAACTACAGGCGTTATGGGTTTTAATTGGTTGAGTAAGAAATTTTTTAAACTGGCTTCATCCATTGAAAAATCAAGATTTGTTATTTGCAAAGTAATTGTGTCATTGGGATCACTAAGTGTTGTAGAAGTCATTACAGTGCCACCACCACCACCACCGCTACCACTACCACCACCACCACTAATACCAGAGGAAGATGTTACAGCAGTTGCTGTTAAAGAAGTAGAATTATTTTCATTGTTTGCCAAACTGGCGTTTGCATTGCTGGAAGCTGAAGATTTTGTTACAGCATGAGAATATGTAAGTTCTGTTGTGACAGGTGAACATTGTGTCGTTGTAGTAGCTATTGCTGAAGGCATTGTGTTTAGATATAAAGGCACCTGCGTTGCCGACACTGTAGATAACGGTGTAGTAGATGTAATAGTTTGCGCCAGACCTGGCGGACAAGCCTGATATATAGGTGCAACAGCAAATTTATTATAATTCATGCTGTTCGTTAAAGAAGATGTAGAAATTGAATTATTGGCGTGTATTGTTTGCTGATGTATCGAAGTGTTTGTTGGGTTAGTGCGGTTGTAAGGCATATAACGATTTTTCTGATAACTATAAGTTGAAACATTTGTTTGATTTGTATAATAGGCTGCTGCATGATTGTAGTGATGACTGTTTTGCTGGATGTTATGTTCTTCGTAAGATGGTATCTGAGCTGTTATCATCGAGGTACCTCCTCCATGCATATAGCCGCCAGCATTTGTGTATTTGGTCATCAATGAGGATGGCAATACTTTGTTTGTGTAAATATGATTTAGATGAAGAGTGTTTCCATTCTTACCTCCTACACTGCCCCCTGTAATACTATGATATCGACTTGATGTGCGATTGTTATTAACGTCAACTATATTATTAGCGACAGATGCAGCCACTGTTGTATAGTAGGCTGGATTAGTTAAATAATCATAATTGCCACTTATTTGCTGAACACCAACCAAATTATTAATATGTTGATGTATAGGCGTCGCCTGCGCTTGAGCCAAATTATAGTTTATATAAACGTTCGATGATGACTCCTCTGGACGAGTACTGACGTTTTCGAAAAAAAAAAATTAAATAAATAATAAAATAATGTATAGAATTTCAATGAAAGGTGTCGTTTTCTTTTATTAATAATTGACAAACCTGTAGTAACGTTCTGCCATTGTTTAGACTTAAAAAACTTTTCGAGCTAATGGTGAAACTCTTCGAAGTAAGGTTAGGCAAAAACAATTAGAAGATCTGTAAAATCGTGTTAATGCCGATTAATGTTTCAACGTTAGTTAAAAAGTTAAGTTAAAAAAGAAAACAAAAAATTAAAAATTCAGAACCGGAATATAGGGCCTTTTAAAAGAGTTATAAAACGAACTAACTTGTTGCTAATTCTTAATCATTACAGATAAAAAATTCATAATTTCCAATTATTACAGATATTCAATTTTCTTTATTGGTTAATTTTGTATATGTTCGGATTATGCATATAAATTTACATGATAGAAAATAATAACTGTAAAATTAAAAAAAACACACCTAAGTTAGGATGATGCGAATGTAGCTAAAAAGGCGCCAAAACTATGCTTTATTTTATTTATGGATAGATATGTATGATATGATATATATTGATTAAAATACGTAAATAATGTATAAAATTTGTATTATTTATTATAAAATAATCACTTGTTGTTTAATGCAAATAAAAACTTATTTATTTTAAAATATTTTCATTAAATGAAATATTAATGAAAGTGTAATGCAAGCAATTTTATATTTATTTAGAAAATTTGAGTACAAATATCTTTAAAACACTTATCGCGACGATTTTTTTGTTATTAAAATCAGTGAATTTTTATTTTTATTTTTAATAAAAAAAGAATAATTTTAAAATATTGACATTTCACTAGACACATTAAATTTTAAATGTATGTTAAATTTTTTTCACGATTTAACTTTGTCCACCACATTATAATCGTAGCGCTTTCTTAAATATTCTAAATTATAAATTTTAATTAGTAGTTATATAGAAGGTATAAATGAAAACGACGGGGCTAAATAAAAAAACATAGAAGTGATGTTATACCGTTATAATGCATATTATTCGCCCTTTTAAATTTCTGCTACATTGTGATATTCTTCTAAAAAGAAACAAATTCTCTTAAAATTTGCAATTCTATGTATTATGTTCGCCCATATATGTCAAATAAATTATTTTTAGAACCGTGAGAGAATTGCATATTAGATGAGTTACAAATATTTATATTTAACTGTTACAATAAAAAAAAACATAATTTAAAAAAACCTAAATACATTACGAATAATATTAAGTTTTTTGTTGCAATTTAATATAGAACTTAAATCGCCCAATTTTTATATTTTGTCCTATTGTCGTTCTCAACTCAGTTTGGTCGTCTCTGAAGCTGGACTGACTCCTTCGGTTTGGATAGAAAATTTGTTCGAACATTTTTATATAGTTACGAATAAATTTTCTGTCCGAATAGAATGGTTGTGTCCAGATTTATACGACCAAACTGAATTGAGAACGACAATAATTATTTTTGAGTATGACAATACTAATGGAATGAAAAATTACGAGTCGATTATGGATGGCAATCGAACCTTAGTTGTGTCCAAGGTTGCTCATAACTGTATTATATATGACAACTGGCAATTAGAAATCTGTTTATTTCAATTGCCTTATAGGCAACAACAGATTTCTAGATGCTTCCATAATCGACCCATTATTTTTGCAATTCTCAGTGCACAAAGCATCAAATCTTCTTCGAAAAATATTGCATTAGATAGGAAACGGGCTATTTGTGTTTCTAATGTATGCAAATCGAAAAATTACTAATGCACTTCGCGACACAAATTTTCAAAGCTAGCATCGACGGCAATCCAATAATATTTAATTTGCCACAACAATAATTTTTTTATAATTATGGAATAAAGAAAAAACATACATATATATTTCTTTAATTTTAAGAATTCTGTTGTTTTATTTCAATATTTTCAATTACTAAAAAAGTGTAAATACAGTACATTCATTTATCTGTTGGACTTGGCAACACGTTCCAATTCGTCCTTCTTCTTAATAGCGTATGAGTTGGAAGAACCCTGTAAAGAAATAAAAGCATTTAGTATTTTTTTTTTAAACTAAAAGCTTTCAAATTTAAAATATAGGTACTAATATATGAAAACTTGTTGTTTTACGTTTCTCGAGCCCATTAAAATGTATATTTACTTCAAGAGCTAGGATAATAAAACTTTTTTGCTATTGTCTACAAGCGAAGCTGTAATTAATTGGTGTACATAACACAGTATTATAGTAGACAATTTCAAGCATTAGATACTTGGCAAATTAAATAAAACAATGTGAAAAACAAAAACCTTATAATTTATAGCCAATATCGACAAAATTTCATAAAATAAAACAATATTATAAAATTATTAGTAGATTAACGAATTTTTGTGGTTTTACGTTTCTCGAGCCCGTTAAAATGTATATTTACTTCAAGAGCTAGGATAATAAAACTTTTTTGATATTGTCTACAAGCGAAGCTATAGTTAATTGGTATACATAACACAGTATTATAGTAGACAATTAAAAATATTAGATACTCGATAGAATAAATAAAATAATATGAAAAAATAAAAAATATCGACAAAATTTCATAAAATATAATAATTTTATAAAATGATTAGTAGATTAACGAATTTTTATGGTTTTACGTTTCTCGAGCCCGTTAAAATGTATGTTTACTTCAAGAGCTAGGATAATAAAACTCTAGTATTAATCTCGTCTACAAGCGAGGCTATAATTATTCGAAAATCATAATATAGCATTAGAGTAGACTTATAAAATTTTATAATTAAATATAAAATTAACTTTTGCCTTCAAAATAGGTTCAAGATTTAATGCAATTTATAATAAGTTTTTAGTGTGAGCTCTATAAATCACAGTCTATTTCTTATACAAATAAAGAATATTATAATTACCTTAGCAGCGTTGATCAATTCATCGGCCAAGCATTCGGCAATAGTCTTGATGTTTCTGAATGCAGCTTCACGGGCACCAGTGCACAATAACCAAATAGCCTAAAATGGGCAAGGAATTGACAATATTATTATTAAAATAATTGAATTGTATAAAGTAATTCTAAAGTTTGTACAGAATATAATTTCAACAAATTTAAAAATGATTTCTTTACTTTATTTTTACTTATGGATAATTTAATATAATTATTTAACATGACTGTATCTTTATTTCATACATTAAATGCCTTTTTAAAATAGCTAAATAATGCTACGGATGAAAGACAATTATTGGGTTAAAATTTATTTATATAGCCATGTGTTATAGTCCTTCAAAAATGCTGTATTTCGTTTTGAAGGATATTGTGCATGGCAACTTAAAAATTACGAAACTTACTTGATTTACACGACGGAGGGGTGACACATCGACAGCTTGACGACGAACAGTACCAGCACGACCGATACGGGTAGAATCTTCACGAGGGCCAGAGTTGATGATGGCGCTTACGAGGATCTAAATTAAAGAAGAAAAAAAAGAATACATATTTTAATTGTTTAAATAAAGTAACGACAAAATCAACTATCCTTTAAGCAAAAAGATCCATTAAACAATACGTGATAGTTTTGTTTATTTTACTTCAGTTAAAGTTTTTTTATATGTTTTATTCTACCTGTTTGTTAAGCAGTTAATCTTTAACAACAGTTTAGCATAAAACACTTGACGACTGCAAAAAAAAAAAAAAAATCTGAATTATTGACTCACCTGCAAAGGATTTTCACCAGTTAACAAATGGATGATTTCGAAGGAATGTTTGACAATGCGGCAAGCCATGAGTTTCTTGCCGTTATTGCGTCCCTTCATCATCAAGGAGCAAGTCAAACGTTCAACAATTGGGCATTGAGCCTTGCGGAAACGTTTGGCAGCATAACGACCGGCAGAGTGAGGTAAATAACGAGCAAATTTCTCCTTTACGGAGATATAATCTTGCAAAGAGATGTCATTGACTGTGACATCATCACAAGACCAGCGACCGAACAACTTAATTTCGGGCAATTCTGTGGTAGAGACAACGTTGGTTTCCAACAAAGTCTCAGCACCCTCGGTCTCAATTGGAGGTTGCTCCTCAAAATTCTCAGTAACGTTCTCAGCAACTTCAGCCATGCTAAAAGAAAAACACAAAGTGGTAGTTTTGATAAAATTGTTACAGTTTACTAAATAGAATTTAAATAATCTGACGCCGCATTTGAAACATATTAAAATCTAAACAAGGCACTTAAAATGTTGCTTTATTTTATTATTAAACTTATTAAAATCGATTATTTCTGTAAATACAAATAGAAATTGTAGACTAAATCGATTTTAAGATATTGAAATGATTATGCACTTAAATGTAGTTTTTTACTTTATTAAGGTTTATATCTTTGAGCCGATATCCTTAAGAGGAATAGTTAAACATGGGTTTTACTTTAGTCCAATTGAATACCATAGAAGTCTAATATATAACACCTACAGTTTTAGTTTTGGACGGAGGATGTACAAATATATATTTTTACAATACAATGTAAAAAATGTATTGTTCTAACTTTTATTAATTATTAACACAATTTCACACTTTCAATGTTCACACGTGTGGTTCAATAATTTAACTGGACAAGATGTGTGCCCACATTTTTGACATTTTTCAACATAACCTTACATATTAACGAAAATGTCTTTTAACACACTTTATGCAGTCCCTACACACAAATATCACTTTCATTAATTACTTAGAGTTGTAAAACCATATTTAGAATATTTATGCACCATTTTCTCGTTTGTTAATAACAAATTTTCAATAAATTATCTTACTTTTTCACTAAGAAAAATTATCGTCGATGCAAACAGCAATGGCGTTCGCCAGAAAAAGAACATGTTGATGTAATGCTGCCAAGTTTGTTCGGACTGCATCCGGCTGTCACCACTGACTACGTGCAAATGTAATACGGCATCATTAATCTATTGTTTATTAAAAAAGTGTGGCATTATTATTTTTGAAGAATGGCGAAATACAAAAGATGGCGCTACTAGTTAATTGATTAATTATGAATAAAATATTAAGTTTGGTTTAAATTGAACAACAAATCGTTTTATATTAAAGTAAAAAGTGTTTAACATTGTTTTTATTTTGCCTTTACTGTTTTTCCATAAATTTTCTATTTAAATTCAAAAAAAATTGTTTTGCCAAAAAGATAAACAACATAACTTTCAGAATATATGTAAGCAGGTCAATAAATGTGTAAAATGAAAACGCCTATTAATTTTTAATGCGTATTGTATGTACATATGTGTGTACTTATCTATTGTTACGTTTTAACCTTTTTAAAACGTTTAAGTTAGTATATATTGCGTTAAAATATAATAAAACACTATTTTTATTTTTAGTTGTTTTACTATCTGTCTCTTATTTTTATTAATTCCACTGTATTTTAATACACTATGTCTTAATACACCAAACTCTTTTACAACACTTTTTATTTGCGCCTTAAACAGACTTTACTTCTTGCCAGCCAATTCAAAACTAACTAACTAACTCACCAGCCGCAATTCGCCGCCTTTTATAGTATTTCATCTTAGTTAAGAATGTTCTAGTACGGACACGAATCCTCGATTTTTCGACGTTAATTCAATTGGTCTAAAATAACACAAAAAGTAACCGATCCATGCACTTGGCAGCACTCTTAATTAGTGCAGGTAATTTTAGAAGTTTTTAAACCTTGACACAAGCCAACCTTGACAAAGCTCATAATAAGCTCTGACGTGGTGAATTTTGTCTTTAGCATTTTCATTTACGTAACACTATATTAACTAAACTCATGTGAATTTAATAATATGTTAGGTATAGGGTGTTTTTCAAATTAGACGCTTTTACACTATAACTACTAATTATTGTTATTTGATTAAATGTGTGGCATTTAATGTCGTTTTTTCACCCATTACAAAATTTTTGTTTGTAATTCTATAGAATTCACAAATTGGTGTCTAAAACAATACGTCAATATTTTTTATTATTAATAATCATATATTATAGGAATTCTTGATTGAATTTGTATAGATTTTGCTGATTTTTAAATCATTTTTATTACAGACCTTCAGAATGCAGTCACTATTCTCGTAATTAGTACTTAACAGTTGTTTTTTCATTTTACCCTGTCTATAGTAAAAAGATTCGAGAAATAAAAGTCGAAAATATTGCGTTAAAGAATTCAATAGAAAATATTTGTATAAATTTTAAGCATTTTATTTAATTAATTATAATTTGTTTTGTAATATTTTCATATAATTATAGAGGTAACTTTATATAAATATTGCTTATTATTTACAAAACTACAACGAGTTAAATTAATATCACAACAAACGGCTTTAATATTTTGGAATATTTTTTTATAAATTCATAAATTTCAGTCATAAATGAGTTACAGATATTTCAATTTATTTCTAAAAACATAAATATCTAATGTATATGTGTGTAGCGTATGTAATATAATCCTGAGTATAAAAAAGTTTGGTGATGTTTTTGTTCTTAAATAAGCCAAACTGTAAGTCATTATCTGAAAAATTTAATATATATACATATATATATATATATATATATATATATATATATATATATATATATATATATATATATATATATATATATATATATATATATATATACTAGCACACCCGGGCAAACGTTGTTTTGCCTTCGAATTTTATTTTCTCTGTACGTCTGGCTGGCATGATGAGTCGGTGTCGGGATACTTAACGCCACTACACGCCGCCACACGCCGATCAAGCACTTAACGCCTTCAGCAAAACATAAAATAGGCTTATTGCGCAAATAGAGTTTAAAAAAGAGTGATAGATATTTACTTACTTTTTTTAATATTTTTTTTTCACAAAAAGATGTTAGGTTTCAGTCGGTATCAGGCTAATTAACGCCACTTGAGTTCTTGAGTTACGATGCAAAAATACAAAAAAATATATATTGCGCCATCTGTCGGACGAACTTCAAACTACACAGAAACACTCCTCACGCCCCATAGAGCATGTATATACAGTTTGGTCGAAATCGGTGCAGTAGTTCTTGAGTTACGGTGAAAAAAATTAAAAAAACTAAATATTGCGCCATCTGTCGGACGATCTTCAAACTACACAGAAACCCTCCTCACGCCCATAGAACATGTATATTAAGTTTCGGCAAAATCGGTCCAGTAGTTTCTGAGTTTAGCTATCACGAAGATACACGTCATTTATATATATATATATATATATATATATATATATATATATATATATATATATATATATATATTTTGCCGAAACTTGTATATATATGTATATGTATGTATATGTATGGAATTATGTATATATATATAAAATCCGTTGTAATTAATGTTCTCTGAAATGCGCCAAATTAGAGCCCTTAAACGAGAGATAAATTCCATACCAAGGTTTTTATATATATGCGATTTTTGTAGGTCCAATGGTTCGCGAGTTATTGACGTTAGAGTGAAATCCTTTGTATTGCATAAGATTTGCTTGAAAATGAAATTTGTTACAGCATTTAAACTTTGTCTGAGTTAGACTAAACCGATTTACAAACAAATACATATATTTATTAGAAAGGTGTCTGTCACTAATTGCTTTTATTAAGCTGGGCTGTGCCACGCCCATATAAAATTTTTATATCTTCGTCTATAAGGTGTGCTTCAAAATGATAAGGTCACCTTAATATATGCTCAATTCATTCAACTATAAAATATTATGTATGGTCACCTTATTAAAAAAAATTGTACGTTCAAATAAGTGAATAATAAGCCGGTTTTGCTCTTATAGATGTACCGTTATATTATGTTTATTTAAATTTATGTAAATAAGTGCAAAATTCAATGCGTCAAAATGATAAGGTCAGTGATTAATAAGCAATTTAATTAATGACAAGGTAATGAATCCACATCTTCAGTGGAAACATGGGCAAAATTGAATAAGTGGGTGCGGCACGTCCCATACAAAGTAAATACTGATTTTTTGTATATTTAGGAAACAGTAATAGTAAAATATTCAAAATTTGGTCTAAGTTACTTTGTGGTCAATATAAAGAAAAGTGTACGGAGTTAGTTAAGTGGGAGTGACACCTCTCATACCAGGTAAATATTGTTTTGTATATCTAGAGAACGGTTATAATGAAGATTCTGATCTTAGTCTAAATGACTTGGTAGTAAATACAAATCATTAGTTTTAAAGCATTCTCTTAACATTCTTATAGGTATACAACATAAAGATTACTCTATATATATATATATATATATATATATATATATATATATATATATATATATATATATATATATATATATATATATATATATATATATATATATATATATAAATATGTAATGTATATGTGTGTAACGTATATAATTCGGAGTTTAACCATATATTGCCCGACAGTGCTTATAAGTAACATTACTTATTTTTGTGCTTTACTTATTATACAGGTATGACTTTGCTCTGTATATATATCTGTTCAGTAAAGTACCGTATTTTCCTTCAATAACAATAAAAATTTTGCAATATATATATATATATATATATATATATATATATATATATATATATATATATATATATATATATATATATATATTGCAAAATTTTTATTGTTATTGAAGGAAAATACGGTACTTTACAGAACTGATATATATACAGAGCAAAGTCATACTTGTATAATAAGTAAAGCACAAAAATAAGTAATGGTACTTATAAGTACTGTCGGGCAATATATGGTTAAACTCAGAATTACATACGTTACACACATATACATTACATATTTATGTACATATTGCACACTCATGAACAGTCATAACTCAAAATTTTAAATATTCTGGAGAGACAACATTGGTCTTTTTTAGAAGGCAATAACCGTCTGGTACTAGGGTCTTCAATACTCATCATTAGCTATGGCATTCTGTCCTAGGTAATGACCAGAGAGGTTTAGCACTGGCAAAATAAATCGACAGCTCAACATTGTGCACGATAAATGAAGATGACCATAAGGATTATGGGATTATTGCCTTAGCTCGCTGAATATCACCATCGTTTCACCAGGTCTCACGAATGAAGTTAACTCACAACCAGTCGTCTCTTTGGGATTAGACCATCTACCCATAATCGCCTCCATCAACCCACCTCCCGACTATATGTTCTCTGAACGCCGAACCTTCATTAGACAAGAAAATGCTATAACTGGCCTATGTTCAAGGATTTCACCAACAACCGCTTCAGAGATCTGCCCAACCTCTTAGATGTTCGGTCAGCAGAAAGGAATCTCCGGGACATTATTACTGCTATAACCACTTGTCAAATACCCATCATTATCATCAATACCGACCAGGCACTATTGCAGGCCACTGCGACCCATGCGATCTATTGTGACCTTTCCGGTCTATAGTTTGTTCAGCAGATCTGCTGCCTTCCTAATGAACACCCACTGATCTGAAACCATAATGGTGGATGTGCCACCTAAGCATTTCCATCTATACCTATCAAGAACTCCACACTCACACTATTTGTGTTTTGCTGTCTCTGATGCCTGTGATCATAGTCTACAAGCATCCACATCTGCGACCGCCATCATCTTCAGATACAATCTTAGTCCACAGTGGCCACAGCGGAGTTTTAAGTCTGGCCTGCCATACTTGAGAACCTTAGAACGATGCCCAAATTGCGGACTGATCGTCGAGCTAGACTAGTGGAATCCCCTTTGAGCATATTAGTGTTCCAAGCATCACGAAATTTTCCCATCCTTGATTAGATTGAGAATAGCAGTAAGTGGTGCTATACAGTAAGGTTTTGCACCAATATAGGGGGTCACGGAGCCTTTTCTAGATAATGCATCATCTGTTTCATTACCATCTATCCTATAGTGTCCAGGTACCCAAAACAACTGAACTTTATTCCTAATCGAAAGTCTATGTAACATATCGTAGCCATACTTGACGAGCCTAGATGTCATACTATTCGAGCCAAGTGCCATTAAGACAGCTTGGCTGCCAGAGAATATATATTGCTCTTACTCTTACGCCCACTGTATAGGTTGATCTCCGCACATATGGCATTGACCATAATCTCAGCCTGGAAGATACTTAGCGATGTCCACAGTGGGATCGACAAGTCTTGGTTGGGTCCATGAATACCAGTCATTCATTTTGCAGCCATCGGTATACCAGTTTGGATCTGATTCACTCCGAACTCAAACTTCATTAGACCAATAATACCGGTAAGGGAGTTCAACACCGAATCTCCTGCCAAAGCACAGATTCGAAGACATGACATCCAGGTCCGAAGATTGTTCTCCGACTACCCTGTGTAAAATTGACAGAATTCTCGAAGCATTTCGAACCGCCGAACATGCAGCCACCCTCATCACATATTAAAAGCGCCGTTGGACATGTTCTTATTGCCCCGGTTATATCGAGGCAGACTAGTCTCTGTACCTTTCCCAATTTATTCATGGTGGTAGCTTACTCAGCCTTTCTGCACCAAGCTATAGCCGCATAAGTGATAATTCAACGAATAATACCGGTATATGTCCATAGCGTCATTCTCGGCGAAAGACTCCATGTCTTACCATGGGGGAGCAACTTTTCCTTTATCGCCTTGTTCTGGATGACACCAATGTGCGATTTCCAACCAAGTCTCCTATCTAGAATGACTCTTAGATACTTAAACTTCTTAGAAAAGTTGATGATAGTACTCATAACTTGTATCTCTTTGTTTTTGAGGGATTTTCCGAGAGCCAACCTGAGTACACTAATTTGACACCTAGCTCAGGGTCATCTAAAGCGATGAGCCCTGATGGAATTTCGATGGTGATGTTAAAGCATATGAAAGAACCTGAAGTAACCACTCACATAATTCCCGAAGCCTTGAAATGGGCAGAGTGGTCCCCATATTAAAGCTTGGTCGTGCATGCCGACTTCGCTCTTGTCGCCAGTGGCAAAAACACTCGTCGCATTACTCTACCACAAGATCAGAGCAAGTTATCCAATTGCCGAACATTAACATGGATTTTGTAAACAACATAGCACAACAACAGCTTTACGCGCCATATCCACACACAACAGCCGAGGGCTTAACCAAAGAAGGCCGTGAGTCAGAACAGTTCTTGTGGCATTCGATTTGTAAAAAGCCTTTCATACTGTTAGCTATGCCACACTGTTCGAAGACGTGGAAAATATTATCCTTCCTGTTAAGCTGAAGCTACGGGTAGTCAACTATATGTGCCGACGCCAGTCATACGTGGAATTCAGAAACCGAAAGTCAAAGCCTCGTAGGGTGATACAGGGAGTTGCAAGGGAAGGGTGATATATCCGAAACTGTTCAACCTCTACCTTTTTGACATACCACTTCCACCAGATAACATTGAGATCGTCACATATGCGGAGGACTATTTCATTATGTTGTCAGGCCCAATTGCCGATGGCATCTGTTTCAGATTAAATGGCGTTTTTCCATTTAAAGAATTTGCGTACTTCAATCACTAAGTCAACAACCACACTGTTCACTACATGAACTGCGAAGATAAAGTTGCCTCTAAACAAGAATTCCGACCACCAACTATCCCAACATCTTGAATATCTTGTTGAAGAAGTAATTATAAGCTGTGTCTCTTTAGTCGAAAATTTAGTTGATTATTATCAAATTGTGCCTCTTTAACTGCATATATATATGTATGCATGTTTTGATTAATTTAACAATTTTTCCATTAATAGGCGTCACAACTTGAAATAATACTGTTTAAGCATTAAATACATAACCGACGGCAAAATGTCAAATGTTTATATGAAAACAATTATTTTAAAGGCAGCACAGCAAAAGTCCAGGCACAACCTTTGCTGCTGCTGCTAAACATAAAATATTTTCTATATTTTTAGGCAGCAAAACAGAAATAGTGATATTAATATAAAATTTTAACTAAAAAAACGTAAAAATAGTTTTTTATATATTTATTAGAAAACAAATGTATAAAATGAAAACATTGTATCAAACAATGTTTATGTTAATAATTAAAAAGTTTTAAGCACATAATTTCATGAATTTTTATATTTTCGAGTAATATTTGAAAAAAGCGATTTTATTTCGATGGATTTGAAAGGCTTGAGTGTCACCACTGAAAAATATTTTTCTATAACAAATATTTTTATGACAAATAAAACCGATGACAATGAAAACTAATTTTATTGCTGCTTTCAAAATACTTATGAAGTCGATAGCATAGCAGCAAATGCTGCCAACAACAACTTGCCGCTTGCTGTCGGTTATGTGTTTAATGCTTTAGGTGAAAGAAAACTACTCAATAGCTTATAATCACACTGTTACAACTAAAAACGGTATGTCAAGCGACACAAGTAACACAAAAATAGACGTAAAATTATTCTCTCATTTATGCAAATGAAAGTTGCGATTTTGATAAATTTTGAGTTGTGACTGTTCATTATTTAGTGTGCGATATATACATATTTGCACATGTAAATTCACCCTCTGCCAAACGTGAGAATTTTTTTTAGTAATTTGAAACAAACGTTCCATGATAATCTTTCATTGAACTCCGTCAAGGAGTAATATTCAAAATGAAATAAATACATTGTTTTACAACAAATATTGAAAACAATTATGTATATGTATATAAAAAAATAAGAAAAGAAGATCATCATCTTTTGCATATATATTTATGAAGACATCGTTGATGCTACTAACACACTTCAGACTATTTATTGTAAATTGCGACTCTTTTATGGAAAGACAAATTAAAAGATAATAAACAATTATTTAACCTCGTTTAGAGGCTTTACTTCATTTGCTGTATACTTTGCTGGTTCCTGATGGTGCTGCTATTCTTAGATTAAGTTTGCAGGCACTATGCATATATTAAACTTGTAAAACTTATTATATATTATTTTACTTCTGATTTTCTATTAAAAAAATTTCACTTAACAAATATATGAGTATTAAAAAGTTTGTGAATATAAAAGTAACAAATAAATAAAAATATTTTTATATACTCCTACATACAATAAAAACTATCTGTTAAATTTCTATTTCTATTCATTGTTTGTGTAAACATCGGACACCATGCGATCATAAATTCAAATTTATCCTATGTATATTCAAAAGATATTACATATATCCTTAGGTACTTAAGAAATAAATGAATTTCGAAAATTTAACCATTGAAAGCTCTGGGTTAAAATTAATATATTTTCAGAAATCTGCATAGCGGATACAAAAGTCAATTTATAGGTCTAGGTCTAGCTTGTTTTCGCATTATTATCGCAAAAAAAAAACAATAAAAATGCTTGTGCCAGGTTAATTGTTGATTATTGAAAGTCAGCTATTGTGACAGTAGCATTAGTAAATAGACAGTGGCATTAATGTATACAGTAGTTGCTAAC
Organism: Wohlfahrtia magnifica; assembly: GCA_023159175.1. Classification (NCBI taxonomy): domain Eukaryota; kingdom Metazoa; phylum Arthropoda; class Insecta; order Diptera; family Sarcophagidae; genus Wohlfahrtia; species Wohlfahrtia magnifica. The sequence continues at coordinate 1,586,737 of JAKWBJ010000515.1, forward strand.
TAATTACATACATTATCGCGAGGTAGATTGTACCTCCCATATATCCGAGCACAGATCTAGTGCAAATAGAAACTTTTTTCTTCCATGTGTAGGACGGTATCGATACAGATGTCTTACGATTGGCTCAGTGCAGATGAAGTTACGAATCTACTTGTGGATAATTGTATTTCTCATAGGGAGATCGATTATTCGACTTTTTTCAAATAATTCGAAAAGTAGCACTTTAAAAAACCGGTTTTCGGTTGATAATAATTCAAATAACCGGTTAACCAGTTCTTTTATTTAAATAAAAGTTGTGACTAATTCTTGAAGCGCAGAGCTGAACCACATCGTTTTAAAAATAAGCAGAAGCTGATGGAGAGCTTGGCAATCAATACCAACAATAATTCTAACAAATCTCATAAAAACCATGCCAAAACGGTGTACGGAGACCATAAAAAACAAAGTTTATTACACAAAGTACTGAAAAATGCTTAAGTTTCGAACTGCTACTCAAGGAGCTAATTTCGTTTTTGTTGTATTACTTGGTAGGGAATGGAATTAAAGGTTTGTTATTATAGTTATAATTTAGGTGCCTATGATAACAAAAAATTAAATGTTTTTTTTGAATAAATCTATTAATAATATACGAGTCCTTAATTGCCTCGACAAGAAAATTTGCTTAGATTTCGAGCAGCACTGTATGTAAATTCATGCGTATTTAATAGTGTGTGTGTCACTGTGGTATGTTGGCTAAGAGAACCCACCTTCCAACCAAGAAGTCGTCGGTTCAATCCCGGCCACACCATCTGACAATTTTCAATAGCGATATCACCTCACACCACTACTAGCGACTGGTTATGTATATTTACGTTGTGAAAAACTTCACAAACTAATATATCTGCCGTTCGGAACCAGCGTTTGTGGGTATTTGTCATGAGTGCTTATATTTTTCGATCTACCTTGGTTTTCACGTTCTTTGTGAGACGTTCAAGGTTGTCATATATACAAAAATAATTAAATTTATACAAATAGTTAAACAATGAGCATATTTTCAATAAAAAACAAACGTATAAACGGTTATTCGTGTTAAATTAGCCGGTTTATTCGGTATTCGAAAAATAAAGATTTTGACAAAATCGTATTCGACAAAACTAAAAAAACCGGTTAAAACCGGTCGAATAATAACCGTCCGATCTTCCTAATTTCTCATGATGTAGAGGACGTGTAGACAGTCTTCCACCTAACTTATTTTCTTTTCAAGTTGGATCCAAGCAGTGCTTCAACGATCTAAAAACCTAATTTTGCTGTGTTTTTTGTTTATTTTATTCTTAGAAATTGAATTAAAATGAAATCATATCAACCAAAGTTATTAGTTCTGTTATGAGAAGAGAAAAGCAATAATCGTTTCTACTTATGCGACAATGGCTCTTTGCTATCAGAATAGCCTTCATTTTCAAAGGCAACCTCATTTCTTGTTACGTATAGATATTTTTTGTTTTTGTTTTTTTCTTTTTTCTTTTAATAACCAAAACAAACATAATCATATGTTATAATATTTCGTTTTTATTGCTTTTACCTTTCTATCGGAAGTAAGAAAAAATAAGAACTAATGTAGACCACTTGCTGCTACATACTCGTAATGCCGCTGACAATAGTCCAACAATTCTTTAGAGATTCAAAATATCTGAGACTCATACGTGATATATATTTTTTGTAAATGTTGTATTTGTATGTATATAAGTAAGTATGTATATATATATGTATATATGTATTGTATATACATATGTATTTCTCATTAAATTAAAGAGAATCATCTTATCAATTACTTTAATATACAATAAGCTCGGCACAACAATAAAAACCGTGCTTCGGGTTTTCGGTTGCTATTAAATGTGTAGATTAAATTTCTATTTGAGTATAAATTAATAATATTTTAATAATTTGATATCAAATGCAGAATTTTACTCAACGACAAAGGACACATTTTTCTATTTATAAAATAAAATAAACCGAGAGAAAAACTTTTAAAAAAGCGAATGAAAAATCACAAAATAAATTTTCTCTAAAATAATTGTGAAAAATAGTAAATATTTGTAAATAAATATATTTGAATGTTACAAAATACTCGCAGTAAATATTTAAGTTGTTAAAAAAGTTTCCAACAATTTAAAATGATACTCCTAGTAAAATGTAAGTCTACTCAAATTACTATAAATTACTAAATATTTCCTTCTTTTTCACTTATTATCTTAGCAAAGATTTTTCGAAATTTATTAACATTATCTTCATTGGTATCATCTAATAATCCTTAAGTGCATAGATTTTTAAATAAGTGATACACACATTTATTCTAAGTAATAATTAGCAAAAAACTGAAACAATGAAGGTTATGTAGTATTGCTGTTAAAATATTTTGTCATAATAACATTCTGAAGAAAAGTTAGATTTCGATATATCACAGAAGATACGTAATGCGTTGTAGGGTTAAATTAATTCAATAACTTTGTAACATATATGCAATTATAATGGCTGTTTACGTTAATTCGCTATAATGTGAACTTATAAAAACAAAAAACAAAAAACAAAAAAACCAAATTTATCATATTTCCGAATTTGTTTATATTTTCGACTGTAGAAATTTGTAGCACCGTGCGTTTTTGTTAAACAAACTTTAGAAATAATTGAAACTTTGGGCATTAGTAATCTAACATATAATTTATTGCAAATTTGAACAGATTTTTAAAATATTTCCTTAAAAAAAATTAATGCTTTAACTTATTGTACATACAGTGACACAGAAAACTATGCATTCCACCACGAAAAATTCAATTTATACAGAACTCTAAGTTCCTTTCTATTTATTAGAAAAGTGTAAAACTAAGTGCATGCGGATGCTTTTATATGATTGGATTTCTCTCATTCCAGTATTTGATTATCATGCATTTTGTTATTTTTTTAAAAAACTTAACAGTGAATAAATGTGTGAATAATGTATAGGAACTTTTCCGTTCAATTTCAAAACATCCACTTGGTTTTGCTCACCATTGTACATACACACATAATTCCCAAAACATCCCAAGTGTAATAAGGGGGTCTTCTCTTAATCAATAAGCTACATTTGGTTCTATTTTTAGACTCATTGAAAGAGACCTACAGCTTAATCACGGCTCCGAAAGGCATTAGTTAGAGAAGTTTTTCATAACGTAAATACTCATATAATCAGTCGATAGCAATGTTATGAGGTGATACCGCTGAAAATTGTCAAATTGTCTGACCTGGAATTAGAATGTTATGAGGTGATACCGCTGAAAATTGTCAAATTGTCTGACCTGGAATTAGACCTTGGACCACTTGGTTGGTAGGCGGATATCCAACGTATCATATCACAGGTACATATAAAAAATGACAAATACGCAGAAAATTATACATATACATATATACATACTGTGCAGTATTTGTAAACTAACCTTCAATCCAAAACAATATTTTATCAATTTTTTATTGCTGCCTAATACGTATTTTATTAAACCATCTTTACCCTCATTTTTATTTTTCTTTAGCAAGTGTGTTTTTGAAGTCATTTATATGTTAAATTGCGGACAAATTTATCCTATACATTTTCCACGATGCTTAAGTCAGTTGATTGGGGAAAATAATGTAGTTGATTAGGACTGAATGTTTAAAATGCCTGCTTTATTACTTGCAAAAAGATCAATTTTGTTCGCAGATTGCTTCAAATTATCTTCAACTCAGGTTTTATATGCTAGACGATCCATTATAGTTTCAATAAAAACTAAACTATCAACACCAGTCACCCACATTACAAACTCAAACCATAATGTATTCGTCTCGATGCTTTATCATCGTGGGTATCTTCATCACCAAAATTCGAAGTATTGTTTTTATTTTTTATTAGAAATTTAATGAGGAAATTAACAAAAAATTGCCAACATTTCTGTATGTCACTCATTCATAATAAGTTTATATATTAGAAGTTCATATTATCATGAGTTCACTGTATGTGTTTTCAGCAGAATTTATTAAAAAATAGAATTGAATAATTTATTTATTTCGGCGACTATGCAAACTCTAGTTATATAAACTAGATCACTTCTATTTTTGAATTGAACATGAAAAGCTTTAAATTATTTGACACTTTTTTAAAAGGTGTTTATGTCATTTTTAAGCAAATTTAGAGGATTTAAACTAGAATTTATTGGCACTACTGTGCTAAAATCCTTTAAAATACTATTAAATAAATATTTTAATTAAAAATTCGAAAAAACTTAAATCAGTCTGGCCTACAAACATTTCACCTAAATGATTAAAGAGATATTTTTTTGGTAGGGTCTAAACGGCTAATTTTTCTTTCTGACGTAAGATTCAAAAAGTTTGTATTTGAAAAGTACATTTATTAATTCTAGTCTACATAGCACCTGACACAATCAACCGCATTCTAGCATCTTTTCATTTGAAATTTTTTATACAAAATTTTCTTCAAATAGAATTCAAATACATTTCTTATATAAGTCGAAAAATATAAAATAAAATATTCCAAAAAATTTCTTTTTTAAAAAATAAAAAAAAATTATTTTTATATAATAAATAAAAAAATATATATACACACATATATATTTTCTTTTGTTTTTTATTTGTAGCAACACAAAAAAATGTTTCTTTCCTTCTATGTGTTAGTAAGAATTTTATAGTCGTTTTACTCCCAAAGTACTGGATCTGGCCGATTTAAATAAAATTAATATTGTGCACATCTGCAGATAAAGCGCTTTAAGCCCATATATATCTTTTTAAATTCGGTGCAGAACAACGGGCGTAAAAGCGCTACAAAAAAGTGTTAGCCTAGTAATTATAGATATTTTTTTATTTACAATACTTACACTGGAAGAGAGAGAGGGAGTTATTAAATAAGAGAGTAATAAGAATATTTCTGAGTACACCGATTGGCTAGGACATAGTGTGGTAGTATGCCAGTTCGCAGGTCGTGGATTCGACTGATTGACCAGACAGTCTGGTCACTACAAGGGTTGTCAGATCTGGCGCTGTCTCTCGCCAAATATGGCGATGGCGACATGTATGAAATTCGTGGTAATTTTATGTGTCGATAATAGATGCTTATATAATAGATAATTATATGGAACTGAAACTTATAGATTTTTAGGTCCCAGTTTACTTATGTAATGCAATTTGCATACCTCAGGGCTATGAAGTATATCACATCATCATTTAAAAGGTCCCTTCTCCTCTCTCTAAATCCACTGAAAAGCTTAAAATCGGATAGTATTCCGTTAAATTATAAGTCTATAAGTGTATCAAGGTACGAAAAACCGTTTTTTTTACCCGTAATTGAAGACTTTGAAGGCTTTTAGAGAATTTCAAAAACTGGATTTTGTTGTACTAGATAGCGCTTATTAGAAAAATAGTATAACTTTTTTGTGGCATAGTGTAATTTAATTCTAATACAAGACAATGTGAAATGTGTCGAAAAAAATGTGTATAACGTTTTACATATATAATAATAATGAGACTACAAACCATAAAAATTATTTTTCATAGTTTTTTTAGCTTTCAGTAAACTATAAACTATGTTCTAGTAAACATTGTACACTTTTTGTTTTTGCTAATAGTTTTGCTTAATAAAATTAACAAAATATAATTATTGCAAATTTTTTTCCACTTTTGGCGAAATTTAACAATTCGGAACAAATTATTTTTTATTTGTTTTAACAATTTTTTTTTTTCAAATTTTATTGCCAAAATGTAAAAAATAGATGATTTGGCGATTTTTGAAATTGAATTTGGCGAAAAGGCTAAAAAAAAAATCTGACAACCCTGGTCACTACTCCGAAATTTATGATTTTTAGAATCTCATCTCATCTCACTTAGGGGGATCTCAACACATTTTTAATATTTCTCTAGTTACTAGCACTTAGTCTTCGAATGTTTTAATTTTTTTCTTTAATATTTTTAATATGCAGCTCTTTTGTATATTTTGTTTTTATGCTGTGGACTAGTATTATAAGCAGTTCGTTTTTGAAATACAATATTGCTCATATTGATAAAGATTTTTTTTTTAAATTTTTATTATTTTTGTTTCTTTTGTAATGCATTTAATTCAATGTTCGAATGTTACAACATCTGAACTGTTGTTGTAGGCTTTGTAGAAGGCATTATCATTAACTATAAAGCGGCAAATACAAAAAAAAAAAAAATAAAAAATTCTTGTTTGTTTAATTATGCTTAATAGTGCAAGTTTTATTATGAAAAAGAACAATTTAAATCATATTTACGTTGTTTGTCTTTTATTTAAGAAACTAAATTTATCTGCAAAAATCGTTTGATGTTTCAGCGGTCTTGTCGGTTAACATTTGGTTGGATGTGAAAACAAAGTTCATTTACATTAACTTATCTTTTTTTAACACCCCTTGAAGTGTTTTAAGATTTAAAGAAAACATTTATCAAAATCCTTATGAAAATAAATTTGTTGAAATAAAGGTTTTATTTTTTACATTTAAAACTTAAGACTTGTTTTCGGGTTTGAAGTTAGTAAAACGCAAAAAAAATATAAATTTTTGTTTACAATGCTATTTATTTTAGTAGCTTTGTTTGTATAAAATAATTTGGTTTTTATTCAAATTTAAATGATTTGTTTTTGTTTAATTGTTGTTAGTTCATATTAAAATTCATGATTTGAAAGCTTTGTTCTTGTTTCTGCTTTTTAATTATGGCTTATAATCAATTTCTAATAAAATTGACATAATGATTTGAATAAAAAACTACCTACTAAACAATGTATATAGATTTATTATTTATATGGTACCTACGCTATGTTGTCTTTTTGGGTTAATTCATTTCTGGAGAGGAAGGGACGTAAGTAGAAACACTTACTTATAACACTTTTTTCTGGACTAGGGGAATTATTTGAATTTCATTAGAAATTAACATTATTTCAAACCTACATTCCAAAGTCGCTACACACGTGTGTAATTCTAAAATTTAATACAAACATGTGCTATTTGTGTAATTGCAAATTTGTGATACTAAAACCTCAACTGTTCGAACATATTTGCGTATGTTTCTTCATATGTACATAAGGTGTGCTTCAAAACTATAAGGTCACCTTAATATTTGCTCAATTCATCCAAACTATAAAATGTTATGTATGGTCACCTTATTCAAAAAAATCTACGCTCAAATAAGTGAATAATAAGCTGGTTTTGCTCTTAGAGATGTACCGTTATATTACGTTTATTTAAATTTATGTAAATAAGTGCAAAATTCAATGCGTCAAAATGATAATGTCAGTGATTAATAAGCAATTAATCTAATGAGAAGGTATCACCATTGTTATTTATTTTTTTGTAATATTTTATAATTTAAATAATATCTGCGCCATATGGGTCGCGGGAGACCTTTGTCACCTTATGAACAAGGACAAATTGTGGCACTTCATAAGCAGGGATTGAGAATGCGTGAAATGGCGAAAAAACTGGGATGATCTCTGTGTTTTGTGCGAAATTTTCTCAGAAACAGAGAAAATTATGGAAAATTAAAAAGCACGGGTCGCCCAAAGGTCTTGACTGCCCGTAAAACACGGCTAATATAATGAAAGGCATCCAATCCCATGAAAGGTGCGGTAACAATAAAAGAGAAATTGAAATTACAAGCTTCAAAAAGCACTATTCTAAGAGCTATCAACACCCAAGCTGACTAAGCAGCATAAGATTAAGCTCAAGGAGTTTGCGAAAAACAACATGGCAACTAATTGGCATCAGGTAAACATTTTTTTAAAAAGTTGTAAGATATTCTATACATTTTGGGCTTGTAGGTAATATTTTCTGATGAGAAAAATGGTTTCAATTGCTTTTGGCGAGATTTAAGGAAGGAGCCCCCGGCAGTTTGATGGTTTGGGCTGGCCTTAGCTCACATGGTACCCTGGAACTCTACTTTCCTCCACTCGAATGGATTGTTTAGAGTACCAGGGCATTTTGTCTGAATGTTTGTTGCCTTATTTGGCCCCAAATGCTGACAAAACTTTCACCTTTCAGCAAGATAACGCAAAAATTCATATCAGCAAGTCGATCAGACAATGGTTTAAGGAGCACAATATTAAAGTACTTGATTGGCCAGCACGTTCTCCCGACTTAAACCGCATGGAAAATTTGTGGGGACTGCTTGTGCGTAATGTTTATGCAGACAACAAACAGTACCGGACAGAGGATGAATTAAAAGTGACAATCTGCAACAGCTGGCGCGAATCCGCTCCAATATTCTGGACAATTTAGTAAGTGCGATGCCATCCATTTTTAAGACAATAGAAGGAAATGGGAACTGCATAAATTAAAAATAATTGATTAATGCTTAGTTTAAATAAAAGTATGGATAAATTAATCACTGACCTTATCATTGAACGCATTAAATTATGTACATAAATTTAAATAAACATTATATAATGGTACATCTCTAAAAGCAAAACCGGCTTATTATTCACTTATTTGAACGTAGAATTTTTTTGATAAGGTGACCGTACGTAACATTTTATAGTTTGGATGAATTGAGCAAATATTAAGGTGACCTTATCATTTTGCAGCACACCTTACATATGTATGTATGTATATAATTTTCCTAATTACATTAGGCGTTACCTTAAATTTATTTATTTTTTTCCCGTTACTCCTCTTGGGAGCATATGGCCTCCACAAAGCATCTCCATCTAACACGGTTTACAGCTGTTGACTTTGCCTCTTCCCATGTTAGGTTGTTCTGTCTCAGTTCGTGGATAATTATGCGTCTCCAGGTGTTTTTTGGTCGACCACGATTTCTTGAGACTTGAGGATTCCACTCGAGTGACATTCTAGTGATATTTTCTGGACTTTTTCGGATGGTGTGACTGATCCATACCCACTTTCTTTTCCTTATCTGTTTAAGTGTAGGTTAATCATTAGTCATGCTCGACATGCTATGTTACTTATGGTGTTAGGCCAGAATATTCTGCATATGATTCTGAGGCACTTGTTAATACAAGTCAGGTTTCACTACCATACACATGAGTTGAATATTCTGAGCTTAGTTCGTCTGGATATATGTGAGCTTCTTCGTGCTGACTGCAGTTGTCCAAATGCCGCTCTTGCTTTATTGAGCTTGTTATCTACATCTGTTTCTGTGCCACCGTTTGTAGTCATTATACTTCGAAGATAGCAGAAGCTATCTTCATACTCGACTGGCTGACCCTCTAGCATGATGTTTTCCCTGCTCGTATTGTTTATTCTCATATTGTTTATTATCATTCTCAATACTACGAGCCAATCTTTCCAGGTGCTCTAGTTTCGACTGCATATTAGAAATCTTATGCGAGAGTAGACAAATGGGTTCCGCATAGTCCAAGTCTTCAAATTGGCGTGATAGACTTCATGTGATCCCTCTTCTTTTCGAACAGATTTTGCTCATTATGTCAGCCAGCACGATGGTGAATAACTGAGGTGATAGTGGGCATCCTTGTTTAACTCCAGCATTTGTGTGGAATGGTTGGCTAATGTTTCCGTTGTGAAGAACTGAAATTTCTGCATCCTCATACATCGCTCTAATTATTCGAATTATCTTCTCGGGTACTCCTTTGGTTCTTAGTGCTTTCCATATAGCCGTCCGCCTGATGGTATCAAACGCTTTCTTGAAATCGACGAATAGTAAATACAGGAGGCTACGCCATTCTATGGACTGTTCAATGATTATTAGTAAAGTGTTGGCCTGATATATGCAGCTTCTATTCGGTCTGAAGCTAGCTTGTTCGTCTCTCAGTATGTTGTCTATGCTGCTCTGAAGCCTCCCCTGTATTATGACTGCAAGTGTCTTACAAAAGGGTCCGCCAATAATTTTTTTTTTTTGAAAATGCTATACAAAAAACTATTGAATATTTTCTCAAATTTCTTTTTTTATTTGAAAGTACAATCCTTCCGGTTAATAATGGAAAATAATTTCAATGGAATAATAATGGAAAATAATGGCTGCCTCGGCTGGCCATCGGTCCAATTTTTAAGCAAATTATCGATTGTGTGCAGCTGTATTTCACCAATGGCTTCACGAATATTGTCCTTTAAAGCGTCAATTGTCTCTGGCTTGTTGGCGTAACACTTATCTTTGACGGCACCCCACAAATAATAGTGCAACGGTGTCAAATTGCAACACCGAGGTGGCCAAACGACATCAGCTCTGCGGCTGATAATGCGATCTTCAAAAACAGGGCGCAAAACATCGAGTGTAGCTTCGGCTGTGTGGCACGTAGCGCCGTCCTGTTGAAACCAAATGTTGCTAATATCCTCCTCTTCAATTTTTGTGAACAAAAATTCGTTCAACATGACCCGACTTTAACGGCCACTCCTTTCTCATTTTCGAAGAAAAATGGCCAAATTATGCCTCTGGACCAAAATCCGCACCAAACAGTGACTCGTCTTGGGTGTATTGGCTTTTCAATGTATGCGTGCGGGTTTTCTGTGCCCCAAATGCGACAATTTTGCTTGTTTACATACCAGCCAAGATCAAAATGAGCTTCAATGAGCAATTTTCGCTCACATTCTGCAACATTACCATGATTTTCAAAGTAATGTCGCAATATTTCCCAGCGTTGTTCAAGCGTATACACAACCATATTCGTTCAGCGGAAGGATAAAACTAATTATCTGTCAAATCAGACATGAGCTAAGTGTTACCATTCACGAAATAAGGACCATTTATGTAGTGTTAAGTAGAGTAATTCCTCTCCAATTACTACAGCTTTTAAGTCGCCACTTTTTGGTAACTTTACAATGATGCCCTTCTTCCACGGAGGAGGTAGCCTCTCCTCCTCCTATACTGATGTGATGTGAGGCAGTAGAAGTTCAGCTGTGGTTTGGATGTCAACCCGCAGAATTTTCGCTGGTGGTCCATCTTCGCCGGCCGCCTTATTATTTTTCAATTTGCTAATTGCCTCCTTAAATACCTGCGGTTAAATTATTTAAACATTTAAAAGAGATCATTGGACTTTAAGAAGATCAAAAGGATCACAAGTGTTTCTAGTTTCTCAAGTAAAAAAACAAAAATAATAATTAAATAATAACACTTTAAGATTCGATTAATTTCACAAAAATATCAAATAATATCATGATAGGAAACCGTGGCAGTAATCAAAATATTTCTGTATTTAAATTTATTCCAATAAATCAAAAATGCCCACGTTTGCTTGATAACCACACAAATTAATCAGAAAAAGTTCATTGACATTTAGTATAGATTGGGAAATTTCACAGGAACTTATTTATACGAGGTTATTCTAAGTTTCACTTTCAATATTAACCATTTATGTACCTACTATATATTAGAGTGACTTTTTTATATACATATATGTACTCGTACATCTATCTTTTAGCCAAATAATCATGCACAAATTAATCATTTGAAAAAGATGTTCTCATTCACATAAAATAGAAATTAAACAGGCAATGAATGACATATTGTAGATAAATTTGAAACTGGTTTGCTAAAAAGAAACTTAATTATAAATTACTTTTAATAAATCATTTTACATGTACATACATATGTAAGTACGTACTTATAATTACTTTCGTAAAAAATTTAACATTTTAGAAAATCCATTAATTTAAAAGCCTTTAATCATGCCTTTTTTACTCTACCCGATAGTTATTAAGACATTTATTTTAAAAGTTCATATTAATTAAACTTTAATTTTTATGATTTTTTAATTGCAGGCAGTTTTTCATATAGTTTAGGTTTATAATTTATTAGAAAATAAACACAATACGAGGGCAATTTTATAATTACATGACTTTTATGATCAAATATATTTTTTTTGCAAAAAAAAGACATTTAATTTCTCAATATATTCTCTTTAAGTTCAATACATTTGGTCCAAGGTCGTTATAGTTTTTGTATAGAGTGGTCCAGCCAAAACACACGATGTTAATTGTAAATAAAACAAAAAGTTTCCAGAGAATTATCTTAATATTTTTTATTATGATAGAAGGATCTATGGCAATTATGTGTGAAACACAATATTGGCCAAATGCTCGCCACGGCTTCGGTGGCATACCTCTACCCGTCGGTCCATATTTTCAATAACTCGTTAATGTGCCGAATTACATATCTTATCCTTTAACTCTTGAACTATTCTTGGTTTATTGACGTACATTGTCTCTTTTAAATATCCACCAAGAAAGAAGTCCAACAGTGTCAAATCACACGATCGAAAAAGTGCCATTGTTTCGTTGGCTGTGTGGCAAGTGGCATCATCCTGCTTGTACCACATATCGTCCAGGTCCATATCCTCAAATTCTGGCTACAAAAAGTCTGTTATCATCTCGCGATAACGAACAACATTCATGGCAACCGATTGGCCGACCTCATTTTCGAAGAACTACGGCCCGATGACGCCGCCAGCTCATAGACTTTCTTCTTCTCACTTCTAATCCTATCTACTCTTTTGCGGATGACAAACAACATTTGTCGCTCATATTCTTTTGATCGTAGACCGAGCCTTTTAGAGGTTGGGGCTGAAGGATGAATATGAACGACACACTCACAAGTGACCTGGTGAAGGTCTCCGAGTGGGGTCTTGCGAACAGGGTCGATTTTAATGCACGTAAGACTCAATGTTGTTTATTAACACACAGACTTGGTGGTCTGCAGTTATCTGTGTTAACAGGTAATGTGGAATTGAGGAATCAGATGCTCTTGATGTTCTGTGACGTTCGTTGGAATGATCACATATTTCAAGTGTCGAAAGAAGCATTCAAGTGCCTTGGTTTTTTGAGACGGTGCAAGAAATACTTCACTCTATCTGATCTCCTTAATATTTACAAGACCTACATATATCCGGCCCAAAATGGAATACAATTCTCATGTATGGACCGGTGTTCCAAAGTCTATTGTGGAGCTTCTCGACCGCGTAGAGGAGAGGGCGAAGATACTCATCAATGACAGTAGGGTAGCCAACTCTATCGATTCATTGGAGCACCGTCGCAATGTGGCGTGTGTTTAATTGTTCTATCGGTACTATAACGTAATGTGTTCTAACGAAATTAAGGAATTAATTCCTAAAAATCATATATTTTTACGTAGTACTCGTATTTCTCGTAGAGCGCATCCCTTTGTAGTTGATTGTCCAGTAAATCGCACAGCGAGAATTCGTTCTTTGGCCGCACTGTTCGGTTGTGGATTAATCTTTCAACGAAAGTATTTCCTGCCACTTACGACATGAGTAAATTTAAATCTAACATCCATAAACACTACTCCCTCTGTCCCCCTTCCAATAACCTATTTTCCTAGTACCAGCACAATGCGCTACATAAGTAGGGGCCATCCCCTGGGTGCTGGTCTTATAAAAAAACAAAAATAAAGTTGGACAAAAATCTTGATGTTAAGCTGTGATTCACAATAAACATCGTATATTATGGTTGGACCATCCTATATTCCTTTCAAAAAATAAGAAATTTTAAGACATTCAAATCAAATCTAAACAGTATACTGGAGTAAGCAGCACTTTGTGAAAAGATTAAAGAATTTTTATCATAGTGACTATTCACTTTCCTGATGAAAAAATACCGTTCTCTTAACTAGATAAAATTCTCTTTGCTTCAAATAAAAATTTTGAACCTGCCCGCCGAGGCTATGACATTTTTAGCCGCTAGAACTAAATTACCATTCTTAGATTATCGTTCAAGCTAAGACTGTCATTGTTATTATCATTATAATCCTGACCAGGCTCTCTTGCAGGACACTGCGACCCATGGGATCTATTGTGCCAATTCCGGTATACAGTTTGTTCAGCAGATCTGTTGCCTTTCTAATGAACACCAGCAGATCAAAAACCATCATGGTGGATGTGCCATCCTATGTTTGCCCAAAAATTTTCCATCTAAACCTCACACAATATGTGTTCCGCAGTCTCTGATGTTTGTGAGCACAGTCTACAAACATCCACATCCATGATCAGCCCACAGTGTCAAGTAAGAAATTCCGTTAGGACTTTCAAGTATGCCTGCCATACTTAAGAACATCAGAGCAATTCGAAAATTGCGAACTGTTCGCTGCCTCAGCGTGCCTAAGTCCCCTTTGAGCGTTCCAGTGTTCAAGTATCTGGCAATTTGGTTGGTCTATGCTCATATGGCAATGCCATGGCATGATCTCAGCCTGAAAAATATTCTGCGATATCCACATTGAGATCGTAAAGTCTCGATTTGGTACATGAACCCCAGCACCGATATATATTCATTTTGACCCATCGGTAAACCAGTTCAGATCAAATCCTCCACGAAATAAGCTCACATTATCTTATCATTAACAATCTCGGTCCGGGAATTCAACCCTGTATCTCCTGTCAAATCATAGATTCAAAGACATGACATCCAGGACCGAAGATGGTTTTCCGACCACCATACACTTCGGGTGTTACAAAATCGTTTGGACTAATACGATCACAACAAGAGTTTGTTTTTGTTTTTGAGTTTTGAAGGCTGTTAAAAACAAACTAACGCAGCCTATTCAAAATTCAACAGTAGTCGTCCAGCAGTAGATAACAGACAAAAAGGAAACAAACACTTCAGATACTGATTTCATATTGTCTTATTATTTTCGCGTCTTTTTTCCGAAAAAAAATCATAGAGTTTCTCACTTTCATCGATTATATTTAATTTGCACTTGTATTTGAGGAGTTTTTACATTTAAATTGTTTTTATTGCTTCACTTCTACAACACCCACCGGTATACACACAAACATTTTTGTATGTATGTGTCGTATGTACATATTTGTTCTTTTTTTAAGGTTTTGACATGGCTTTCACTGTGACATCATAAATAACGGGTCCGCCATCTAGCGTTTTTTTTTCAACTAGTGCTTATTTCGTGTATGGTAACACTTAGCTCATGTCTGATTTGACAGATAATTAGTTTTATCCTTCCGCTGAACGAATATGGTTGTGTATACGCTTTTTTTGCTTCGCTAAGTGGGCCTGCGATCAACTTACAGAAGATGCCGATTTTGCCAAAAAAATCATCTTTTCAGATGAAGCTCATTTTGATCTTGGCGGGTATATAAACAAGCAAAATTGTCGCATTTGGGACACAGAAAACCCGCACGCATGCATTGAAAATCCGAAACACCCAAGACGAGTCATAGTTTGGTGCGGATCTTGGTCCAGAGGCATAATTGGGCCATTTTTCTTCGAAATGAGCAAGGAGTGGCTGTTACAGTCAATGGCGATCGTTATCGGGCCATGTTGAACGAATTTTTGTCCACAAAAATTGAAGAGGAGGATTTTAGCAACATTTGGTTTCAACAGGACGGCGCTACGTGCCACACAGCCGAAGCTACACTCGATGTTTTGCGCCCTGTTTTTTAAAAAAAAAAAAAAAATTATTTGGCTGACCCTATATATGTACATATGTATGTTTACAGTATATGTTAAATACAATTTTTTATTTTATTTCATTTTATTAACGTTTTTGTTGTTGTTAAATGTTATTTATTTGAACAATCTAGAAGAAATCTTTAATACCTAGATTAATGGTTAATGGCTTTTAAAGTTTTTTTTTTATTAATTATTACTTTTGGAAATAAAGAAATACGAACAAAAATTAAAAAATAACAAAGCAACAACAAACGTGCTTAAATTTGTTTGTATTATCATTTTAACAGCTGATATACTGGTACAATAGCATCAATCACAACAGTAAATAATAAACAAAACGAATATTGAAAAAAAATAACTGTTGGATACAATTTTTCTTCTTCGATTTTATTTAATCAAATGTAAAGTTAGGAGTTGCGTTTGATTTTACCAAATATTAAAGAAATACTTGTTCATATATATGGTATACATACATACTTCTGTATGTATACTTCTGTATGTATGTATAAAAGTTAAACAGTTAAATGAGATCGCTGCGTATAGAATATTTTTTCTTTTTTGTATCAATTCATAGACTATAAGAGATTTTTTTTTTTAGCTACTCTGGCCTGATCTGGTCTGGCCAAGCTGAGTAGCATACATATGTACATATGTATGTACATATATATGTATGTACATATGTATGCCTTGCTTTAGGTGTTAGTGCTGTTGTTTTTTGTGGTCTTTGAATGTTATGTACGGCTGTTGGTGTCTCTTATTTTGTTAACAAAACATTAAAAGAAATACAAAAATAAAATAAATTGGCAATTGTACTAAAGATTTTCTAGAAATTTCCTTATGACAAAATAGTAGCGAATACTCAAGGACGTTCAGTTCGGCTTAGTTTTTCATTGGAATTATGCAAGTTCTTAAATTTCCTCTTATTGAACCACAATATGCAGTGAGTGCATAGAGTATTTTCAAACAAAGAAAAAAAAAATAATATAAAATATTAATTTTTGTTAAAATTCATACACGTTCTCAGAAGTTTAAAAAAATTCTGCTGAGTAATGCCGGCTAATCATAGTTGGGAGAAGTATCATTCATTAGCAGAATATAAGAATACATTCCATTTTAATGAATTTATTAAAAGCTTGGATTATTAATTATGGGACTTCGAATTTGTTATTGTTTTAAATTTAAATATCCCAGTAAACAATTTTGTAGTAAATAAAGTCATTAGCGATGATAGCATCTAAGTGAAGTAAGAGACTAACTGCTCATTGTTTCGAATTAAATTCGTTAAGTTCAACATTTTGCTGGGCAACAAAAAAGCATGCAATTCAGTTCTTTTAATGTGCACAGTGATTCCTCGAAAAAATAAATAAATAAATAAATAAATAAATAAATAATTTGAAATGAAATTTATTAAGTGTTGTCTTTGGCAAATTAAAAATTAATCTTTCCAAGATAATATTCCTTTTTTTTAGATAGGTATTTAAATAAAAAATTAATAACAAATGAAATTTTTATTCCACACAAAAAACACGTTTTTTAAATCATCTGCGTCAAATTATGTTCCTGCTCTTTTATTGGTTTCGCTTTTGATCGTTTATTTGTCTTGATTTGATTTATCTGACATGACTTTAAAGAACGCAATACTAAAGTACTATAATTAATAGAAGGAAAATTTTGAAAAAATGCTTTCTTTTAACGCTTTATTTTTTTCTGTGTGACAAAAACTTCTTTTACATTAAAAACAAAAATATTGTGAAATACAGGAGAGTGCACGCTAATATATATAAACAAAAAAGAAAATAAATAAACCATAATAAATATTTATTTAAACTTTGCTTTTTATTATATTTTTAACTGCCGAAACGAAGATCATTAATTCCTAAATTAATTCCATTTTGAGCTAAAAATTTTAAAAATTTATTTTTGAAATAATTTTAATTAAATATCCACAAAAAGGTATATATTTCATTTTGTAATAAGTAAAAAATAGAATAAAAAAAATATATTCATGTTTTTCATGTAAATTTAAGCGTAAGCAAAAACTAATTTTTACTAAAATTTTTCCTTTTGGCTATGACTTTAATTCTTACCCTCTTATTCATAAAAACATTTACGATTTTACGATAAGTTTACACAATTTGTACGCAAATTCGTTTTATAAGCAATATTTTTTTATATACATACATATGTATAAAAAAAATCTTTTGTTTTTTGATTGTGTTTCTTAAAAAGCCGTGTGCAACTTAATTATGACACAGAGATTTTAGACTAGGTTTTCCTGTTTAGACCATTAGCTTATTTTTTTTTTTTTTAATAATAGTTTTTGATCCCAAAATCAGTGCAGGTGTTGGCTGCAAAAATTGGGTTTATTCTAAAATAACTTTAAAGTTAAAATAAAAATAAATAAAACGTTTTTATAACAACTTTTTGATAAAGTTTTTGCAAACTTATATAAATAATAAAATTAGAATAATAATAAACCGGAAAATAAAGCGAAGCTGCTTTTTTTGTGATTGATGAATAAATTTTTAGGTTTCAGTTTTACTTCAATAGCTTTCGAACATTTAAAGCACATCATCTTAAAATTGTGGAGTAGAAAGGAACAATATTCGCTTTTAAATAGAATGGTGGCTTAATAGTTTTAACTTTTTTTTTTACTTTCATGCTGGAATTCCCACACAAAAATTCATATAAAAATTCTTAGCTGATTCTGTTTGAAAAAATTCTTGGTGTCATTTAAATTAAAATTATGGTTTTTTTCATCAAGTTTAAATTGAAAAAGCTTACTTTGTTGTGCAGTCTATTAATAAAATGTTCACTGCATAAAATGTTCTTATTAAAATATTCTATTTTTATCCTTATTATGGATATGAATGACGGTGTTTTAAAAATAACTACAACGTATTCTATTACAATTAAATACATTGAGCTTAAAAGAATCTTAACTGATATTCTTAAATTAAGTTCATTCAAAAATAATTTGAAATTTAATTAAATCTAAGGCGAAAGGCCCAGTATCGCCACCTTGCGTTTAATTACACATATTGTGTATAATTTTTCATTGTGTGTTTAGTCTGTGCGTAATTAGCTTCATGCGTAAAATCAACTCCTAGGTGCTTACTGACTGTTCTGGATTACAAACGATATGTATGTAAACCAGATTCAGGTAGGGAGCTGCTATTCCCTTCTATTTTCACATGTACGTTGCCACACGTATAGGAAAAAAATTAACAAAAAGAAGTAAAGAGAAAACTAGTCGAAAAATACAGTGCAAATTGGCCTCAGTGAGAGACTCTCAAATTACTACCAAAATTGTAAAATGCATTAATATTAATTTGCCGAACGCTGATGTAAACTATTATTAACTGTTTGATTATTCCATTTTAAGCATTAATACATTACATTGATCGATTATGCATTAAGCTAAAAAAAAAGTTATTTGTATTTTTTTAAAAACAAAAATATTTTTAGTTTGTTATAAAGGGTCCGCTAAATAATTTTTTATTTTTTTTGAAAATGCTATAAAAAAACTACTGAATATTTTCTCAAATTTCTTTTTTTTTATTTGAAAGTACAATCCTTCCGGTTAATAATGGAAAATAATTTCACTCAAATGTCTGCCTCGGCTGGCCTTGCAGTAGCCTACACCATCAGTCCAATTTTTAAACACATTATCGATTGTGTGCAGCTGTATTTCACCAATGGCTTCACGAATATTGTCCTTTAAAGCGTCAATTGTCTCTGGCTTGTTGGCGTAACACCCCACAAATAATAGTCCAGCGGTGTCAAATCGCAGCTCCGAGGTGGCTAAACGACATCAGCTCTGCGGCTGATAATGCGATCTTCAGGGCGCAAAACATTGAGTGTAGCTTCGGCTGTGTGGCACGTAGCGCCGTCCTGTTGAAACCAAATGTTGCTAATATCCTCCTCTTCAATTTTTGTGAACAAATATTCGTTCAACATGGCCCGATAACTATCGCCATTGACTGTAACGGCCAATCCTTGCTCATTTTCGAAGAAAAATGGCCCAATTATGCCTCGCCTTGGGTGTATCGGCTTTTCAATGTATGCGTGCGGGTTTTCTGTGCCCCAAATGCTACAATTTTGCTTGTTTACATACCTGCCAAGATCAAAATGAGCTTCATCTGAAAAGATGATTTTTTTTTTTTTTTTGGCAAAATCGGCATTTTCTGTAAGTCGATAGATCAAAGTAATGTCGCAATATTTCCCAGCGTTGTTCAAGCGTATAGAGAACCATATTCGTTCAGCGGAAGGATAAAAAAAATTATCTGTCAATTCAGACATGAGGTAAGTGTTACCATTCACGAAGTAAGCACTAGTTGAAAAGAAAACGTTAGATGGCCAACCCGTTATATACTTAGAGAGTGTATGTAACTCTTAATAAAATTTGTCAACTTTTCAATAAAGTTCTTAAAAATGAAAAACAAAAATATTAAGCTCGTTTTTGGAAAAATCTATTACTAATGCTTGTATATATGGAAATAAAGTAAAGTTGTACTAAAAAAATGTAGTCTAAGAATTCGCCGAATTACATACGCATGTGTGAATTGAATTTTGGCATAAATTTGTAATTGAATAAAATAATTTAAGTATTAAAAAATGCTTAATATATTAACAAAAAGGAAGCCACTAATAGCAATTATGTACCATTTAGATTTTAATATTTTTTTTCCAGAAAAAAAAAACAAATAAGTGAAAATAATTTAAATATACTTTCCGGAAATTAGGAAATTCTGTCGATAGAGAATATGAATTTGCAAATTAGTTGTGATCGTGTATAAAAATGTTATAGGAAATTGTTAATTTAGTGAATTTCGTACTTTTTAATAAAACATCATATCATTTAATGTTAAATTTGAACGATTTTGTTTGTTTATCATATTGGAATGACAATTTTGATTAATATTGTTTAAGCATTTTTAAACTTACAGTAAAAAAATGTAAATCTTTTGAATGCATTTCTCTATTTGATATTTTATGAAAACATTTACATTTTACTTTTCCATTTCTTTTTCATAATTCCATGTATCTGAGTACGATTTTTATTAAAAAATTTCAATAATTTTGCTTTATATTTCGTTTAAAGAATGCAATTGATATTTATACCTGCATCCAGAATATCTTTAAATCAGCATGATTAAACACAAAATGCGACGAAGGAGGAGGGAAAACCCCTTTATAAAATATTCATGATTTCACTTGTTCAAATAGCCTTTGGTACCTTCAAACATAAATAATAACCAACACACAACAACAATTCAGCAACAACAACGACGACAATAACAGAATTCTCGTATACCGGCTTATTGTAGTTATTGTGATAAACTAGAAATCATAGACAAACCGACAACAGACTTTTCAACACACACTCCCTTACACGTTTAAACATAAACAAACAGCAGCAATAGATGGATGCAAAATGTATAAGTGGCTGAGAGGGCATGCCAGCAACATTCAACCAAACACGTTTTTAAAACCGTAAGTGGTGGCTGTGCTGCTGTGTTAAGCTCTGCCTAATTGTTGGGGTGTTTCCAAGTTAAAAAACTAATTAGTATGTGAAATATACACACACTCCGTTCTCGGCGTTGTTTGAGTGTTTGTTTGTATGTGAGTGTTAGCAAAGTTCTCGTACGAGAAGTAGTAGTAGTAAGCGATTATAGTGGTAGCAGTAGCAGCAGAAAAACGTAACGTAATAACACTATGACGTATTTTTTGATAAAATATACGATCTTATTTGTTGTTGCTGCTTCTTGCGTTGATTATTGTTTACAGTGAGTGACCGACCGGATCGGCTGAACTATGATGTTATTTAATTTGTATTTTTTTGCTTTTGTTTTGGTTTGTATTATCAAGTGCTGTTGTTGTCGTTGGTTAGAGCGTGTGCCTGTGTCTGTGTTTTAATTTTTTGCAGTTCTTAGCAGCGCTATTTGCACATATGTACGAGTGTGAGTGTCGATCGAGAGTGAATGTTTAAGATATTAATGTTTGCGTATTGATTGAAGCTTGATTTGATTTAACACAGAAATGTAGAAAAAAAAAAGATAAATTAAAATCTTACTTGGTCAGTTGGGGTTACTTCTAGGGGTTCATTCATTAGCGAGCAACGCTAGCGAACAGTCATCTAAACGGTCAAATTAAAACAAATAAAAGAAATATAAATAAGAAAATAATTTAACGATATTAATGTAAAATATAAAACATCAAGTCTAATAAAATAAAGTGTTTTTAATTAAAAATAAAGTAAAATATTCAAATCGAATCATCGTAACAGAAATTTAACATAACGAGCGTTTGAGAAAAAAGCAACACTTTTTTTTTATTAAAATATATAGTTTGTGTACATTTTATATGTAAAAACAAAACCATTTGATAATATGAAAGAATTTGCGAAATTATTTGCTCGACGCTATAGTGCAGTCAATTGTGATGATGATCATTGCAATACCATTAACAATGAAAGACACAAAAGTCTTAATGCTCAACGTTCTATGAATCCGTCTGGCATTTTGAATTCATTCTTTAATGAGCGGACCAATAACCACAGAGCACGATCACCTACTCGTAAGTACTCTTTGCTTTTTAATTAGACCTAAATGTTATATAAAAAAAAACAGACACAAAACTTTAATTATTTAAATTACAAAATACCACTCAACCACAACTAAAACTTTATCGAAATTCAGAGTGTGACAACTTTGTTGAAAAGCAAAAGAAGAAACACAAAAATATTACAAATTTTAATTTAACGTTAAAAGTTCGAAGTAGACAAAAAAAAAAAAAAATAATAATGAATTATTTGGCCTCGTTGTATAAATTTGTATTAAATCGAAAAAGTAAAAACAAAATAACGTGATGTTTATTAAAAAATTGTTCTGTTCCAAATAAATTATTTAGCTTAATCTTATATAAAAACACACACACACACAAACACAAACACACAACGAAAATCAAAATAAGAACAATATACATACAACATATAGCAAAACTTATATGATAATAATATAGAAAACGAAACACAAAATGTGGTTTTTAATTAATTTTGCGGTAAAACACTCATTTCAAGTTCAATATCATGGCTAAAAAAGGTATTATGAAAATGTAAATACGAGTATAGTATTGCAATTTTAGCGCTAAAATGAGTGCATTTTCTTGGAAGCAGTTTCATTGCAATACAGTTCAACAATTTAAGGAATTTCATTCATGTCATTTAAAACAACTTTGAGGATAAAAACGATTAAAAAACAAAATAAGAAAAATAATTTAAAATGAAAATGTTTTCCTTAACAGAACAGTGTAATCAAAAATTTTTTCTACACATCGTACACACACTTACAATTTTAATATTTTTAAGAAAAACTTTGATGGCAAGTTAAGGGTTTTCTGTTGAAGTACTCGTACATGGCTTTAAACAGATCAAATTTTCAATTGCTTTTATCTCTATGACCTTTGAAATTCAAAACTTCAAATAAATTGCGTAGTCGTTTTAAAACTATAATTACTTATAAATTTTTTTATTTTATTTTCTTAGAAAATATTTCCCTTAGTAATTTAATTACAAAATCAATATTTTTACATGCCGTCAGTAGATTTCCCACCAATATTGCCAATCATTATTTATAAAAATTCAAAAAAATAAAATAAAAATGTGTGATTAGGAGGCTGCTTTTAGGTTATGCATAAGACTGCATGACTAACAAAACTATCTCTAACGGAGACTCAAAAAGGTTTGGGTTTGCATTTAACAACAATAATGAATTAGCGCTTGAAACGTGTTGCAAGTTTTTGAAAATTCATATCTGATAGTCACCACATTATGTGTAAAACTTATTGTAAAATAATATTTCAAATTGAAAAAAAGAAAAAAGGCAAAAGTTGACATAAAACAAAAAACAAAAACGAAAAAATTGCATAAATATTTAAACAAATCGTCTAGCAATTTTGGTCGTGCAAAAATACTAGATTTCTAAGTCTTTTGAAATTAACATAATTTTGTTTGTTATTAAACAAATATTTGCAGACTTTAAAGATGTAAAACTTTTTTTTATAAATGAATATTCAATGAATTTAATTAAAATCCAAAAGATTTCAAGGATTATGTCATTATTGCGTTTAAAAAAAAAGGTTGGCCTAAAAAAGAACCGAATAATACTTAAAATGTGTATACTTAAGCTTTAGAATTAAAAAGCATTTGTTTGTATAATTGATAAACTTATAAATACTAAAACAAAAGCATCAAATAAAACAATACGAAATTATATATTTATATATTTTTATTACTATCTTTACAATGTTTTTCTTCTCACATAATAATTTGTTAAAATTGGTGTTGCAAATTACAAAAATTAGCAATTATTATTGGAAAAACATTTCAAAACCGGCACTAAATGTAAAGGTTAATCAAATTTCATACACATTTTGCTATGAGAAACAAATTATACATATTTAACGGAGTAAAACAGATCTCCATGAACACAGACAGATTGAGTATTTTATTTGAAATTACTTGTCTTCTTTAAAATTTATAATTGAAATTACATTTACGGCAATCACTTCCTCGTCCAATTTTTCATATTTTATATTCTGTGCTATAGTACTTGTGATTCAGTAAAAGACAATTTTTAATACTTAAGTATTAGCACAAATTAATTTGCAAAGAATTTAATAATTAAAAAAGATTTCGAATAATTATAATTTACATATAAAAGAGAATCTTAATGCCATGTACCAGTCACCAACCGCTTTCATCGCATCATTTGAAATAAAGCTTAATATTGATGGCACATTATAATGGAAATGATATTAAAATTAATATTTATACGAAGTAAAAGTTTCGCTATTTTCAAATACCTAACTGGAAAACACGTTTGAATCACGTTTTTAAAACACAAGCAATTTGCAACTATTAACCACCAACACATTGCATTTCTCGACATACAAAATCAAAGCAATTAATTCTTTATTTAATATGCGTAGTTTTTAATTTATTTTAATGCTGTAGATATTTAATTCGATTTAAATTGAAAGCAACACAAGACAACTAGGTATGAGAAACCAGTATTTTTATATAATTTCTTTTTAACTGGATTATTCCGTAGGTTTCTTACATATTATTTATTTTTATCATTTTATTTATATTTTAGCAAAGTCATCGTTAGCTGTGTTTTTTTTTTTTTAATTCAATCTTGTGTTAAGCAAAATTTTAAACAATGATTTACATTAGAAATATCAAAAAAAAAAAAAAAACATAAGCCATAGCCAAAACCATTTGACTTTTTGAAATGTGGATATGGACGGACGCACACAAAAAAATATTCTCTATTAACATATTATATACATACATATGCATAAAAAGTATTATTAAAAAGTTGCAAAGTCATGTCATGTGTTGCCAATAGGCGGCTAAAACATGCAGTAATAAAACAAAAGACTTAAGAGACATAACTGTCTTAAAAGATTACATGGAAAAATCGGTGTGTTTGTCCGCATAAATTAATAAGTTGTTGTTAGCAAACAAAATTATTCAAAAAAATTTGAGAAAAAACTTCTTAAGTTTAATAAAGTGTTAATAAAGTCTTGATATCTTATTAAATAAAGATAAGTCGCATACGCCGTTATAGCAAAAGACTTAAATCATTTACTAAAGATATGCTGAGTTCATTCAAAATTGTTAAAGATAAAAAAAATCCGGCAATTTATAGTATTTTATTAGAAATTAATTGATGGTGATTTGCTAATTTATTCATAAATACATACATACGTACGTATGAGTATACAATATGTGAGTTTTAGTATGTAAATATTCATATTTTGGCATTCTTTCTTTCGTGTTTTGTTTAAAATTGTGTCGAAAATGTTTTACAGTTTATTGATTGAGTTTATTGATTTTATTGATATCCTGTGTATTTATTAGAATCACTAATTCAGTTAAAAGTACATTCTTAAGTGAATTAAATTATTTTCATTCACTAGCTGTCACTAGCGCCAAAAGCTTATGTACGAGAGTACTCTTATAATAATTTCAAGTGTTTGCTCTCCAGTGCCTGACTGAAATTCATATGTTTGTTTTTCACGTGTCTTGCGCGCAAAACCAGACTCCTCTCTAGATTGATTTTGCAAAAACAAAAATACAATTTTTGTAAGCAAAAAAAGCTTTTTTTATTTTCCAAACAAACATTAACTTGATGCATTTTTTTCTTCGTTGTTTTCTGTTTCCTATAGAGTGACATTTTTTTTTTAATTTCATTTACCACTGTAGCATATAAATTATAGATAATTTAGATTTTATTTTCTTCTTTTTAATGCTTATAGTATTATTCACCTTGTTTCTAAGAATCTTAATAGACACTCCATGATGGAAATATTTTTATGCAGTATTTAGTGTTTAAAACAATTTCAATACCGCCACATCTATTTTTAACAAGAAAATCTCTAAAAACAAGTAAAGATTTTGTGTTAAATTTGTGTTTTGAATCAAAATATAAATAATTTAAAACGCTATGACTATAAGAAGACGCTTAAGGCGTAATTCTTTAAAGGATTTTCTTGAAACATTTTACTTCGGTCCGAGACGTTTTTCTAAGGAATTGAAAATTCAGCAACAATTTCGTCAAGAGAAAATCATACAATATAGTAAGAAACATAATCTAAAATTAAATTATTTATTATTGTTTGTTGAATTAACTTGTCTGGAAGAATTTTCCACTTGAATTTCTGTTTTTTGCAATTCGATTTTTACAAAAAAAACACTTGTCACTTTATTTAATAAAATACATACATACATACATTAATCTGATGAGATTCAATAAACTTGTTTTCATTTCATTGCATTGCATTTAATATGTATCAGTAAAGTTTTGTTGTTTTAATTATGGAGAGTGTATAAGATTGTTCAAGAATCTTATTAACCCATTAAAGGAGGTGATGTTTTTAAAATGTTATTTAATATATGCATATATATATTGTATATTAAAACTAAGAAACTCTATTTCATTCCATAATCATACTATAAAATAATTAACAACTTAAATGGGACTTTTTTTAATTCGTTTGCTAAATAACTTATCATTAAGAAATGTTTAAAACATCATACCAAAGGCGTCTTGTTATCATTATGGCTGAAAATGTTAATTTTTTTTTTGTTTGAGAAAATAATTACTGTCTTAAAATTAAATTTTATAAATATAGTTGAATACACTTAAATGGGTTATAATTGGGTGTAAAATAATGATAATTATCTGTAATTGAATTCGAGAAGTATTGCATCAAATTCGAGTAAATTTTAATTGTTTTTATTCTAAATTAAACGAGATACTATATTATATAATATTATGGGTTTATAGATATGTATTATTTTATATTAATTAGAAACTGACCTTGTTATCTATATTCAATATCCTGCTATTAAAACGATATTTATAATTGTCAGTTTCTCTCTTTTAATTTCTTAATAAAAAAAAAATTGTTTAGAAAATATTATGAAAAAACAATTTGCATACGAAATCGCTAATTATTGGCCATAAGTAAAATCGATTAAATATTTAAAAACATTTTTAGTCACCAATTACAAGAAAAACACACAACGAAATTTAGAAACAAGGAAACACTTGTTGAGACAAACAGTATTTACTTTGTTTGCATGACTAACTAAAATAAAATGAAATGATTTTATAATTAATTTATACACATTTTTGCGTAGCATATTTATATATTCTAAAATTTTCCACTTAAACACTATAAACATTATTACAATTCATAAACATTTTTACAACGCATGAATATTTTATAAGTATGTACATATTATATCGAAAAAAATAAATATATAAAATCCATTCGTTATTGCTTTTTGTATTTCATTATTATTTTCTTCTCTAAAATATAATATGCAAAAAATTCTAGTCTTAATTCTGATTGTTAAACTGGTTTCTTCTATGTTAATGTAATAAAAAAAAATTTAAAAGGCTTTTAATTTTTGTTTTTTTTTTGTTTTTTTATTCCTTTCTTTAGAAGATTTTAAAACGTTTGTAATACAATTACAATGATTAGCAAGTGTTGATTTTGCTTTTTAGCTCCTTTTTCATAGCCATTAAAAAACTAGTTTTATACGTATAAACGATTGCAGTGTAATAATTCCTTTTGTAAAAACAAAAGACTTGTGGTCATTTTTAGGTTCTTCTTTAATATTCTAGAAACTTTTTATTATAAAGACCTTGACTTCTTAAAACAAATAATCCTTTCTCTTTTTCCAAATGAATGCCAGACATCTTCCCTTAATGTTAACATAACTCCTTAATTTGATACAGACAAGAAGATACTGACTGATATACTTATTCATTAAATTTTTTTTTTTTTTTTGTAAAATGATGTGTGTATTTGGTATAGATAGTATCTTGTGTATCAGAAAATGCTCATTAATAAGATGAATAAGTTTTGTATTCTACGGATTTTCTTTATGTAATGGAATAAAAACAAAAAAATAATAAAATTCTTAAATGCAATTGGCAAAATTTCTGTTAATATTCCATGTAAATATGAAATACAAAAATGAAAAATGAAATGAATGCCAGACATCTCCTCTTAATGTTGACATAACTCCTTAATTTGATATAGACAACAAGATACTGACAAGAAGATACTGACTGATATGTGGAATAAAAACAAAAAAATAATAAAATTCTTAAATTCAATTGGCAAAATTTCTGTTAATATTTCATGTAAATATGAAATACAAAAATGCAATTGATGAGCTGCATCCGATTCTATTTTGACACGGTTTTTTCCCCGAATTTTTTTTTTTTTTACAAATCCTTTAAAAAACATAAATGGCTTTAGTAAAAAGCTTAATAACTATGAACTTCAATTTAAACCGCCTTCCTAAAACCTAAGTGTAATTTTAATTAGTTTATAAATAAAGTAGTGCGCAAAAATATTTCTTAACTTGAAAAATATTGAAAAAATTGGATAACAAATATGTTTGCACGAGAAATACACATATATTTTTCGAACGATGGGATCGCCACACGGGAATTATTCTGATAACTTTTTGATCAAGGTAGTAGTTAGAGAAGTTTTTCATAGCGTAAATATGTATCCCTAACCAGTTGCTCTAGCAATATTCTGAGGTGATACCGCTGTTGAAAATTGTCAAATGGTCTAGCCTGGCATTGAGCCGAGGACCTTTTGGTTGCTAGACGGTTGTCTTACTTACCGCACCACAACGGCGCTTTTTTATATCATATTATTTATATTTTATATTTTTTATACATAAATAATTTGTAATTATTAATCTGCCTAAACTATTCAAAAACTGCTGCTAAACTATTCAAAATAAATGAAGCATATTTCTTTCTTTTTAATTTATGCGTACCACCCCGTTTAAAGAGTTTTATTGTAAGACTTATTTTTCAACTTTTGTTTTACAAAACCTATTGAATCTTATTTACATAAATGATGAACTTTTTATTTTTTTATTTTTTTATGTATATAAAAAATATTTATTTTGTTTTGATTTTTATATGCTGTATTTCAAAATTAGAAATCAAAAAATAATATTTATAATACAACTGGAATATTTTTGAAACCAAAAAATAAAACTATAGCGTAACATCATAATAAGCTTAAGTTCTAGAACAAGAAGTAGTTTTAAGTTTGTTTTCGTTTTATGTTTCTTTTTTTTTAATTTGTGGTCACAAAAAGCCAATAGACTTTAGATAATGTGCAGAATGTACATATAAATTAAACAGCTTTGACAAAGAGTTCAAGGAAAATAAGTTGTTTCTATTAAAGTTAAACTTATGACAAGTTAGGATTGGTTTGCTCGTTTTTTGTATGAATTATACAAAATTGTTAACATACATTTTTTATGTTTAATTACAGGTGCATTTTTACTGTTAGCCGTGGGTATTTTAGCTATATGCGGTGCAGCTTTAGTAAAAATTTTTCATCCCTATGATTTGATATTTAACTGGGTAAGTTTTATTGCTATTTGTCTTAATCTCTAATTATATACAATAGTATAAGTGTGTATATGTAATAATTAATTGTTGTATTTTCAGAAACTTGTTATGGTTAAAAATGGCGAAATATTCAACTTGTGGGCTAAGCCACCAGTAGATTTATATTTAAAAGTTTATTTATTCAATATAACTAACGCTGAAGCCTTCTTAGCTGGCCGAGAGAAAATGCATGTGGAACAAGTTGGCCCTTACGTCTACAAGTAAGTAAAGAAAATTTTTGTTTTTAATCTTAGTAGGGTGTGCTTTTTAACACTCTAGCTATGCAAAGCTTTAAAACTAAAGATACTACGCATAAATATTTTAAATTGCGTCAGCCTTTTTAAAGAAAATCTTGCTCATATAAGAAACACAAAAAATTTAAACATGTTTTAATATTGAATAATTGTCTTATCTACAATAATTAATACCTTAGAAAAACTGCAAATTGTAAAATATAATTAGGAATCCTAAGCCCTAAGCATATCCCTAAACTTTAATGAAATATATATATAAATAGATTTACGGTAATGTTTTAGATCCTGTTAGAATATGATGTATTTATTTAGCTCCACCTTCAACTTTAATTGGTTTTAACGTTTTTCTACCTTTTATTTTACTTATTCTCGTAGAGAATTGATGACTCATGAAAATATTACGTTCAATGAGAACAATACCGTTTCAACCAATCCAAGTCATCCTTTAGTGTGGCAAGAGCATTTATCTGAAGGCAGACGCGAGGACGATGAAGTTGTCATGTTAAATATAGCCATGTTGGTAAGTAAATTATTGTTTAACATGCCTGTACTAAGCTACTATCACATAAGATCATATATTCGCAAATACAAAAGGGAATTCTTTAGTAACTTAAAACAACAAAATATCGCGTGATTTTCACATGTTTTTCCCATGTATAAATACGAGTTGAAATTCATATTAAAATACCAACATAAACAAGTATTCATTAAAAACAGAAATACATATAATAACAAAGTTTAGGTCAATAAACGTTAACTCACTTACTGCTCTGCTATACATCATTTTAAAAGTAACGTATACATTCAGCATATACATGCATACACACATACAGATATAGCATCTACATATGTATGTATAGCGTATTAGACGACAAGCCTTCTTTTTATTTATTTACTGATC
Source organism: Wohlfahrtia magnifica (assembly GCA_023159175.1). Lineage (NCBI taxonomy): Eukaryota > Metazoa > Arthropoda > Insecta > Diptera > Sarcophagidae > Wohlfahrtia > Wohlfahrtia magnifica. The sequence continues at coordinate 1,617,293 of JAKWBJ010000515.1, forward strand.
GGTTTTTCTGTTTAGTTTTGTTACTATTTCCATAAAATATTATAACAAATAAACAATACAAGCATGTATGTGTATATGTGCATACGATTAACAGTTATGTCTATTTAAATATTTGTAAATCTGTAGTCTCTCTCGCGCACATATACAGAAAAGATGTGTGTGTAATAGAAAAATTAATGGTACAATTCATAGAGATAAGTAACCATACGTACACTAAAATGCATGTTATTACAAAATAATTTGAGATTAACATTGACAGCAACAACAATAACTAAAAAATAACAATAAATTATTAAGTTTGGGCTAAATATATATTCGTACTTATAACAGTATCATTTAAAAGTCAAGTTAAACCATTTGTTTCAAGTGTTTATTGATAAACACCTGACGTACTCGCGCTCTTTGCTTTAATCGTTGTTGTTATTATTTTTAAGTAAACAAAAGTGTATACTCATGGAAAATGTCAAGTAATAATACAAATTGAAATTGAAATACTTTGTTATATGCACATTGTACAATACGTACTTGGGAAAAATTCTTAAATGATATGTGTATGAGGTTTGTGTCCTAAGTCTTTTGTTTGATAGTGATGCCACGAAAAATTATTAATTATTATATTTAAAGAATTCGAGTTGAAACAAAACTTTAAAATTATAACCTCTTTAAATACGCATATATACGAAACAAACTGCGCATTTTTTTTTCTTACAATTTCAGTGTAACGCTTTTTGCGCAGTACAATTTTGTTTTAGAAAATATTTTCCTATGTAACATATTTAAGAATTTTTTAAATAAGTACTAGTTCAACCAGATTGTGACTTTATGTTCTGAAAATAATTGTTGTTACAATTTACAACATAGAAAATTTTAAAATATTCAATAGAAAGTAAAAAAAAGAAATTAGTATTTTAAATATTACGTAAAACCTAGATTTACGAAAATTCGTTGTGATTACCCTTTTTTACTAACATTTTTTATGTGTGTACTGTGTCTACTTATAAATAAAACAAATAAAATGGCAATTTAAATATATAATAAGTATCTATTTAGCAAACGAACTTAGCGATAGATTTTTAAATATTTGGACTGAGTCAAGCTTAAAAATCTAACAAGAAATTATGTTTGTAAGCATGTGTATATATGGTATGTGTGTGCACAGGACTCTGTTAGTAAAACAATGAAAAAAATATCTGTATACATATATATATACACATGTATGTAACATTAAATTCACAAGACACATAAATAAATTTATTTAAACATCAAAAAATTATGTTTAGAAAACGTCTCAAAATAAGTAACTTTTGTTAATTTGTTTTTATTTTAAATCCTACCTTCCGAAAATTCGTTACTAAAGCATCTTTTTTTAAAATGAAGCTTCTTTTTGTTTAAAAACAAATAAATTTTTTGATAAAAATAAATTACAAAAAAATTGCGTATTTTTTAAGTAAATAATTTGAATCTGAATTAATTCTTAAATAGCCGTTTCGATTAATTCAAAAAAAAAAAAAAAAAAAACAAAGAAAAAACAACATTTGTTTTGATATTGTTTTGGAAAAAATATCAATTAATAAAACGACGAAATAAAAAACCAAGTTGTTTTTATTTTTTATTTATGTTTATAAAAATTAATTACAATTTGACGTCAAAATCAGATAAAACGTCAAATCAGATAAAAAACAAAAAACATTTAAAGTGTTAACGAAATTTCTTAAAAAAAAATGCAAAAGGAAGTCTTTATAACTCTTGATTATTATAAAAAAAAAATATCTTAATTATTTGTGTTTTTATTATTTATAATTAATTGCCTTCCAAAGTTCCCTAAACTTTCCTTTGAGAATAACAATTTTAATACGAGTATACTTTTATAGAAATGGGTCAATAAACACCGTTTAAAATCTTTTATAAACAAATTCATAATAAATAATGTCTGTGAATGATATCTGCAACAATTGAAATAAATAAAATCTATACAAAAGAAACTACAAGCTCATTAAAATTTTTCAATATATTTTTTGTTTCCAATAATTAACCGCTTGGGCAACGAATGAAAATAATTATTGTAAAAGCATATTTTATTGGAATTTATTAACCAGATCTTAGCTTATCAAATATTGTTAATTATTTCTATAGCATTTAAATTTAACTTTATTTAAATAATAAGCACATGTTAAATTTTATTACATTGTAAGCTGTAGCTACTGATGATTTGATCAAAGAATCAGGCTTAGGCTTAAAAAATAATTGAAAAATAGTATAAAATTGATAATCTTTATATAGAAATTACAACAAATGTGACGTTTGTAATAAATTTGAAAATAATGGAAAATTAATTATTTTCATAGATTGCATATTATAAGCAATAAAATTAATTACTTTTTCTATAAAACACTCATTACAGCCATATTAGTAAGAGAAATAAAAAAATGAATTAAAAATCGTGTGAATAATACGAGTTTAATGTGTATAAGCTACAAAACTATATTATTTCATATTTTCTAGACCATAATACAGAATTCAATTATACTCAATATTGATTTACATCAACTATGTATTTATTTTAAACATATTACCTTTACAACAACTAATTATTCTTTAAAAGCATGGAAAATTATTAAGTTTGATTAAATTAAAATCTTGTAAATCTCTCCTAAAATAATTTTATCTTAAACGCTAACAAAAGACTTAAGAAACAAACATCAATTTCCAGTTAGTTTACGTTGTTTGAGCAATTACAAGTAATTAACGGCCGCTGTAAAAAATAAAACAAATCGATATTATTAGGGACAATTATTAGAATTGTTCTACTTTAATTATGATTTATTATTTCCATAAGCTATCTTGTATAAGTGCAATAGATTTCTAGAAATATGTAGAATAATATAATTTGATTAGTTGGAAATATTATTGGTATTTTATTGCTTTAATTAGTAAGCTTAGACTAAACATCGAGAAAGGTATAATGTATAAACACTTAAATCGATTGCAATATAAATAAAACATCAGTAACTACAGTAATTGTTTATCAGATAAAAAATAAAAGTTAATTGTTTATTAATTAAAGGGAAATAAAGAAAAACAAAAAAATATTTAATTGATAATAAATCATTCAAAACAGAAATAAATATTCAATAAAAACATAAATTCTTATGTCATATTTGCAGGCCATATCACATCTAACAGCTGACAAATCGTTTTTGGTACGCATCGGTTTAAACAGTCTATTTATGACACAAAACTCTCAGCCAATAGTACGTATGACAGCTAAAGAATTCATGTTCGGTTATGCAACCACTGTCACCTCATTGGGTAATAAGTTTTTACCAAATTGGATACATTTCGATAAAGTGGGCCTGATTGATAGAGTAAGTCAAAAAAAAAAATACTTTAAAATCTAATGAATTTTTACTCATATTAAGCAAATACTTTAGATGTATGACTTTGATAACGATTTTGAAACATTCCATACCGGTATACCAAATCCTAGCGTTTCTGGTCTATATGCTACCTATAGGGGTAACAAGGATTTGCCACACTGGAAGGGAGATCACTGTAGCAACATAGAAATGGCTTCGGATGGTGTCAAGTTTCCTAGCTTTATACAACCAAACGATTCCCTTAAATTCTTTAGAAAAAGCATGTGTCGTCCTATGAATTTGGTATGTTTTAGAAATGCCATTATCGAAAAGCTTTGTTTTTTTTTTTCTAATAATTTTTTTATATTACAGCTTAGACACAATGATGAGCGCGTTAATGTGGGTAGTTTATCTGGTTATAGATATGTTTTTGAAGAAAATGCTTTAGATAATGGACGTATCAATCCTGAAAATAAATGCTACTGCAGACATGGTACGATTTTTTAATTCTTTTTAAATTCGATTATTTACGGGCTAACGATACATCAAATTTAAATCTATAAAAATAATTAACGGCAAAATGATGGATGATTAGTAAAGCTTGCAATAGATTAATCAATTATTAAAATTTTCCTCATTTTAAACTAGTCAATACTGTTTGGTCTGTTAGTGGTATTAATAGCAATATAAATTCATATTTATTTTCGCCATAAAAAATTAATTGCTAATTTTGTAAAGATAATTGTTAGAGATATTTTGCAAATAACAGTGAATAGTACTGATTAGTATTATGATAAATTATTATTTTAAATAGACAAATAGTTAGTTTCAGGACGGTTTTCGTTTAGTTATTCTTAATGAAAAATATAATTTCAACAATTGTAAAGCAACATTTATAAAACAGTAATTAATCATATAAATTACACTTTAGGAAATAATTACAACCTAAAATGAATTTTTAAATGACTAGACAAAAAAAAATAAAAATCTATAGATGATTTCATTCAATTTCTAGAGAAAATATTTTACAAAATTTCTAAATTACAATTAATAATGATTTCAGTATCTCTTACATATGAGCCTGGCCATTAGAGGGTTAATTGTTTTTCATATATTCTGATAAATTTTGTTGAACTTTTATAAAAACGTGATTTTAAATTTTGGTTGTTTGTCAACCAAAAATATATAAAAAAAAAGTTCCATTAAAAATAAACTTATAAAGTGACGTCAAATTAAATTTAAAAAAAAAAAAATTCATGAATAAACTCACTACTGCTACTACTACTACTACTACTACTACTACCTGTAAAACTGCATTTTGATCATGATAATGACACTGTGGTCTGTAGTAAGAGAAAAACGAAATCTTGCAAATGAAAAAAGGAGGCGTATTTTGAAATAATAGTGATACAGTAGGCAATAACGACTGTAGGAATTGCACTTACTATTTACAAATTTCAAATGTTTGTCTGATATTGATGCTTTGTAGTTTTATTAGAATTTTTTGCATATGTTAATAGAAATTTAAAATATCTGTTAATTCAACATGTTAGAAACGGTTTAACGACTCTACATGGCTGCTTATTAATGTACGTTTGCATTTTATATTTCAACTTTACCTACCCCAACAATAAAAATATAAATCATTTCGAAAATTTCCATTACGGCGACGGAATGATGAATCATTTCGTCGTCTGTAGCTTTTAAAATAAAATAAACAACAAGAAGACAAAAAAATTCCTTTCACTAATTAATTCTCCAGTGTATTTATGTATATTGTAATCATTGTTTTCATTTTTATTTTATTTTATTTTTTTAAAGGCTACTGTCAACCTGCTGGCTTAATTGACGTCACTGATTGCTACTACGGCTTTCCTATTTCACTGAGTTTTCCACACTTTATGGATGGCGATGCAGGTCTACAAGAAAACATAACTGGTTTAAAACCCGATAAGGAACAACATTCATCAGAATTTATAGTACAACCGGTAAGTGAAATATAGTATGCACATTGAATGATTCTGTTTTTAATAATTAATTTGTAAAATGGATTTTAAATTTAATTGAAAATAACAAGGCATTACGTAGACAAAATGTATAAAACAAGTCAGTTATTTTCAATAGAAACCATAAACCGTTTATATGCAAGTTCGTCATATTAGCTTTGCATGCAATTTGTTGTATTTCTTCGAGACAAAATTTGCTTAAAGTTTATGTATAATTGTAGTATAATTATAATAATGTTTTTATTTAATAAATAATAACACTAAATTCTAGGAAATAGAATAAAACTGTAAAAAAAACACTTTCAACATTCAAAAATACATATCTGTCTGTCCAAGATGCATCTTTAGTATACTCAATCGGCATTTTCATGTTGCAGTAACCTGTGATTATATGTAGATAATTGCAGTATAATTTATTAAAAGAACTTCATTAAAATGCTAAGTTAAACTGGCCGTTCACATTCACTTTATAAAATATATACGTATGTAAGTGCACACATAGGTATGTATGCATTTTATATACATATGTATATGCATAGATACATACATATATGCACACGGAAATTAAATTGAAATTTAAATACTTAACTAGTGTGGGGGAAGAATATAAAATAAAGTAATTAAATCACTTGTATTTTGTAGAAATAAATATCACACCAATATAACAGCAAACATAAAAAGCAAATAATATATTTATTATTAACAGCAACAAAGCATAGTTGCCAACTTTCAAACTTTCTTTTCATTTAGTTCTATGCTGAAATAGTTTTCACAAAACCATCAATAAAATCCCCTTAAACGTTATTTTTTAACTCTTTCTTATGTTGATGGAATTTATAATTCAAATTTAACTGTTTTTTCGAATGTTTAATAATAAAAAAGGCTTCAACTTCCTCCCTGCAGACAACTTCATCTAAAAAAAAAATAAAAGAAAAAAGCCACCCTGACCCTTCTCGCATACCTCTGGCGATGATGACAAACATCAGACGAATGATCAGGAAAAACACGCCATATACTGGAAAAAAATTATAAAGCTAAACTAAAGATCACCACCAATAATCAAGGATCACTACAAAAAAAAATCATACTCGTATGGAGGAAGTCACAGCGGATTAATCATCTACTTAGCTTGCAATATCAAATTGATTAAAGAAACTGAAACAAAGCAATAGATGCTTTATAGAAAGCCAATATGCTCCCTAGAGGAGTGACGGAGAAACAAAACTGACATCATATGTGATGTGACGTGCATAATAATTTGAATAATTTTGTATAATAGTTTTGAAATTCAAAAATTCAATTGAATTTATTTTTTTTATAAGTCATCTGCATTAGCCCATTAAAGGCCAAGAGTGTCATATTGCACTCAAATGAATCCAGTTTATAATGACATTTAACTTAAACTGAGAGAAATTATAGATGATATTACTTTTTATGCTCCGTTATACATAATTTTACTTATTAACATTCAAATCTTATGCCCAGAAACACAATTACTAAGAAGCTATTGATAGTATTGATAAAAATGCCGTGTCCACTAATGGGTTAAAGTGGAGTGTGTTTGCATAAAAAAAAATTCTAGCTTAGTTTTGGCTAAAGAATTCTGTTTATGAAGCAATCACGTTCTTAATTTTATGATGAGAACTTTTTGTGAGTTTCAAATCAAATTTTAAAACAATTGTCACATATTTAAAAGTAACCAGTAAAACTTCTTATAATAACAGTTTCTTATTACTCACTAATGAATAATTATTAAAACAACAATTTAAAAGTGTTTTTAATCTACTGAGATTGCATTTAAATTATGGCTTCGTAAATATGAAAATAGTAAAATAGTATGGAAAATTTTAGTCGTATGAATATTATTAATTCATTAATAAATAAGTTTTATTACAAAATCAAAAGTTTCTGCTGTTCTACATAGTAATTACTAGAGATATACTCCGTGTAAAAACTTATCGAAATTCAGATCAGCTTTTTACAATATATTAAGAAAGCTTAGTCATAATAATACGCATATACAGCCAGTTCTGTTTTTACACAATTGATACGTTTCAGGAGAAACTGTGATAAAAAAAGACATGAAGTTTAGTGAAAAGACGACGATTGGTTTCATATCCTTCAATCCTTTATAAAATATGTACTAAAAACCAAATAATTCACAAATGGTTTTATATAAAAACCAAATTCAATTTATATATGCATTTAAAGCATGTTTATTTTACGAAAACAAAAGACAGTTCAAATCTCACATAGATGTAAAATTGTCGCAGTCCAGAAGACAATAAAATTAATTAACAAAAGGTACATAAGCCAATTCTTAAAATAAATTAGAAATCTCTCAAAATGTATAAATAAAATTAATTTTAAAAATTGCCAAGTTCAATAGTTCTAAAATTAAAACAATTTTCTTTAAAATTTTAATCAAATAGCTTTTTCAAACCATCCTTAATCAAATAAAGTCACGCAAAAAAAAGAAATCCGGTTTTTTTTTCTATACCGTGTTATTTCAAAAAAATCCTCTTTTGTTCTAGAACATTTCAAAATAGACCGTGTAGAGACAGAATTGGGTGTAGAACAAAACAAAAAATTTAATTTTAACATGTCCATGTTATTTTCACAGACTTTCTTCTTCTTTGATATAAAATGTTTCTCATTTTATTTTATTGCTGCACAAATAAGAGCGATAAATTAAAATGCAATTTAACGTTTAATTTTCTTTGAAATTGCTTGTAATTATCAATGTAAAGCAATTAAAATTATAATTCATAGCTGTTATTTTTATTATGAATATTAAAAACTAATTATCTATAGAAAGGATGTTTTTATGGAGTAATTTAAAAATCAAAACAAATGAATTGAATAAACTAATGCATAGTTAATGATTTTAATTTCATTTTAAAGTAAAACGATATTGACAAATGATTTAATTGCCATTTAAAGTCAAAGTTAAAGCAGATATGTGTACTACTCGTATACTAATGTGGGAGGTATTTGAGATAGGAAGAAACTACCAATTTATATCAATTATAAAAAATAAATAAAATTTATGTCTTATACTTTGTTGTCGACATGACATGTTTTGGATGTTTATTTCCGTAGGATTTTTTCTTGTATTATTAAAATTTTAAAAAAATTGTTTGTATATTGTTTGTCGATTGTATATTTTAGTTGCGCTAAAAGCTATCATAACTTTTTACAAAGTATTAAAAGCAAATATTTCTTTATAATGATACGTTAGAACAATTATTTAATTACCAGCTGACTATACAACGTCACATTTCTAGTAATCAATCAAACATCTCAATAATATTGAACGTGTGTCTAAAAATTAAAAAAATGCAAACTTGTTTAAGGAAAAAATTTAAAATACACTTACATACATATACATAGTATGTAGAATGTATGTATAATCATAATAAAAAAGTAATTAAGCTATAACCAGCGTGATGCTGTGTAGTTTTGAAATCAACAATAACAATAAAACTAAAACGATTTTAAAACGAAAATGTTCATTTTTTTTAACCTTTTTTTTGTACAAAAATTATAGTTGTAAGATTAGCATTAAATATTTAAACTTGAAATTCTCACTTCAAGCAACAAATTTTTTCACATTTTTCAATTCTGTTCCGGTGACCTATATTTTGTTGTTATTGTATGGAATTTTCCTCAATAACAAATTTAAATGCTACGAATTAGATAGAGCAAAGGCTAAAATATTTTAATAATATATATATATATATGTATATATATATGTATAAATAAATAAATAAATAAATATATATATATATATATATATATATATATATATATATAAACATATATATTTATATTTAATATTTTATTTTTTTTTATTTTATATTTAATATTTTATATATACATATATATATAGATACATATATATATACATATATATGTACATATATATATGTACATACATATACATATATATATAGTTGGCTCGTGTTAATAATAAATATGTATAATCTTATTATTTAATTATCTTTCTTATTTCAGGAATCTGGTCTACCATTATCCTTGTCGGCTAAAGTCCAAATCAATATGCATTTGAAGGATTTATCAGCATATAGCAGAGTCAAACGTTTTAGCCACCTAACAGTACCCATGTTATGGTTCGAAATTGTAAGTATTTTTATAAATAAAATACGCTTTTAAAACTTTGCAGCTCATATTTATTTAAATTAATTCTTTTTAGATGATGCCCAAATTACCTGAGAATTTGGATAACAGATTTAATTTCTACCTTAATTATCTGCCCTATATAGATCCAATAGGATTTTGGGGTGGCCTTGCTGCCGGTTTATCTCTACTCATTTACGCTGTAACACGTGCCACCTTAAGAATGTCCTCCGTGGATAAAACGCCTAATCGCTTAGAAGTAAACTATGGTCGTGCCAATCTATTGCATGCTAACAATGGCATCTACAAGCCTTGTGAAATGAAATTAATAACGACAAACGAAAAACCAAATACAATTCTAAGTAATAGTGGCCATGAATCTGACGATATGTATATAGAATTAAATCCTGAAAATAAAACGAAACTACCAAATCTACGCTCTAAAAGAGGTTCATTTGCCTTAGAACTGGAACCGGCACTCGAATCGAGTACTGATTCAAGTTCAGGTGATGAGGGTAATGAAAGTGAAACCGTAACATTGACTTTGAGTCGTAACTCATCGTCATCATGTTGCCATGGTATTAACAATTGCTGCATGGATAACCTCAAAACAGACAGTTCAAAATCGAATTCAACAACCGATGAGGATGGCGAAGGCGATGGCAAAGGAGAACAACAGGTAAGATTTAAGCAAATATGAGTTGAAAACAAATTCTGCCAAAATTTATTTATAAAATTGACTTGAAATTGAAAAACGTTGGTATTTAAGACCATTGAATTGTTTTTGCTTTTCTTAAACACGCGAGTAAATATACAAAACTAATCATAACTCAATACTTGAATGAATTGCGATGATACGCTTAATATTGCGTTGAGAATAGTTAAGAATTACCTCCTCTCTATGCTATGACAATAATTAAAACTTTTAAACGTTCATTGCATACAATACATACTTTAATATGTGAATAAATTATTTGTTTTCTTTACGCAAATTATGTTGATTGAAATAAAAATTATTATCACTTTTTTATTTCTAAATCATTTGCCTTAAAATAATTGTAGATTTCCATAAAATTAATATGTATGTATTTACTTTTCATGCTAATGTTCATATTAGAATCGCTATTTGATTTTTTCTTTCAGCAGAATTGCTTTAAAAAATCTATGTCTTTTCGAAAACAAAACATCGTATTAATAAAAATATGATTTTCTTTCTTCGTTACAGACTGGCCATCATCGCTTTAGTGGTAGCGGCTATAGAAATACTCTAGCAGAATCTAATGAAGATTTACACCATACAGCAAAAATAACAGCAACAACAAAACCAACAATTAAAACAACAAGTATTCAAAAATAAAACTTGGCCTTATAATAAAAATGAAAAAGGAAAAAAAAATAATTCGATAGCGCCATTGAGAGAATTTTAACTTTCATATGCACACACGCGCAATTTTATTCTACTATATAAGACTTTCTTCTTATTTCGTATTTAATTATAAGAGGTTAATTTTAAAGAAAAAAAGGGTTATTTATATTGTTCCATATATACTTACATACATCTATCGAATACAATATACTGTGATAAATTATAAAACATCATCTCCTTCACTTTATCATTCTTTTACTCTTTAAAATTGTGTGGAATTTCAAGGATTTTTATAGGTTCTTTTAAAGTGTAATGGTTCTAAGTTTTAAATTATAATTATATAAATAAGGGTTAAGAATTTTAAAATTTTCAAAGTTAACAAATTTTATTTAAACAATATTTTTATCCCAAGTTTTCGTTAGTGTTTTCACATCATAATGGCACAAAACATTCTACCTCTGTGAGGTCTTAACCAAATCTTCATAAATTTTCATATTTATACATACATTCCTTAAGATACATATGTACATATATATACATACATATTACACACGTATGTATACATATATGACCATACAACTTTATATTATTTTATTTTGTTTTTTATATAAAAACTATTCTGAATTAATATAAAAAACAAAAGAATCACATTAGATTGATTTGGTATTATAAAAAAACTTCTTATATTTGTATGTATACCTAGATATACTTATATTTATACATAAATATTTATTATTACAGTAGTGCTGTGATTTTGTGTTTTTCTTTTTAATGCCATTTCCAATAAACAACAATTTGTTAATTTTATAATAGAAAGTGCACAATTGATAATACAGTACTTATGTATACATAAAAATGTATGTTGTTCAACATTGTTCATTTGCTAAATATTGTCCAAATTGTAAAATATGATTTAAAAATTTTAAGCGACTAATTAATATTTTATTATTGCTATTTTAATTTTAAATTAATTTACATACACATACTTTTGTATAATTTAGAGAATGGCTTTATAACCTCAAAAACTTGAATAAATAAAAAAGAAAAATTAAAAATTACAAAATCATGGTTTTATTTAATTGTAAAGTCTTTCATTAAGCGATTACTATCTTTATATTTATAATTTAGAGAATGGCTTTATAATCTCAAAAACTTGAATAAATAAAAAAGAAAAATTAAAAATTACAAAATCATGGTTTTATTTAATTGTAAAGTCTTTCATTAAGCGATTACTATGTTTATAATTTATATAATTCAGGCCAAAAGAAGTTGATAATTATCGATCTGGAATGAAGTTATAATATCAAATCGTGACATTATCTTCATGCATTAGACGCCCTTAAAACTCTTTTGGTAGTGGGTGTCATTTTTTGATTTATTTATATCAAATTCAGAACTTCCTACTATTACCGTTCCAAAGATATACAAAAAACAATACTTACTTTATATGGGAGCTGCCACTCCCACTTATTTAATTTCGACCGTATTTCAGCTCAACATTCCAATTAGAAAGACCGAATGTCATTGTACACATAAAACATTACGATTCATGGTTTGTTAAGTTTATGCTAAGTTTCCTTTTTATATAGTATTACTTAAATCTCATATCAGAGACAACTATAATTTACATATACTATATACCAAAAAGCTAGTAACTATTCTACTAGCCCGTCGGCGGATGTGGGTTCAGAGACTCTGGTCATCGCGCCGAACATATGGTCTTAGTTACCCTGTTTGTTATAGTTATAATATAATTTATATTGTATTCTAATTTAAGTAAATAAATAAAAAATACAATATGTACTACAATGCAACAGACAGCATTAATGGTTTTATTTAATCACCAGCGCTGTCAACCGCTGAATTTAAAAAAGCACTAAAGCGAGAAAAAAAACGCGTAATTTAAAAAAAGCACTAAATTCAACATTTTAAAATTTTATTTATATATAAATTCCTCATATTTAGAGGGTTGTTTTTATTTCATTTTATTAAAAATATTATAAACAATAGCATTTCGGTTCTTTTAAAAACAAAAACAAAATAATAATATTCATTGTCTTAACTTTACTGTGTACTTTCTACCATATAAAAACGTTATCAGATGTAACATATTTTGATGCAAATATTATTTCTGACATTTTTTTTTTTTTTTTTTTTTTTGATATTGGTTCACCATAATAAAAACAACAAATGTATGTAGCTTTTGTTAAATAATTAGTTGCTGTAATGGCAACACCACCTCATAGCATATGCCGAATACAAATTTAAAAACTTTAACTGTTACTGAAATTCAAAAATCAAGGCTTACCACGTAAGGGAGGTGCTATGCTTACTTATCTAATGCCGAATACTTTGTGACTGATGATTTGTATTGGCAATGAAGTCACTTAGACCAAATTCAAAAACTCTACTATCACCGTTCCCAAGATGTGCAAAATTCAATATTTACTATTTTTTAATTTAAAAAACTTATGCCGCTGTTGTATGGTAGGAAAGACACCCGCTTACAAACCAAGAGGTCCTCGGTTCAATTCCAGGTCAGACCATCTGACAATTTTCAACAACAGCATCACCTCATAACATTGCTAGAGCTACTAGTTATGAGTATTTACGCTATGGAAAACTTCTCCAGCCAGTTTTCACCAGTCTACCAATGGTTACAGTAGGTTTAACATGTTTGTATTTAAATATTTTAAGTTTTATCAACCGATGTACAAAGAAAAACTAGGTTTTGGCAATAACTATCACCAATTTACCAAGATAATAATCCAAAGCAAAAAATGTTATATAACTAACCTCAAGGAATAGAGCCATGACATAAACACAATAATTGCCTTCTGGAATTATCTTGATAATGAATTGAGATAACAGCATATTTTTTCCAAAATCTGAAGTAAAGGTTAGTATTATACATACATATTTAAATTTACACTTCTTTTTAGATTTTTTATTACTATTTGAAATAATGATATTGTGCCACTAAAAAAACAAAAAAGCACTAAGCACTAACTCGAAAATTTTTCGCGTCGAAAGTTTTAAAAAGCACTAAAAACAGTGATTAAACAAACGAGTTGTGAACGCCGTTAAAATTTTATTTAATCATTCAAAATAATCACCTGTAAAGTATATTGTAATATTTAAATTTTTCAAAAATAACTGAAAATACAATATAAATTAAAACAATTAGCTTTCATATATAATTTCTTAAACAATTTTTCCAAGGTAACTTAAAAAATATGGCAGCTCTATCTATTAATGTCACAAAATTTATTAAAAAAGCATAACAAAAAAGTTTTCGATAATTTATTAAAAAAAATTTAATTAATTTTTAATTTTATTTAATTGAACACAAAATTAAGTATAATTGAAATTCATTTTTTTATTATAAAAAATATTAAAAAAAGGTAACTTATAAAATAGTTTTATACAATATTTATGCCAAAGACGTTTTCATTTAATACTTATATATAAACTAAAAAAAAAATATTTTTGTGACCGCATAACTTGACTTGTTGCTTCTCTTTAGAAAGAGAATAAGACACAGGAAGAGATAGAGCAAGAAATTTATTTTGAGCAGGGACGGCATTTAAAATTGAAAATCGTAGCAAAAAGCTTAGGAAATTGTACTTTCTTCTAAACGTCATATACATAAAAGAGGGCATTAAATTTTATTTGTCCTATAACAAAGCTGAAACATGTAAGTGTATGGTGATCAAAAAGAAGAAATATGCAGGTTTTCAATTCAATTTCAAGGTCAGAATTTCATTTTGGATAATAACTAAATATTTTTGTATCAAAGCACATACAATTTTTTGAACTTACATAAATAATCCTTTTAATTAGTATCGGTCATTTTCATCTTTGACAGCTCAGCTATTTTCGTGTAACTATCAAACGTTCAGTTTGATCTATAATTTAACCATAAATTGTATTTCAAACGAACAACGCTTATAGATTATTGAATTTTATTATCAAAATTCAGTTGGATAAACATCCACTTTTTAACGGAAAATTGGGTTCAGCGACGAAGCTCATTTCTGGATGAATGGATACGTGGACAAGCAAAATTGATATGTTTGATGTGAAGAGAAGCCAGAAGCATTGCAAAAACTGCCAATGTTTGGTATGGATTATGAGCCCGTGACATCATTGGACAGTACTTTTACAGAGACGACGAAAGAAGAACTTTAGTGTGAATGGCGAGCACTAACGTGCGATGATTAATTCTTTTTTGGTGCCCAAAATGGAAGAGCTGAATTTGGCTGACATGTGGTTTCAACAAGATAGTGCTACATGCCACACAGCAGGTGAAACAATGGCCCAATTTAGAGGCGAGTTCGGTGAACAGTTTATTTAACGTTTGGCCGGTCAAATGGCCGCCTAGGTCGTGCTAGATAATGCCTTTAGGCTATTTTTTGTGGGGCTACGTTAAGCCTCATGTCTATAGGGACAATTCCGCAACAGTTGGCGCGCTGGAAGCTAATATTGAAGAATTTATTAGGCAGATATGTTGGAGAGAGTATGCCAAAATTGGACCAGCGTATGAGTCATTTGATGCGTAGCAGCCGTCAACATTTACATGAAATCAATTTTAAACATTAATTATGTAGAATGTTCTATCGACTCAAGTAAACATTTCATACATTTCTCTAAATTGTGTGTTTTTTAAATCATATCCGAAATCTCCAAAAAATCACCCGGTATAAAAGATTGCAATATGTAGACTGTTTGGTAGGCCTTTTGTTTCGTTTATATTCTGGAAGGGATTCTTTGCGTATTTGCATATGTTTGTAAAAATGTTAAGATTCGGCTTTCCATTTTTAAAAGTAGTAGGAAAATTTATTAGAAATCGCTGAGAGTTGAAATTTGCGATTTAAACTTCCTGAACTACATCTAAATTGCCACTGATGCACCATTGTATTTTTAAAGTTAAATAGTACTCAAAAAGGTATTAATTGTACCAGTCTTGCCAAACCTGATGTAGAGAATTGTTAACAATATGTTAAGCATTCTACAGCCGGTAATATCTGAATGAATATTTTTAATGCTACTCTTATTTATTTATAGTTTTAAGCAAATTTCGTTAAATACAAAACAAAAGAAATTCAGTTTTAAAAGTCAATATGCAAATCATATCAAAATTTATGCTTACTTTAAAGGTTTGTATTTTCTAAAATTATCATATTCTATAAATTAAAAAAAAAAATAATAATATCATATGTATATCCAGATTGATACTCTTGAGCGCACTATTCCAAATCTATCAACAATTTTAAACCAACAAACTAAACATTATAGCTGCAATAGAAAAAAACCTCCTAAGAAAAAACTTAAACAAAAACTCTTAAAATTTCCGGCACTTAAGCTCGAGGAAACTATACCAAAGTATTTGAAATCGATTAAACCTTTTTTAACTTCAGATGAATATGAGGAAGCTGAATGCTATACAAAAGCGTTTGCGGAAGGTGAAGGTGCCAAATTGCAAAAAATATTAGAAAAAGTTGCTAGTAAAGAAGTTAATTGGCTTGCTCCTAGATGGCTTAAAGTAGCCTATTTGGGCTATCGAGATCCAGTTACTGTTTATTCAAGTCCTGCCATGACTTTTCCTATAAGTAAATTCAAAAATGATAATGACTACTTCATGTATACAGCCAAGGTCATAATGGGCTTGATAAAATTTAAAAAATTGGTAGATGACGGAAAAATGGCAATACAAAAGATAGGCAAAAACGAACTGGATAATTCTCAATTTGGAAAGGTATACGGAACATGTCGTATACCTAAGGAAGGAGTAGATGGAATAGAATATTATCCAGACTCAGATTATGTAGTAGTTATACACAAAAATTATGTAAATCAACTCAGACTCTCCTTTTAAAAATTGTTTTCATAATAACATATTTTTAGTTTTATAAACTTCCTGTTTACAACAAGGATTTCAAGATTTTAAATGCGGATGTCTTATTTAAACAATTAAAAGCTATAGCTGATTCTACTAAAGATTTTGGCCCACCTATAGGTCTGTTGTCCACTGATAAACGTGACAATTGGGCAAAAGCTTATGCAAAACTTATTGAATGGCGACCAAATTGTCAAAATGTTAAAATTATACAAAAGTGCTTATTCACAGTTTCTTTGGATCAAAAGGTATCATTCAATGAGTGCGATAAATTTAATGTTCTTGGTACCCAGTTGGTGCATGGTGGAGGTTCTAAGCAAAATAGTGCCAATAGATGGATGGACAAAACAATACAAGTATTTTTTATTCTCATTTTTTTCATTTACTTGATTAATTCTAAATAAAATATTTGCAAAATAAGCTATAATATAATTCTTGGAAAACGAATACTAAAACTTAGAATTTGTACTCAGGTTATTGTAAATCCTAACGGTATGAGTGGTTTTTGTTATGAACATTCGCCGGCAGAAGGCCAACCTATTGCAATGATGACTGACTATGTTACAAAGATATTGTAAGTATTTTACCACATCCGGCGTTGCGACTGCACCACAATTAGCAATAAATTCTTAACAATAAATTCTAGCCCAAAAGCATCAGAATTTAAAGACGGAGTATCAAATGATTATGAAAATTTTTCAAAAATAGAATTGGAACCAAAAGGAATGGAAAATTTTTTCAAAATAGCCCAAAAAACTGTCGACGATTTGGCGAAGGAAATGCATTTATATGTGAAACATTACACCAGTTATGGCAAAGAATTTCTTAAAACTCAAAAATTAAGTCCTGATAGTTATATACAAACTGCGTTACAATTTGCTTTCTATAAGTAAAATCTATTATGTCAGATATATTATACACAGTTGAATTTACTTTTTTCACCCTTTTTGGCGCTATAGGTTACACAAATATCCGACAGCTCAATATGAATCAGCCCATTTACGTATTTATTATGAAGGACGTACAGAGACTATACGTTCGTGTACTGTTGAAGCAGTCGCCTTTGCTAAAGCTATGCTAAATCCTGTGGGTTCTAAAGAAAATCGTGCAGTTCTATTGCGTGAAGCTGTCAAAGCACATCGCAATTATACAACCTTGGCCTTGCAGGGTCGCGGCGTTGATCGTCACCTTTTGGGACTTAAGTTAATGGCTATTGAAAATAATTTGCCTATTCCATCATTTTACACTTCAAAAGCTTTTGTCAAAAGCTCTCATTACCGCTTATCAACTTCTCAAGTTGCAACTGGCAATGAAGCATTTATGTGCTATGGCTGCCCAGTTAAAGACGGTTACGGTTGCTGTTATAATCCAAGAAAAAATGATATGTTTTTAGCTTGTTCATGCTGGAGGTCAAATGAAGAAACAGATTCCGTATCTTTTGTAAATTCTCTAGAAGAAGCATTAGATCAAATGCAAGCCTTGTTAAAGAAATAAACTTATAAAGCAGACCAATGTTAACCAAATTATTTAAACATATACTTCCAATAAAAATTATTTATATTTTATTTTAAAGCGTTTTTAAGTCGTTCAATACTTTGTTATAATGCCTTGAATATAGTAAAATACACATAAAAATCGATGTTTCTCTTTTGAATATGTTTCCTTTTTAAACGAACCCAACAGAAGAATTTGCCTATGATCTAAAGAGAAACTTGTTTTACTTCTTGATCAAGAGTTCAATGCAGTTTTTTTATTTTTATTTTATTTTTTATATTTTTATTGTTTTGTATTTCTATCAACAAATTTGATAAAATTAACCGACAGGCCATAGAAATAGTTCATTTATATACTGGTTACTCACAAAACTTGATCAAAATATTGATTACGTGGTTAACTTTTACATTTTGTTACTTTAATTAGTTAGTCTTGCAGTTAATCTATTTTCTTTAACACCAACTCTGCATGTGTAAAATTGTATTTAATTAAACTAACAAGCGAAAATAAATAAATTAAAAACAATTTGTTAAAAAAGAGATTTTCAGCGTTGTAATTCAAATAAGCGATAGTAGCTTAAATAATTTTGCTTGATTATGTTCAAAAATCAAAGGTGAATTTCTGGTTTTTCAAATAATTTCGTTTTCAACTTTATTTTGATTTTTAGTCAATTGGAAGTAGAAGACATTAGCAATAATATGCCCATTTTAACACGTAGAGTTTTAACTAACTTGGTAAGTGGAATTCATATACAGTACATATGAAGCATATCTTCGTTTTTTTTTTTTTAATATTGTTTTTATCAAAATTTTAGACAAATAATGTCTTATATAGTACGTCTTTGAAGGCATATTCTAAAGCCTTATGCAGTGCAAGTTTACCAACAAAAGGCCAAAATTATAGCACTGAAGTGAAGCGACAAAATCTACTTAAATTCCCTGCTTTGAAACTGGAAGAAACCATACCAAAATTTTTAAAAACTGTAGAACCTCATCTTACTAAAGAAGAGTTGGCAGAAACTAAACGTATAACAGAAGGGTTCCAGAGAAATGAGGGCGCTGAATTACAAAAAATTCTTGAAAATGTGGCCGAGTCTGAAGAAAACTGGTTGGCTCATAGGTGGCTGAAAACAGCCTATTTAAGTTATCGTGACCCAGTCACTGTATTTTCAAGTCCAGGCATGACATTTCCTTTGCAACATTTCAAAAATGCTGAAGATTATTACATATACACCGCCAAGTTAATACAGGGCTTAGTGAAGTATAAAAAGATTGTTGACGATGGTAAAGTTCCTGTAGTTAAAATGGGTAAAAATGAATTAGATAACTCGCAATTTGGAGCCGTATATGGAACATGTCGTATTCCACTACCACAACAAGATGCTTTAGAATATCATTCAAACTCCAAACATATTGTAGTTATCTATAAAAATCATGTAAGTATGATGTTGATTAATTAATTCTTCTTATCCTTTAATCTTTAATCTTTCTTTGTTTGAACAACAAAGTTCTTCAAATTGCCAGTTTATAATAGAAATGGTGAAATTATAAATGCAAAACATATCTCTCAACAATTGCAACAAATTGCCAATTCTGAGAAACATCTTGGTTTGCCTATTGGTTTATTGTCTACCGATAGCCGTGATAACTGGGCTGCAGCTTATGTGGAACTAATGAAATCGTCGACAAATGCCAAAAGTGTAAAAGCAATACAGGAGTCACTATTCACAGTTTCGCTGGATGAAGTTGTTCCGTTTACAAATGAAAGTGTTTATAATGTATTGGGTCTTCAATTAATCCATGGTGGTGGCAGTAGCAAAAATAGTGCCAATAGATGGATGGATAAAACGATACAGGTAAAGTGTTAAAAAAAATTATACGAGTAAAAATTTAAAGTTTATTTTTTATTTTATTTTTGGAATTTTTTAGGTTGTAGTCAATCCGAATGGTATGAGTGGTTTTTGTTACGAACATTCTCCTGCTGAGGGCCAACCTATTGCCATGATGACTGACTACATAAACAAGATTTTGTAAGAGTTATAAACATTCATATTATAAAAAATACATATTTAACTCGTTTTTTTCTTCTAATGAAAGCCCTGCTCCTGAAGAGTTTGAAGATGGTGCCAACGATAACTTTGAATCCTTCTCAAAATTATCTTTAGATCAACCTACAGAAAAGTTGCAACAACAAATTAACACAGCTTTGAATAACGTAAACAAGCTAGCCGAAGATTTACAATTAGAAGTTCTTCAATACAAAGGATATGGCAAAGATTTCTTAAAAAAACAAAAACTTAGTCCAGATAGTTTTGTTCAAATGGCTTTACAATATGCTTTCTACAAGTACATTTATTATAAAAATATAAAAACATTGAAAATTAAGTATTATATTCTTTTTCAGGTTGCATCAATGTGCCGGTGCTCAATATGAAACGGCTCATTTGCGTATTTACTATGGAGGTCGTACAGAAACTATCCGTTCGTGTTCCAATGAATCGATGGCCTTTGCCAAATCCATGATGGATTCAAAGTGTTCAGATGAAATTCGCGTTGATTTACTACGAAAAGCTGTGAATGCTCATCGTGAATATACTAATATGGCATTGCAAGGACGTGGTGTTGACCGCCATTTATTGGGCTTAAAACTTATGGCAATTGAGAATAACAAACCCATACCTAAATTCTATCAAACGCCTGGTTATATTAAGAGTGCTCATTACCGAGTGTCGACCTCACAAGTTGCCTCTCCCAACGAGGCATTCATGTGCTATGGTCCGCTAACACACGATGGCTACGGTTGTTGCTATAATCCTCGAAACTCTGACATATTTTTAGCGTGCTCTGCTTGGCATTCTAATGACCAAACTTGTGCCAAAAGATTTGCCAAAGCTATAAGTGAAGCTTTAACTAGTATGCGTGACTTATTAGAAAGAGCGGGAGAAAAACCTAAATCCAAATTGTAAATTATAGCATAACTCTAAACTTCATTGCTTATAACATTTTTAAGTTAAAAAGTGAATAATAAAAAAAGAAATAAAATATTTTTCAGCGAAAATTTCGTATTTATTTTACAAATTCTATTATTCTAATTTAATTGGCTGGCTCATCACATTGTATTTTAGACTTCACATTTATTCAGGTGCTAAAACATTTTTGCTTAATCCTTTTTACAATGATAACAACTGCAGGAGATAGCAGACTGAAAGGTGAAATTGCGCATGCCACCCATGCATAGGACACGTTTTTGTATCTGTTAATTAGTTAAATAAATTCTTAGAACTGGGAACACATATATGTATATGCACAATATAATATACCAACCTCTTCGGACTCCATCATATTGCAACATTGACCTACAGATACTACTGGCTTCGGAGGCTTAAACAAAGCACCAACGCTACCCCAAGGCATTGAGGGAACTGCATACGATTCACAAAAGCCTCGGCAAGCATTTGTGGTTATATGAAACTCCACACAATCGGGTATGGAAATTTTACGTGTGTTTCCCACTTTATGACAGCCTGGCCTCAGCCAAGTCTCCTTGGCTAAGGACATTATACAAAACAACAATAATAACAAGGAAACAATTTTTATCGGAAACATTTTTGACTTGAACGCCGTTACTGCTTACGGATAAAAAAACAACAATTTTCTATTTTACTCTTCCGCGTTTACTCGTATCGTGGTTTAGTATTAGAACTCATTGCACTTATAAAAGTCTACTGGTTAGCTCTTAACTCTTTCACAGGTTTTTATTGCATTCCCATCAACAATTCAAAGGAAACACTTCATAGTTATGATCCTGCGCATTTGTACAGTTGTTTTTACTCTTTTACTGTTATAAAATTCTATTTCGTGTGTTTAATCGCTTAAAAAACAAATCTTAAGCATTTAATTTGAATAAATAATTATTAAAAGAAGAAATTTTAATTTTTCGTAATTCTATGTGAAAATTTGGTATGAGAAACAAATTTACAGATGGTTTTATTCTTTTATTATATATTTTCGTATCCTTTTACCCCTACAGCGGATCAAAAAAAAAAAAATGTTCTAAACGAAATACCGTCATTATTTCAGGATTTAGGCCAAAGTACAAGTTCCTCGACCAGACCACTAACATTTTTGTACTTGTGGACTCTATAAGGTGTGAGGCTTTTTTTGGAACCCTCGCAACCGCCTAGAAGATTTTCATTTAATAAATGAGATAGATACAAATACCTTGTCACGTAACTTCAGTGATATTCAACCTAAAGCTAATGATCTTATCATCGTAAAATTTTCAAATTCTTTTCACAGCGACATGATTGATGGACAAAGACTATAGCAATAAATAAACTACAAGTGTTTGCAAATACATACATACATATGTATATATTTCTCTAAATGGATGGAATGAATATATATAACAATTGAAGATATTAAAGTAATATATATGAATAGAATAAACTGGAATATAATATAATTATAAATTAGCTCAAATCCGGTATACAGTCTTTAAACAAACACAGAGCAACCCTTCCCGAGTTGGTAGGAGCCTTTGTGTTGTATACCTATAAAATATATTCCTCATAAGAAAAATTTTAGGGAATGCATTAAAATACATGATTTGTATTGACAACCAAGTCATTTAGACCAATTTCAGACTTTAAATTTCGCCCATATTTCGACTGATGATGTGTATTGACTTCGAATTTATTTAGACTAATTTCAGAACCTTCCACTATTACAGTTCCAAAGATATACAAAATTCAATATTTACTTTGTATGGGAGGTGCCAATCTTACTTATCTAATTCTGACAACTTTTTGAGTGATGTTATTTGGAAGTTATTTGGACCAAATTTAAAAACCTTCACTATTAACGTTCTTTAGATATACACAAATCAATATTTACTTTGTATGGGAGGTGCCATACCCACTTATTCAATTTCGCCCATATTTCGACTGATAATGTCGATTGACTAAGAAGTTATTTGAACCAAATTCAGAACCTTCCACTATTACCGTTCCAAATATACACAAAAAATAGTATTTACTTCGTATTGGAGGTGCCACTCCCACTTATCTAATTCCGCTCACTTTGTGACTGGTCATTTGTATTGACTACAAAGTTATTTGGACTATATTCAGAAACTCTTACTATTACCGTTTTACAGATATAGACATATAAATACAAATTTTATATGGGCCCAATTGAACATAAACCACCAGTGGAAGTACATCTTTCCAACGAATGTATTGGCTTGTAAATCGGCTTAGTAGTTCTCGAGTTATAAAATGATGAACATTGGACAACTTATTTTTATATATACAGATATGTATGTATATACATAGATAGTTTTTACCCGATGTACTTTATACAATACCCGCTTGGCTTCTGTTACATACAAACAGACATTAATTTACATATACTTTATAATATAATCTTATAGCAGTTTTCTGTTTTCAAGTAAAACAAAAGAAAGGATCATATTATTAATACTACCAACTAATACAACATATTTTTATTTAAATAATCAAAACTGAGTGTGAATACTATATTTTTGTTTTTTTTATGTATGAATTACTAAGTAAGAGTATATTTTCTGAGCCCTGCTTTTAATTCAGATATATGGAAATATAAATATCACTCGATTGTTTGTGCCTCCTTTTGATGACAATCAGATTTCAAAGTTTATAAAGTTGTGTCATTAATATTTTCCTTTCTTTCGGAAAATTTATATTATTATAATTTTTATTTTTTTAATTTAATTTATTTTAAGAAAAAACAAAACGCTTTTTCAAGATTGTATTGAACTGAACGGAAACAGTTTATATTATCGTTTTATTTAATTAACAACTAAATTATATAAAGTGAATTTCTAAAAGCATAAAAGGAGAATTTGTTAATAATATTACAACAATATTTCTTTTATTTTGTGGCATACATACATACGATAAGAAATAAAAAGAAATTCTTGCCATAGTCCACCAATTATTTTCAAAATTTTTATTGAATTGAAAATTCGTGTTATTTAAAAATCTACATTTTAAATCTGCAAATTTTATGAATCTATTTAAAAATTCTCAATTATGAATCGCAATATAAATAATATGCCAGAGAACCATGACGAAGGTGTTGTGGTGGTACCCGAAATTGACGCTGAAATGTCTGAAGAGTTAGATAATGACAACGACGAGAATCCTATAGCATCGAAAAGATTAAAAACTTCGATGAGTGATCAGGCTCTGAAAACTTTAAACGATTTGCGATGCAATAATTTATTGTGTGATGCGGTAATATCAGTATCAGATGCCTGCTTCAATGTACATCGCGCCATAATGAGTTCATGTAGCTCGTATTTTAGGTGAAAGGAAACATTAAAAAAATATGCATATATATTAATTTTTTATTGTTAATTTTAATACATTTTATCCTATTTTATAATCATCATTTTTAGAGCACAATTTACTGGTTTTAATTCAGTGGAAGCTAAGAGTTTAACCGAAGAAAATCGTCATGTTCATATACCAGGAATGAGCGGGAGTATTATGGAGCAAATTATACAGTATGCATATTTACGCAGATGTACTATAAATGCTGATAATGTACATGAGCTTTTAATATCGGCAGATTATGTTGGTATAATTGGCTTGGTAACGTTATGCAAACAATATTTAGCACAAATGCTAACACCAGAGAACTGTGTCAGTATAATGTCCTTTGCAAGGTATGTGTACGTGTTTGTGCGATTGTATGTGAATTTATACTCCAGGTATACTTCAATGTTTTATGCACTTTAAATATTTTCTATTGAAAGAATATGAAAAAAGCATTAAAAATATAAACCAGATAATCCTTTACTAATTGATTGATATTTTTCTTCTAATACGATTTTGATTGTATTCTCCGTTTTTTTTTTTAGATTTCGCTTTTTAGATGATTTATATGCCAAGGCCAGAAATTATTTATTACGTTACTTTATTGAAGTGGCTGCTAAAAATAAAGATGTTCTAGAGATGCACATAAATGATTTTTATGACATCATCAGTGATGACGAGCTGAATACAAGAGAGGAAGACAATGTATGGAAATTGTGCATTAAGTGGATAGACCACGATCCGGAAAACCGAAAACAGCATGTGGCTAAATTAATGCAGGCAGTACGTTTGGGATTAATGACTCCTAAAGTAGGTGGTGTCCGGTATTTTTCTTTTGTACTGTACAATTATAATTGCAGTGATTGCTAATTGCAGTGTTTTATGGAAGAGGTGAAGGAGCATCCATACGTTTTGCAATGTGAAGCAGCTAAACCATTAATTGTGGAAACTTTTAAATTTATGTATGATTTGGATATAATGAATCCCTCTTCTGGCGAGGTATAATTTCATATTTTTTCATATAGCGCTAACTTACATGTGCCCTTCCGTATGCCTTTTTCCAAAAAGCTTACGACGCCTCCCTTGGCTATGCCACGTTTACCGCATGAGGTAATATTTGCAATTGGCGGCTGGAGTGGTGGTACTTCTAAAGGTTGCATAGAAACATATGATACGCGTGCTGATCGTTGGGTTAATATACCAGCTGAAGATCCAGCGGGTCCTAGAGCATATCATGGCACCGCAGTCATAGGCTATAAAATCTATTCAATTGGGGGCTATGACGGTGTAGAGTACTTTAATACATGCCGTGTTTTTGATGCTGTCAAGAAAACATGGAAGGAGGTAATATTTTGAATCCTTTTTTTGTATACTTTTTACTCCATAATTTCGTTTTTGTTTTTTTATTATTCTTTAAGGTGGCTCCTATGCATTCTCGTCGTTGTTACGTTAGTGTAGCAGAACTTAATGGCTTAATTTATGCCATTGGCGGCTATGATGGTCATAATCGTCTTAACACAGTGGAACGATATAATCCCAAGACAAATCAATGGACCGTTATAACACCTATGAATATGCAACGATCTGACGCAAGCGCTTGTACATTGAAGGGGAAAATTTATGCTACTGGTAATATACGAAAAAATAATTAATTTTCTAAATATATCTTTATGTTGAGATTCCCAAATTGTTCTAAGAATAATTATATTTCGTTTGATAAAAAATTTTTGTTGATTTTTCATTTGATGAAACATATTTTTTGTTTTTAATAATTTTTAATAATTTTTATATTATATAATTTAGGCGGTTTTAATGGTCAAGAATGTTTAGATAGTGCTGAATTCTTTGACCCGAATACTAACGTTTGGACACGTATAACTAATATGAATCATCGACGATCAGGTGTATCATGTGTAGCGTTCCGTGGACAGGTCTATGTCATTGGTGGTTTTAATGGTACCGCTCGACTCTCAACCGGTGAACGTTATGATCCCGAAACACAAACTTGGTCATTTATACGAGAAATGAATCATTCTCGTTCTAACTTCGGCTTAGAAATAATCGATGACATGATATTTGCAATTGGTGGCTTCAATGGAGTCTCTACCATATCACATACAGAATGTTATGTAGCTGAAACTGATGAGTGGATGGAAGCCACCGATATGAATGTAGTTCGTTCAGCCTTAACAGCCAATAACGTGGCTGGTTTGCCAAATAAACGTGATTATATACACAAGGAAAGAGATCGTTTGATGGAAGAAAGACGTCAGCGTTTGTTAGCAAGTGCAATAGCTCGTGAAGACAATGTAGCCACTTCAAATATGTCGGTTGAAACACAAGATGCAGTTATGGATGATTACGATACACCCAATGAAGATGACGATGCAGATGATGAAGAAGATGCTTTACAAGATCTACCACAAATACAACAGGGACCACAAGCTTTTAACAACAATGAACATAATAGACTATTTCGTATGCAAATGAGAAATCAACGACTGGGTTCACATCATGAAATAAGAAGAAGATCATAAGATGATATTTAAGCAAAACAACAATAAATTATTTTAAATCATATAGACACCTAAAATGATATATTCGTACAAATTGAAAAGCGTAAAAGAAAGGAAAACGTGTTGTTATTTTAAAATTCTCTTTGACTCTGATAATAATAACATTGATAATTAAATATTAAAAAAAAACTCATACAGGAATTCAGTCAATGAAATCTTTAGTATAACATTCCCAATTAACATAACACATAAATAGAAATTGTGAGTTAATTTTAAATCAAAATTTTATACAAAAATTGAAAAAATTTTAAAAACGAATACAAAAAAATATTATATTAAATATAAATAAACATCTGAATTTTCCATTTTTTTCCAACTCGTTGGAAAACATATTTAAAATCTTAAATTAAACCATACATGATACATACATACATATAATAAGGCATGTAAATTTCAATAAAATTCATCATACTTCTCGTTTTATAACTGTTATGATTTTTTAAAATTGATATTAAATATTTATATTATAACTTTTTTTGGCAAATAAATAAAAGAACAAAATTTTTAGCAATAAGAACATGGTGATGTAGAAGACCAAAGTTACACTTTTTAAATATTTATTGAAATTCTATGCAAGAAAGAAATTTATACCCACATACACATGTACACACACAAACACACAAACGCACATACATACACTTACGTACATACCATGTTAATATGACAAACTACTTACTACGAGTATAAGCTGAATGAGGTAGAGATGTTGTATGAAGAAATTTCTTTCCTTTCTACCAACAACATGGTAAATCCGTCTCATATATAAATGCAAACAAATCAATGAAATCAAATCATAGCGTAGTTAAACGTTGAAAGGATAACATACAAACAGAACTTCTGCAACGGAAGGATATGTGTAATCTACAACTGTGAGTAAAAATCATTTCGAAATCTAGATTTTTAGTAATTCAATTTGCTTTCGTTTAGATTCTTATTTGCAACATTATGCAGTGTATCTTTAACTTTGACACAAATTGTAGAAGTAAAGCAGATTAATAGCAGCCCGACTACTGCACCGTTGGGATGTCATCGACGTCTCTATACTTATCGCGTTACTCAAGCAGATGCTAAAGGACGTGAGTGTTGGGATTATGTTAGTGTTGCTGCATGCTGGGGACGTTGCGATTCAAGTGAAATTTCCGACTGGAAGTTCCCCTATAAACGATCCTACCATCCAGTCTGTGTTCATGCCACAAGACAATCCGCCGTTGCCGTTCTTCGTAATTGCCATCCTGAAGCCGATGAATTAGCACGTCGTTATGAATATTTAGAGGCAGTCAGTTGTCATTGTCATACCTGTTCGACAATGGATACTAGTTGTGAAGCTCCGGCCAATAATATTTTAGACGAAAAATCTGGTGTAAAGGTATTAGCTCTTACTGGATCCGACTCCGTTGATTTAGAATATTAAATTTCGACAAATAAGGGATAATAATATTGTTATTTATGTTTAAAACACGTTATATTATAAATCGAAAATGATTTAAAACAATTTTTTTCTCTTTGAGTAGTGTAAATGATGATAATATTAGTAGAAGACAAGAAAATTATATTTTCCAGCGAAAATTTTGTATTTGTACGAATTTTATTTGAAAATAAATTAATGCAAACAAAAATATAAGATGCTTTATTTTATTTATTTATTTTTTTCGATTAACGTTCAAAGGTAACGTTAAATAAAATTTCGTCACTACACATTATTAAAAACTCTGATAGCTGGCAATTCCGAAATCGCAATGCCTGGCAACGGTATACGTACATATCTGGCACCACCGTTTATTGTTTACATTGTTTTTTTTTAGTGCAGTGATAAATAGAAATTCTAAAATGAAAACATTTCGCTTAATCTTTACAATTACATTAAATTCTTGTGATTAGAATTGAATATAAAGATTATGGCTGGACCTTGCAATCCTATATGGAATTATTTTCAACGCAACGAAAGTACAGCCACTTGTGTGGTGTGTATGAAGGAATTATCTTTGGGCAGTTCAATGCCTAAAAATCAAACTGTAAGCAGCATTAAGAAGCACTTGGAAAAGGTACACGTTCATGAGTACGAAGCTTTCCATGCCTTAGAAAAGGAATATGTTGAACACAAATCCAAAAATGTAAATCTAAAGCGTAGGGCCAAACGTAAAAGGCTAAAAGAACGAAAGGAGGCGATGGAAGGTCCGAAGGAGCGTAAAAAGCCGGGTAGGAAAAGAAAACAAGAGAAGATGTGTGAATCAGAAGATGTTGTAGATCGGAAATGTTTAAATATAGAAATTGTAGTGGACGATCCTTTAGTGATGAATGAACATGACGAACAGATGGTTGATATAAGCGGGATAGATGATATTGGCAGCATAAAAATAGAGCCTAGTAAAAAATTATCCATCAAACCGGGCGATATCGCTCTAAATAGAAGAATAGATAAGACAATATTGGACTTAATGATTGTTGATTTACTCCCGTTTAACATTGTAGAGGGTTCTGCGTTTAAGAGACTGCACTTGGCTGATCCCTGTAAGCCTAGTAAATATATGATAAAACCTATGGAATATTACAAAAATGATCTCCTCCCTGAAACGTATGAGATAATTAAGAGAAAAGTGCTGCAAAGCTTAGAACAAGCCGAATGGATATCTTTAACAACAACTCAATGGTGGCATCATAAAAAATCCTGTTGCATACAAGCAATCAGTGGGCATTTTTTGCACGAAAATCAAAAACATATGGTCGTATTGGAAATACTTCCCGTAAGTCCATCTCAAATAGCAATTTGTAATCTTTTGGACTTGTGCAGAAAATTCAATATTGTGGACAAAATTCATTTGAATGTAGTGAAAAAAATTGATGACCAGATTTCCGACTGGTTTACCACTCTTGAATGCTCAGAATATTTACTACAAAAAGTTGTACAAGAAGCATTGTTTTGTGGCGATTTGATAGAAATTATTAGGCAAAAATGCCATAGTATTATTGATCATTTCGTAAATAATGAACAGGCCAAGCAGAACTTAAACGAATGCCAAGAGTTGTGCGGACTAAACCAACGTAATCTTATAATACCTACACAAAACAATTGGACGTCTACTTATTTAATGTGGGAAACGTTACTGCAGCAAAAACAGGCATTGGAAATGTATATACAACAGTATGGGGACATTCAGGTGCCATCCGAATATGAATGGCAACAAATAGAATATTTAGTGCAATTACTTAAAATATTTCATCAAGCATGGTTAGATCTTAATTCAGACGCAGCTTGTGTTTCACTGATAATACCATTGTTAACTATGCTAAAATCGAAATTAGAAACAAAACTAAGCGATCCTCAAGATTTACAATATTACAAAAAATCCTTAAAATCCTGCTTAAACCAATACTTTACGTTTACCCATCAATCCTCACCATTAATAATAGCAACATTACTTGATCCTCGCTTCAAAATGAGATACTTAACTGAACAACAACTGTCGTCATGTCATACGGAAATGACACACAATTTAAGACTTTCCTTGAATCTTCAAGATGATTTGGTCAATCCTTCATATGACACTTTACCAACTAATAACTACAATTATCATAATACCTCTGATCTCTGGGAAACACATGACAGCACCGCAATAACGGAGAATAATTCAAATGAAAGTGTTTTTCTAGCTTTTGAACAGCAGTTGAGTTTTTATTTAAAAGAACCCCTAATAGCAAGAAATGGAAATATTTACCAATACTGGAACATAACACCCTATGAATATTTGCGCAAACTTGCATATAAATATTTAACAGCTCCTCCTACACGCCTAGCTTCTAATGAGACTATTAACCAGATTGGTGGTCTCTATGCTGAAAGGAAATTGGCTTTAAAAGACGATGACGACGAAAAACTTCTCTTCATGTCATGTAATATAAAATTATTTAATTTTGAATATTAATAATGTAAATGTCGTTTGAAAATAACATAGAAATGTATAAATACTACAAATATACTAAATCATTAATTTTCCATCATTATTTTATGCATTAATTTTCATTTTTATTAAAATGACAAACGCAAATATGTATATTGTATTTCTTTGCTACATATTTGGATTTTTATTGTAACGTATATTTTGTAGAGCTAACTTATATAAAATAATTTATCGCAACATAAAATATACAAAAAGTTTAAATGGCAATTTCATTGACAGCGAAATCCCATCGAAAATTTCAGGTGTGTGTTTGTTTATTTTTACATATGCATGTCCACATCTTAACTAACATGTGTAATTTTGTGTTTTATTTTTTTGTTATTCAAATTAACAAAAAGATGAATAAAAAAAAGATCACAATTTTAAAACTATAATGAAAATTTAAATGATACATGTGTGGTATTATAGTTAGGAAAGCATTTTTAAAGAATAAAAGAAAAAATTACTTATTCCTTAAGATTTGCTAAATAGAAAAAAGACTGCTTAAAGTCCATCAACAAGGACCAAAAATTATATTTATATAGTTATTAAAACCGGAGAAAAGTATAGTAATGGCTAGATGATAAACCTTTTTTAAAGGAATTTCATGCCGGAATTACCATTTGAGGCGGCATTCGCCCGCGCCAATTGAAATAAACAGTATAGACTGGTAACACCTAAACCAACGGCGCCTCCAAGAGCACACTTCCTTAACCCAGCTAAAACGAATATTGAGATAGGTACTGGTAATAAAAAGTTACACAAAATTTATTAATGCATTATAATACCCGTAGATTTATATAGAAAGCCAGTCGCAGTACCGGCTACCACTGTATTTATATCGTCATCCTCACCGCGAGCATACTGTAAAAGGACGCCAAATGCTGAATACATCACAGCTAAAACACCAAGGGTGTTGGCTGTACCGGAACCTTGCTTCATAACGTGGTTAATCATTCTAAAAAAAATAACGTTAAATTATTCTAATGTGCAATTTGTCAATTTTTCGCAAGACAGGATATGTTCTCTTGTTGGCAAATAGAAACTTTTACAAAAATTGTAATTTTTTTAGAATTTTGATAAATTTGGATTTCATTGAGAATATTTGCCTTACCCGCTGACAACAGAATTTGAAAATGTATACCTTAAGTGATGTAAAAGGAAATCAAAATGAAGTCGTGCATTCAAAGGCAAATATAATCGAATGAGGTTATGACAATTAAGCGTATAATAAAAAAAAATTATAAACTTTTCAGTATTCGAAGTTATAAATAGGATTTTTCCAAATTTAATTCGATTTACACCACAAAGCGAAATATCTTTGTATTCTAAAATAAATTTCTAATAACTGCCATTAAACTTACTGTGTTCGCCATAATTTACCGGTTTGTTGTAAAGCTTTTGTTGTTCTTAAGCCATTGTAGAAACCAGCCACTCCACCAATACCGGCTCCCAACATGACCGAGGTGCCAATCTGTGAAAAAGATAACTCAAAGCGGCCTCTTTGTTTTGTAGCACCTTCGGGAAATATAAATTCTGGCTGAGCTTGTTGCAAGAAACGCGGGTCATAGTTCAAGTAAGGTGATATAGGTGTACCAAATGTACTGGAAGCTGATGTGGATGTATTTGTAGATCTCGCAGGTTTAGCATCGTCAACTTAAAACGAAACATATGTGTTTCAATAAAAAAAATTCATATTCGATGTATAACTTTAGTACAAGCATGATGTAACAACGCAACACATAAGGGGAGAAATGAATTGTGAACGAATTATTCACTATCCCTACCCTTGTTTGCTTGCTGCTGTTAGCCGATAAGTGCTGTGTGTTGTGCTGTTTTTGCTTGGCGAATTACTTACATCCAGTTGTTGAGCCACTCAGGGATAAAGGTTTACTCAAAAAATCATCACTCATGTTTAATAAAGGCAGGAAGTGTTGAGCCTCTTTCGAAATTTGATTTTTTATTTTATAATTTCTCAAATACGAAATTTGTTAGGGAAAAATCGAACAAATACACACGTGAGATTTCTTACACTTTTCACATACAACTTCATATAAAAAAAGACCGTAAAGAATAAAATGTCAAAGATTCTCTCTCATATAAATGTCATACGAGACAGTGTTGTATTTTTAACAGTACACTGTTAGGTATTACACAGGTATTTTTCCTTAGGATGGCAATATAATTGCTGCCATTTTATTATCCAAATTTTTGACGTTATTTTTCTTCTTATTTTTGCTTTTCTCTGTTATTCTCCTCAGTTTTCTTATTTTGCTCGTTTGATGTGGTATTGTCTGGTGCACAGAGCATGATATTTTTCTAATTGCAATATTAGAAGAAAAAGTAAAAGAGTACATATTTTATATGTGTATATGGAGGGCGGCAGGCAGCAAATAGTGTATTGTATTTGACAAAATTATAAGCGAAGAACTGCTAAAACAAAATAAATTCTTACCAAAACAAACAAGAACTACATATTCGAGCAAAAAGAAAAATTTATATTTGTGCAAAAACAGCAACAAAATAAGGGAATTAATTATTAAAAAAAAACGCACAAAGATAATCATTTTTGGCATTTTGTAATAAATTTTTATTGAAAAGAAATTAAAACGTTACCAATGTCGAGAGCCGATGTAAATGTTAAACTATCACGTTTGCTACTAATGGCACACAAATTTAATAATTTCTATTTAAATGGTAAGTATTTATTCAAAATTTCAGAAAAATGTTTAAAAAAATTTGTCTAGGACTTACATTGTTTTCGACTGTGTTAGGGATGGATGGTTCGTTTGTTCTTATTGAAATGGCTGCATATTATTGATTTTAATTTACGTTTTTCTCTCTACTTATAAATGGGTGTGTGCATACACTGTATGTTCGAGGTCCTTCTTTAAGGATAAATACATAGCAATATAAAGAGAATAAAATATACCTATAGTGTTTCAATACATTATTATTAAATTTAAAAATGAATTAGTAATAAATTACTTAAGAAATTTTTATCCTCAATATAATCCTACTGAAATGTAACCGGCTTATAAAAAATGGAAAACTTTGTTTTTCCTTTCTTGCACACACAATCTCATGCTTATAGTTTTTAAACACCTAGGACTTAAATGTTACTGCTTAACATCAGTGCTAACTAACAGTATACTTAACTGTTATATTGTAATAAAATCATTCCGTCCAAAGTATTACAAAAAAAAGTTATTCTTATCTGTAACATTTATTATTACACACTCATATTACTGCAGTTACTTATATTCGCAGACGTTTGTCAGACATGGATGCTTAATAATAGCTCAGGGTCCATACTTATGTTAAGAACTTTATATATACAATGCATTTATGACTTTCATTAAGTTAATAGCCAATGTCCAGTATAAGTTTTCAATGATACCATTTGTATTTCTATCTCTACAAAAACTTATGAATAAAATAATTTTTCATTAGTTTTAAACATATTACACTTAGAGAAAAAATAGTGTAGACAAATGCACAATTTTTTTCTTTTTTATAAGATATGAACGTTAAACTTGAATTTATCCATTATAGGGATAAAAATTATGCTTTTAAAAGAAAACAATAAAATTTAGTTTTTTCCTTCGCCCTCCACATTTCAAAACCCGATTTAAAAACAAAGGATCATAGGAAGGGCACATATCCAAGGGAGGCAGAGAGGTTCAGATTTGTTCATGCAAAGCAAGTATACCTAATAAAGAGAGAGAGAACTTTACCAATATCTCACAGCGCCACATATAAGGTGCAGTTGCATGTTATTAAAAAAATACCATATTCTTAATATTGATCGTTAATTCTTGCTATTAACCGTTTATTTAACATTATTTTACATTAAATACTACTTATACCGGGTGAGCTATCTATCTGTTTAAATTTGAACCAGCAGTTATTTCGAATTTGAAAATATTTATGTCACTCTATTCTGTTACAAAATTCAGTATATTACCTCCACTGAAAGAAATTTATCATCATTTAATATTATCTTTTCGGATGAAGCTAATTTTCAATTTGGTGTGTACGTTAATAAGCAAAATACCCGTATTTGGGGCTCAGAAAACCCAAACGTAGTCTTACAGAAGCCAATGCACCCATTATGAGTGTTGGTTTGGTGCGGCTTGTGGAGCGGAGGCATCATTGGCCCATATTTCATATTTCGCAACCATTACGGTCAATGTAGATACCTATCGCACCATGACAACCGATATATTTGTGCCTGCTCTTCATGGTATTGATGTGAACGTTATCTGGTTTCAACAGGATGGTGCAACTACACATGTCTCATGTCACAATCGATTATTTGATGGCCGTTTAATTAGCCAAAATGGTGGTGTTAGTTGACCGCCAAGCAGCTGCGATTTGACACCGTAAGACTATATTCTGGGGGGCGCCGTTAAAGATACGTGGTATGCCGATAAATCAGAGATAATTGAACATCTGAAGGCCAACATACGTGATGCCATTACCTAGATACGACCCCATCCACTCGAAAATTATTGAATGGGATACTGTGAGGCCACTTTACGTTAACAAATTAAAAATATATTTCCGAATTTTTTTAATATAAAAACCTGTGTGCTGCTGTGGTATGGTAGGTGAGACATCTGCCTACTAACCGGAAGGTCGTCGGTTCTCAATAAAAGGTCAGGTGATCAGAAAAAAGGAAAAGTTTTTTCAACTGCGGTATCACCTCATAACATTAGCTAGTAAACTGGTTATAAGTATTACTACTACTGAAAACTTCTCTAATGCATATATATTAATATATATATATGTATATATATATATATATATATATATATATATATATATATATATATATATATATATATATATATAAACCTAGTTTTTACACATATCGCACTTGATCAACAAGAAAGTATTAACTTTAAATTTTTTAAATTTCTTATTCCGATTACTCTTTCATCTCGAAAACTACCAAATAATACCAAAGGTATTATTTTGAGTTAATGCAAGAGTGGAAATAGAAATGTATCGTATATTTTCATAAAAATGGTGTTATTTTTTTTCATACTATGATGTATTTGGATTTTCAAATTCTCTTAAAATGTAACCACAAACTGTTTTCCATCTTTACTGAAAATTTTAAAATTTTGAGTTATTACCCTCTTGTTGATTAAGTGCGATATGTATATTCCCAACGCCCCATTTAAAATGCAGTGTCAAAACAGTCAATAAATAAAACAAGAAAAACTATTTAGATATTTTTGATTGTTTCGAAAGGTACCAAGCACAAATTAACAAAAGAAAATTTTAAATTTGTCGATTTTGATACGAGAAACTTTCTAAAGATATTTCAAAGGAATATACCATACATATGTTATAAGATGAAATAAAATTAAATTAAATCACGTTTTTAGCGATTATAATAAACAAAGACAAATATTATTAACAAAAAATTTAAGCAAATAAAAATAATTTGAAAAATATTATTATGCAAAAAATCTCCCATTAAAAAATAGACTTTATATATTCACTCGCTAGAACCGGTAATAATGGGTTTTCGAAAAAAAAATCAATATTTCCAAACAAGGTTTATTTCTTGTCAGTTCGGTAATTAAGTACTAAACCAATACATTGTACCTATTTTATTAAAAGATAAGGTTCTTTTGTAATTTAAAAGAAAAAATTTGATGTTTTTTATTTTAGGTTAAATAATTGTTACCAACAAATGCTAACGTATTAGTTTCAATAAATGCTTCTACACAACTTACATGAAATATATAAGAAAAACAAATAATTCTAATTAATAAAAGTTTTTAGTAAACAAATACTCTTTTTTTAATAACACATAAATTGAATTTAGACTTTATCAACAAGTAATTTTCCGAGTTTGTATATGAGAATATATTTACTTTTGAGTCTAATACAAAATTTCATCATTTTAAAATTGACATGAATGAGATTTTCCTTTAAGTAAAACGCTAGAGGGAATGCATTTAGAAAAGTAAATAAAAACGCAGAAGAAGATGAATTGGCATCATAGAATTAATTGAAATAAAACTAAATGCAGACACAAAAATGAAAAATTTTAAATTTTTACAATAACTTGTTAAAAGTTGTATTATTAAAAAAGCATATAAAAATGTAAACATGCATGTAGCACTACATATATACGTTGACAATCTTTAACTTCATTAATAATTACTAGCACAAAACAGTTCTATTCATATACATGTACACATTTTAATGTAGGTAAGAAATTGTAGGTTTGTTCCTCAATGACCTTGACAATATTATATTTAAGTGTATAATATAAAAAAGAAATAAATATAAAAGTGAGAAATCAAAACAAACGGCGAGAAAAGAAATTCTTCTTCTCAATACAAGTAGTCCGCAAATGAATATACACTTTTAAATCGTTGTTAAACAAAATTCCACCGCATGGGATAAACAATTTTGTATTTTTTTAATTCGTTTTTTAAGGGAGCCCACACAAGATACATTGATATTTTGCAAAGGTTGTGTGCCTTTAATGTTTAATAGTTTATAGTACTACACTCAACAAATATAAATATTTGTTTCACTTTATGTAAATTGGCATATATGCATGTATGTATGTAGTTATAAATCAATAAATATTATATTAATAATGAAATTGAAATCTTTTTTATACATACCTACAAGTATGAAATGGCATATACAAAGTAATTTTTTTTATTAAATAGAAATATTTTCTCATTTACTAATGACATAAATTCTTACAAAACTAAAAAATTTATATGAATTAGTGGAATGTACTGGACAAACTAGTCGAAAAACTGTCTTGAAATACCAATATTTTGGGGTTTTAAAAAACATTAGCAATAAATAATCAAATTTTCATATAATAGAACAAGTTGTGAAATCCTCGACCGTTGAATCAATAGAACATTCAGATATATGTACGTTGAGAGTACCTATTTCTTCATGAAAAAGTAGTACATGTCTACTTGGTCTATTTAAGAAATAATAATTTGTCTAACGATTAAAAGAAACACAACAATGATAACAAAGTGTCAAATTTAATATTAAAATTATCAACATTTTCATTTTACTATGCTTGTTGATGAAATTTTCTTATTTATTATCATCATATAAAATTCTATTGATATTATGCATTAAAAAAATTTTTTTGAAATCTAAAAACTTTTCAGAGGAATTTTTTCGTTCTTTTTGTATTTTTAGGTTTTCAAAAGGGAGATATACGTCCATTCCTAGTTGAAGGCCAACAGGTAGGTCTGATAAAACCTGATGTCATTAAGCAACTTAATAAATACCCTGAAGTATTTTGTATACGTGATTGTGAATACACCAAACAGGTAAGTTTATTAAAAAGCTTTAAAATGTAGGTTTATTTCAAGTTATTTCTATAATTTGCTGTTTTATTTATTAGGGTATTGTTGAATTAAATCCAGCATTTCGTGATTATTCAGAACGTACGGAAAAACTTGAAAAGGTCCTGAGAGAATTAAGATCACAAGGTTTGTTTTCTGCTTTGCAAGGATGGAGAGAAGAGGTCAGCTTCATTTGCTATTTGCTTTAATTGAATTTTATTAAATTATTATTATTATTATTTTACCTTTTAGTATTATGAAGTAAAAGCCGAGCACAATAGCTTGCTAAAAATGGATCGTTCGGCAACACCATTATTTGGCGTTCGTAAATACGGTGTAGATATTAATGGTTATGTTAAGCATCCTACACGAGGGCTTTGCATTTGGCTACAACAACGTTCAAATACCAAAGAGACTTGGCCGGGCAAATGGGATAATATGGTCGGTGGCGGTTTGTCTGTAGGCTATGGCATCAAAGAAACGGCCATTAAAGAAGCTGCAGAAGAAGCTTCAATTCCAAGCGATCTTGTCAAAAATCTCATATCAGCTGGTTGTGTTTCATTTTTTTTTGAAAGTGATCAAGGTCTATTTCCAAACACGGAATATGTGTTTGATTTAGAGTTACCTGTAGATTTCGTACCACACAATGCTGATGGTGAAGTTCAAGCATTTGAATTGCTACCAGCTAAAGAATGTATTGAGCGCATATTTACTCCAGAATTTAAGACAACTAGTTGTCCTGTGGTTATAGATTTTCTTATAAGGCATGGTTTTATAACTGCAGAAAATGGTAAGTAACATAAATAAACTTATATTGTACATACATACACGATTGGTTGGCTGATTTGGCTAGTATCCTCAAAACATACATGCAAACGAGTATTTCTTTTTCAAAACTTATATTTTATTTTCAGAATTTTGGTTTACGCAAATCGTTGAATTATTGCATGTGCCACTGCAATCATTGTACACATACAGGCATAATTTGGAGGAGTGCAAAAAGCAATTACAACTGCAGCAGCAGTTAAAAAACCAAGAACAACAAGACCAACAACAGCAGCTACAAATAGATAAAGTACTAGTTAATAATAAAATTATTGAAAATGGTCACACCAAACCGACACTAACTGAGGCCAATTAAACAAATAATACATATAAAGATTTTAAATAAAAATATTACAACGATAAATTATTAGGATAATGCAGATTTTTCTTAATATTTACAACAAGACTGCATATGAAATTCTAATTTAATCTTTAAATTTAACATTAATAAATAACAAAACAATTATTAAGATTAAGATAATAAACACACTCTTAAAAAACAAAAACAAAAAAGCAAATAGAACCTATTTTACTTACACTCCAGTTCTCATCATAACAATGCAAAGTAAATATTTTATGTATTTAAGTTGCAGTGTATATTTTTCTATAAAATCCTATGTATCATGTAAACATTTACGATTTATATTTAATTATCATGACGTCGTAAATGCTTCAGTAATTATAATAATGTAGTGCCTGTTAACAGATTATTTAAAGTCAATTTATATTTTTGTTTGCTAACTCTTGTTACTTAAAAAAAAGATAATAAAATTTTCCAAACATTTTGTACATATTATTTTTTTATTTCAATAGAATTATATATATATATATATATATATATATATATATATATATATATATATATATATATATATATATAAATGTAGATGTATTTAATACCCCCTCGTTTATCAAAGATTGTATAAAATAAAAACTGTGCTTCAAAATATAAAATCATTTTATAAATCTTGTTGAAATTAATGATTAGGTTTTTTTAGATATATCCTTTTAACTCTAAACTAATTGTAAAGAAGATTTGCAATATTCTAAATGTTCACTTTTATTTATAATTTAGGTCAGTACGTAAGTCTTTAAAATCAATATTAAGAAAAAATATTTAAAAATGAATTCAGTTGATGTATTTGATCTATGTAATACATAAATAACTCAGACTATAAACATATATATATATATAAATATAAATATATCTATCTGTCTATTCAATATTTATACTCTATTATGTTTGAATGTTGTATGTTTAATGTATTATAAAACCAAAGTGCTCAAATTATGTTCTGCAGTTATTTGTTTCTTTTTTTATCAATCTTTATTAAGGAAAAGATAATAAAAATAATTAAAATAGGTGATGTTTTACAATTAATTGCATTACAAATACAATATATCAATTTACACAATATTCAATATATAATACGCATAATATAATTTAAAATGTGTTTCAGTTTCCTCTTTTAAAAGGTAAAGTTTTGAAAAAAAAAATTGTGTCAGTATTAAAAGACTACGTTTAGTTTTAGTTTCATTGGTAAATATTTGAAAATTTCTTTAGAATAATGACTAAATGTATAGGGATTAATAGTAAAAATTTTAAGTGAATAATAGTGATATTTTCTTTGGAAATAATTGGGACATTATTGAAAATTTATTTTCTTAAGTTATATCTGCTTTTGGTTAATTTTTCCTATAAGATATTTGTGTTTCCTTTATATTTATCTTGCGTAGGTACTTCAAACTTGTCACCAGTTCCCCGTTATTTTGTGTTAGAAACTTTTTTATTTTCACAAAACATAACTGTCTATCGTGGTAGTTTACTGCGCTCAAACCGTCAAATGAAGGGTCCGCCATCTAACGTTTTTTTTTTTCAACTAGTGCTTAT
Source organism: Wohlfahrtia magnifica (assembly GCA_023159175.1). Classification (NCBI taxonomy): domain Eukaryota; kingdom Metazoa; phylum Arthropoda; class Insecta; order Diptera; family Sarcophagidae; genus Wohlfahrtia; species Wohlfahrtia magnifica. Next base: position 1,658,497 of record JAKWBJ010000515.1, read on the forward strand.
TTCGTGAATGGTAACACTTAGCTCATGATTTGACAGATAATTACTTTTATCCTTCCGCTGAACGAATATGGTTGTGTATACGCTTGAACTTCGCTTCGCTAAGTGGGCCTGCGATCGACTTACAGAAGATGCCGATTTTGCCAAAAACAATCATGTTTTCAGATGAAGCTCATTTTGATCTTGACGGGTATGTAAACAAGCAAAATTGTCGCATTTGGGGCACGCATACATTGAAAAGCCGATACACCCAAGACGAGTCACTGTTTGGTGCGGATTTTGGTCCAGAGGCATAATTGGGCCAATTTTCTTCGAAAATGAGCAAGGAGTGGACGTTACAGTCAATGGCGATCGTTATCGGGCCATGTTGAACGAATTTTTGTTTACAAAAATCGAAGAGGGGGATATTAGCAACATTTGGTTTCAACAGGACGGCGTTACGTGCCACACAGCCGAAGTTACACTCAATATTTTGCGTCCTGTTTTTGAAGATCGCATTATCAGCTGCAGATCTGATGTCGTTTGGTTACATCGGAGCTGCGATTTGACACCGTTGGACTATTATTTGTGGGGTGCCGTCAAACATAAGTGTTACGCCAACAAGCCAGAGACAATCGACGCTTTAAAGGACAATATTCGTGCAGCCATTGGTGAAATACAGCTGCACACAATCGATAATGTGCTTAAAAATTGGACCGATCGTGTAGGCTACTGCATGGCCAGCCGAGGCAGCCATTTGAATGGAATTATTTTACATTATTAACCGGAAGGATTGTACTTTCACATAAAAAAAGAAATTTAAGAAAATATTCAATAGTTTTTTTATAGCATTTTCAAAAAAAAAAATTATTTGACGGACCCTATAGAATGGAAAAAAATCCTTTTTGACAATACCACACCACTTGTTATATGTATTGTCATTTACAGATCGTAATGGTAACAAATGATAAGATAGGTTTTAAAATAGCAATTAGAATCAAATCTTAATGAAACCGGGTGCGGATTACGGCATTCGATATCAGCCGAAATTTCTATATAAATTATCTTAAAATTGTACGAAATTTCATTCGACATCGAATGCCGTAATTTACTCCTGAACCGTAACAAAATACATTGTCATCATCTAAAATGCATAAGGGCTATCATTTTTTTATAATTTTGCCAAAAAGATATTATAAACATGATTTTTTTACAAACTGTGTCTAATATTAAATGCACTGCAGTTATAATCAAAATTTAAACATAAACTTATAAATTTCATTATAAACTTATTTTTTAACCCAAAAGTAATTTTTTCATTTCTATTTGTAAGTGTTGTGAGATACACCCTCTTGAATTTTGGTTTTTAGAAACCTAAAAGACTTAACAGCGAAGTAAATAAAATTTGTGCTTATCAATACTTAACTTGTCCTAATACCGGATAAGGGAAAATAAGTAATGGCAAAGAGTTCTATCAGCTACAGAACCTACTCACAAGCTGATGCTAGGAATAATCTATATACATATTATTATACAATACAATTTTATAAACTGCGTCCAACATTAAATGCACTTCAATTTTAACCAAAATATAAATTAAAGTATGACTTTAATCTACGAAAGGGAAATAAATGAAATAGGGAAATAGTTCGTGCGGTAAAAATTCAATACAAAATTTAACTTAGAGAGTAGAAACTCAGAATCGACGCCTCCAGTAATAAGCCAAAACTGTCCTCCTTCGTTCCAATGTAGAAAGTTTAATGACACCCGACCTAGCCAAATAACAAAAAGAGACTAAATTCATAATTCCACCCCTAGCCACAAAAATGTCGTCTGTATTGACTCAATTGAGATATGAATTCTAAAGAATGGAGAATACTTCAGAATAGGCCTTAAGAGCAAAATGTACAACACTCTCTTAATATAAGGATCAGTAAATTCCCTGGATAAAGGGAGTAGGATCAGTAAATTCCCTTGACAAACTCTTTTTAAAACCAAGAACAGATCGAACACTAGATATAATAATATGATCAATGAACTAGAGCTTCCTACCCATCAAAACACCCAGCCGAGAAATGGGTTCAAGTTTATACAGCAAAAGCTCATAATCGAACAGTAAATTCAAGAATATTAGTAACAGTCAACATGCCCTTTAAAAAACCATGCTGGGCATTATAGATCTCAGACGAAACGAGAGAAACTCATTCATAAACTTCTCCACCAGCTTAGGAATAGCGCTAAGGTTAGCAATGCACCTATAATTCAATAAGTTCGACCTACTATGCAACGGAATAATAAAGAAAGAAACCAAAGGAACCAATTTCCAAAGCTTGTTAAACATAAATTCCAAAGGACCACTCAAACTAAAAAAATTGTCATAAAATGAGTGGCAGTCCGCTAGTATTATTACTTTTAAGTCTTGAAGATACTGATATTTGTTCTTTTTCTTATTATTTATCTTTAATAAAGTCGTTATTTGTAGAGACATGACTGCTCTGTATCATTATCATTCAAAAACTAGATTTTAATTTTTTTGGTTGTTAGGCCTTTTTATATATAATTATATCATGAAAAGAGCTTAAATATTTTTAATATTTTCATACAAAACGTCTGCAGTTCAGAAAATTGTAAACATGTTTTAGATTTGATTTACATTTTTTATATTAGGCTCCCCCTTATAAGTAACGATATTTTTAATATAACAATCCATACTACAAAAAATATCAACATATTGTTTTGTTTCTCGCCATGAAAAATGCTATATATACATCTGCAAACTTAGAGTAGTAAGAAGTTCTCACGGTCTACTGCCTCCAAGAACGTAAATGAAAAATTGACTTCGTTTCAACTACCCTTAAAAGGAGTTACTCATCGTAGCATGACTTTGGAACGACAGAAAAAAACCCTGAAAATTAAAACTCTTAAATAAGTGTGTAAATAAATATGTGATTGGCAAACCGGAAATGAGATGGTACATTTTCTTCTTTTTTTTTGTTCGGGAATTTCATAATATAGTATAATAATCAAAACAATGTTGCTGTAACAGTTACTCAACGATGACACACTACTATCATCCCCTTAGAAATAATCTTTTGAATAACAATAGAACGGAATCTTTTTAAAGTATGGGAATTTTTTCTTCTTCTTTTTCAGGATCAAGAATAAAAAAATGAAAATTTATTGAAATTTTATTTTTTAATTGTTGCGTTTGTTATGCTGTTGGTTTTATTTTTGTATTGAAAAAAAATCAAAATAGTATGTATAATTGTTTTGTGAAAATTGTAATAGATTTGTTTTCTAATCTAAAAAAATAGTTTATAAATGGAATAAGTTGAGCTTCTGTTTCGTTAACTTATGCCTAAAGAATATTCTAAAAATTTCTTAATTTGTATAAAAATAAAAATACATTTCGAAATTTCGTTTCGCTTTCTGGCCTCCTCATTATTAAAACTAAACATTTCTCGCTTTGAGCACCTGTTTTTGTGGACTTGGTAAATTTTCTTTGCCCGGGAACAAAACGGTTTTTTTGGGAGTGCTACGCGGCGTATGTGTTGTATTTTTGGGTGTGCGAGGTGTTCGCGGTGTTCGCGGTGTACGAGGTGTATTCACCGTCGTTGTATTTGCTACCACTACTTTGCCAGCTGAAGAACGTACTGGTGTGGTACATGTGCGGGTTACCTTATTATTTGGCGTTGTAGGTTTCAATAGTTCACTGATTTCAATTGAACTTTCATTGTGAACATTCTTTTCGGTTGAGTTTAAAAACCAAGTGGCTATTTTATCGCATTCGGCACGTAATTCTGAATCTATAAGAAGACCCTCAATTTTCTCCATATCGGTACTGTTCTTTTTGACAGGAGTTGTGACTACCTTAACTGAACTCTCGTCGATTTTCGACTTAAGGGCAATGTTTTCCAGCTTAAGCTGTTCGCATTCTTCGCGTATTTTGATCAAAGTGGTATCTTTATTGTCCAACTCCAATTGAGCGAACTGTAAAACGGTGGCAAACTCGTCCAGAGCCTTCTTCATGTCCTGCATATAAACTTCCCGTGTTTCGTCCTTGGTCTTGAGTTCATTATACATATCCAGGTATTTGGCGGCATCGCCATCGATGCGCTCCTGGAATGAAGAAGCAATCTTAGTAAATTTTGCCAAAGTTTCTTCTTCGGAAGTTAATATATCATTGAACATGCTTTCTTTAAGGGATACCTCTTTTTTTAGCGTCTCTGATGAAGCTCGCACCGCCTGAAGAGCTGTTTCCGATTCTGATAGTTGCTTCTTGACAGATTCTAGCTCAGCTTGTAAGGCCAAATAGCTCTGTTCCAAAGCTCCCTTAGCCAACTGTAATGATTCCAACTCGGCCTTCATTTGTTCTACATCAGCGTCGGATTTCTTTAAGCGATCCATAAGTATATTGACAGTAGCACGAGTATTGGTCAAAGTCAATTGGTAATTGTACTTTTCAGTAATCGTCTTTGCCATTTCTTGTTTTAAATCTACCACTTGTTTCTGAAGATTATCAGTTAATTGTATATAATAGTCGATGCCATTGCGCAACTGTTCTTCGTACTTTTGAATCTTTTCGTCACGCTCCCGTAACATGTCATTGGTGCTTTCCAGCAATACCATAACATCTTGTTTCTCCAACTCAATCTTAATTATTTCATTCTCAGCCATTTTCTGACGTTTATCCAATTCACCCCGCCAATAAGCCTTTTCACGTTCTAAAGCATTTTCGAGATCGGACTCTAATTTCTGAACCTTTTGCTCCGCCTGAACTTCTGCAAAGCGTACCTTCTCCTCAGCTGTATTCATCAAGCGCTCTTTCTCCACATATTGAGCCTTTTCGCGACACAATTGCCGTATTGTGTCACAGTGAGCATCAATTTCACAGTTCTTATCTAATAATTCATCCTGGAGTGCTTTAATGAAATCACACTTACTAGCCAAATCGTTCTTTAAGGTATTGCGTTCGTTCTTTAGACACTCCATTTTATTTTGAGTGATTTTAGTGTCTTGAGCATAGGCTAAAGCATCTTGTTCAATTTGTTTCTTTAATTTATCAACATCTTCTATTAAGGACGCATTAATATTTTTCAAATTTTCTATGAGCTCAAAATTTTGCTGGGCTTTTTCTGCATCTACAGCCAAACGTTCGCGTGCCTCTTTTATTTCTTCTTCTAGTTTTGAAATTTGCAATTGCATTACCTCATACTCTTTCATCTTTTTCTTGCTGGTAGCTTCCAACTCTTCATTGTTGGTCTTAAGCTGTTCACTAATTTGTGCTAATTTAGCTACTTTGGCAGCATGTTGTTCATGAAGAGTACGTATTTCCAAATTTAGTTGCGAAATATTTTCAACGAGTTTTGCATTATCAACTGTTAACTGATCGTTGATATCTTTCAGAGACTTGTTTTCAGTAGTCAGCTCGTGAATCAAGCTCTCTGTTTTAAGCTGCACGCTAGCTTGTTCTTCTTTTAATTTACTTTCAGTTTCTTTAAGTTGGTCTACATGCCGCTTAAGTACATCAATTTGGCTAATGTAGTTCTCTATCAACTCGTTTTTGTGGCGAATTTCTTGATGCAACGCTTCTTTGCCTTTTAAGCGACTGGCCGATTTGGGAAACTCTTTGATGGGGGTTGTAGCTGCCGAAGTCAATGGCGTTGAACTGGCAGTAGAAGTAGCATTGTTGTTGTTACTGGCAGCTGCCGCTGCCGTTACATCGGAATTTTGACGAAAACGTAAACGATGTGGCAACGAAGGTGTACGGAAAAGCCTCAAGCCTTTTGACTTTTTATCCTTGTCTTCTTTAAGGCCACCTTCCTTAGGTATGGCAAACTCTTTAGCTTCCTTCGAGCTAGAAGCAAAACGTACTGCATCTTTAAAAAACTTTTCGATTTGTTCTTTACGTTCAGGGTGACCAGAAGTTGAAGCGGCAGCTGCATTTAGAGTACCATTATTATCTGTGTTGGCCAAATGGCGTGCTGGTGAGCCGCAAGCAACTACATCAATATCATTGAATCGCTTGAGTTTAGCCTTGGAGAAAGACATTTTTTTTTTGTATAAGATCTTTATTTATGTATTGGTAATTGCTTTTGTAGTTTTATTCTTTGGTGTCTATCAAAATGGGGTTTTTTTTGTTCGATTTAGCAAAATTTATATTTTTTTCTTTTTTTACGTTTAAAACTCTTTTCAGGACAACAAACAAAGGATAAATTAACAAAGTCTTCAGTTTTTCAAATAACAAATTTATAAATAAACACAAAAATTTAAACAAAACAAAATTTCTCTTCTCAAATTTAACAAATTTTCACGACTACTACTACTATTCTACTACTTAATATCGGAGGAAGGATACTTTTTTCTTTTAACGGAAAAGCTCCTACTCGTTTCACTGACAAAACCTAACTGATCTACTGAATAAGTATGGCAAAAGTAATTCGTATCTTTGCAACGTTACTCTATGGTATGTATGCTCTCTTAATCATATCCACCCTTAAATGTCACAAAAACTATTACCACCAACCACTACACATACAATTTAATTCCTTACAGTTCATGTGTACGTGCCTTGTACAGTATTAGTAGTATGATGATGATGGTGGTAGATATGTCACACTGGGAATTACGTCGCAAAGAAACAAGTCTCGTCTTTAAACGTACTACGTTCGGTAAAGAAGGAAGTAATCAAGTAAAAGAATAAGCATACACTTATTACATACATATATTTTGTTTGTGTCTTAAGGTATACATTAGTGTGTAGGTATATACCATATGTATGTATGTACTATAGATTTGAAATAATTGCGCGTAAATTTTTACATTGAATGGAACGTGCTTGTTTGTGTTCATTGTTGGGAACGTGTACATGAACCGTAAATCCTATGCACACCTGGTGCAAGAACATATATTTATATAGAACCCAAATCATTCTACTTACCTCAAACAACAAAATTAAAGAAAACAATCTTCTAGGGAGTAAAAAGAAGGATCGTAACAAAAAAGAAAAAAGTAAAGCCGTTATGGTTAGAATATTTGAAAATATATAGTGATTGGTATGATTTCTAAAATATAATAAAATGTATGGTAAATGGTGATTTCTTACATACGGGTTGTACATATGTATGTACAATTCCGGACAAAAAAATAGGGTCACTTATAAAAGACGTATGTACGTGTGAAAAAATGGAATGCCGAATGGAAAATGCCCTTGGTATTACAATTTCAGCAGGACAATGATCTGAAGCACTCTTCGGGTTTTGTTAAAAAGTAATTTCTGAATAACAGTGTTAACGTATTGCAATGGCCTACATAATCTTTGGACTTAATCCTTTCATAGAATTGTTGATTGTATACAACATCATTATTTGCGAGCACATTTCTCATGTCTAACGATATTCTATTTTTAAACGAAGTATGCGATATAAAATGAAATTCTTTGCCTTAAGATTAGTTTAAAATTAATTAAATAAAAATGAAAATAATAAAAATAAAATTAGGAGAATTTAGCTGAAGTGAAGTGAAGTGTTTCTTATTGCAATTTTCGTTCGGTGAAGTTCTCTGATTTTTTCAATATTTATTTTGTGAAAAAATAAGTGCTAAGAGGCTCCAAATAGGTATGATTATATAATTTCATTGAAACCTAAATTGATAATTTGCTTATATACTATTTCCAGTAGTTCTTTTGTGTATCTAGAATGTTTCCAGTACTTTAGCTTTATACAGATATACAGAAAATCTATGAAAATATAAGGATCTTTTTAGGATTTGATAACGATGCAGAAGGTACGATTACAATAAGTTTACATCTTCATAATGCCTTACATAAAATTTATAAAAACTCGATTTTGTAATATGTATGTATGTATGTTGTTGATATTGTTACTGTATTCTTACCTATAAAAAATGTCCAAAGGTTAACCATCTAACCGGCAAGTCAGAATTAAAACGGAGTATATTATATGTGTTGCTTGCTGCTTTATACGTGGACAGAAATACATTATTTACTTAGTGTGACAAATAACAACACTTTAGTCATATTTTGAGACAAAGGGTTAATGACATACGAATACCATCAACCGAATCTCTACCCGCATTATATCATCTGAACATTCACATAAAATGCGCAATTATCGTTATTACTTTTATACGAATAGACAACAGAAGCATTAAAAAACATCCTGATTTCATATAACTTTTATTTTTAATTTTTTTATTTTCAAAATAACGTACAACTACATAAGCTCGTTATATATTTATTTATGTCTGTATATTTGGCTAAATAGACTAGCTAGGAGGACTACTCACGCGCAAAGAAAATTTCCAAATTGTTGCTACAAATACATACATATTCAAACGTACGTATGAACCATCTATTGCATTTCAAATATTTATTTACCCACAAAAGGTACGAGTATATAATTCATTTGTAAGTAACCAACAGTAGTCATTATTTGTGTCTCATTTTAAGAATGTCTTTTATAGATATTGTGATTAAATCACAATCTCAGAGGCTTTTCATTCTTGTCTATTGTTGTAGCGTTGTTTTCTTTAATAACAAAATACATTACGTAGTCTGTCCTTGAAAAAGTTATTGTTTTATGATTTTGTTTTATTACTTTTCTTTTAACACACAAGAAAGGAAATTGCGTTTTAACTTGGAAGGAAGATGTGTTTCTTTTTCATAATTTCGAATTCTAAGCAGCTGAGGCAAAATTTTTTTACTTTATTCCTTTGGTTCGATCATGTATGATTTTTATAGGTAACCAATGTTTCCTTTAAAAAAAAAAAATCTCAAAATTTTCGCACACTTTGACGAGATTTTTTCTTCTATTATTCTTTTGTAATGAAACATTTTCTAATGTAATGCTTTTTGAACAGTTATTGTAAGAAACTTAGGTGCCTGGGAGATATATTTTTTTATTAAATTAGTGTAGCCAACTGTTGACACACTCGCATTCCAGGAATATGCATATGTATAAATCTTTTTAATTTATTTTAAAAAATTCGTTATTTTAAAATTTTCATTTCATTGACTGTATAATTAAAAGAATATTATTTTCCTTGAAAAAATAAAAAATAATTATTTTCTTAAAAAAAATAATTTTTTCTACTTCAAAAAATCTATATACTTATTATATATTGTGTTTTGTTCGGATGTTTAAAATTTAAAAACGACTGATGAAATTTTGTTCGTATACGCTACGCTTAGAAAAAAGAAAAGTCGAAAAATTCCCAACAAGTGGCGCTGTAGTCGGTCCTTTTTCTCTGTTCCTGTTAAAGGTATTTCAATAAGATTTGACACGTCGTCTTAGTGCATATATTTTAAGTTCTGCAGCAAATAGGAACGGGATTGGACAATGGATATGGTACATCCCACACAAGCTAAATATTGATTTATATAAACATATCTTGAGACCGGTTAAGGCGTAAGTTGCTGAATTTGGTCTAAATAACTTCGTAGTTAATACAAGTCATCAGTCAAGAAGTGGGCGGAATCAGATAGGTGGGCATAGTATCTCCCTTACAGAGTAAGTATTAAATTATGTATATCTTGAAAACGGTTAGAATGGAAGCTTCTCAATATAGTCTAAATGACTTGGTATTCAATACAAATCGTCAGTTGAAAAACCGACGGAAGTGATAATGAGGGCATGGTACTCCCCATACAAACTAATTATTGATATTTGATTCTTGAGGACGGTGAAAGCGGAAGTTTATGAATTTGGTCAAAATGACATCGTAGTTAATACAAATCATCAGTTAAAAGTGGGCGGAATTAGATAAGTGGGAGTGGTATCTCTCATAAGAAGTAAATATTTATTTTTGTATATCTTGACCGTTTAGAACGGTTAGTTTGCAGTCAATACACACCATCAGGTTTAAATAAATGTAATTTAGCATGTGTGGAAAACAGTAACAGTTAAAGCTCCGTTATTTTTCCATATCAGTCAAAAAGCGGGAGAGATTGGATAAGCGCGTAAAACACAAAAGCTCCCAGAAGGTTACTCTAGTGCCATATAAAAACATTTGTGAGAGACAAATAAAACAAACGTATTTTTACTTTTGTACTTAACTGTAGCTAAATAAAATAAATTAATTAATAGCGTATTACACATAAAGCACTGAACCGATTTAAATAAAAACAGTGCACATCTGTGCAGAAAAAGTTTAAAACCATATTTATCTTTACAAAATCGACGCAATAGTACGAGCGTGAAAGGATTTACAAAAAAAAAAAAAAAACGTGTTTGCCTATTAATTACATATGTATGTAATGGCCAGTTATAGCATGTATAAGCTTCCTTGCTTGTTTTCTGGCCAGTTTTAATATTTGATTTGTTCTTCCGCTATCCAAATTTGGCAAAATCTTTCCGGTTTCATAAAAAGTACGTTCATTTACCCATCTTTCAATTGCCCTGATATGTATGGCGCTTGGCTGTTCGGCGAAAATTCCACTGTCAACATTACTATGTCTTTTTCATCCATTTCTAAACCAGCTTTTTTAACACGAATAACCGGTTAATTAAAATATATATAGTTTTTATACGTTTTTATTGCAAATATGCTCATCATTTAAGCATTTTTCTAAATTTAATATATTACGTCTTATTTTTATATATATGACAACCTTGAACGTCTCACAAAGAACGTGAAACCCATGGTAGATCGAAAAAGATATGCACACTTGAGCAACAATTACTTTTTGTCGTTTTCTGTAAATAATTATTAATTTTTTATATATGGAGAATGATGAACAATTTGATTCATTGAACATCATTGACTTGCAAACATCGGCTCCGAACGGCAGATGTATTATATAGTGAAGTTTTCCACAGTGTAACAATGTTGTCGCTAACAATGTTGTGAGGTGATGATTCTATACTAGGTGCGGGCAAAATGGAACTCTTATAAAATACGCTGTAAAAAATAAATCACTGTGTGAAATATTAGGATGTTGCGTTGTCAAGGAAGAAATGTCCGTTAAGGCTTTAAAAAAGCCGAGCGTTGTTCAGAATACTTACTAGAAACTACGACATGGTACAAAAATTTATCAACTTTATATGATAATGCAATAAGAATTGAGAAGAATTTTATTTTAACAAAAGAACCGGTTAACCGGTTATTTGACACATTTTAAAACTAAAACCGATTTTTTTAAATTTTAATTTTTCGAATTATTTGAAAACCCGTTTTTAAAAAAGTCGAATAATCGATCTCCCCATATGTATGTATGTATATCAAAAACATTGTCAGAGAAAGAAAACTATTTTTATGAAATGATCTATCTGGTATATCGGTTGTAAACTTATTGATCGAACTATGGTTTCAATATCATAAATGTTCACTGCGTCCAAAACTCTAGCAGGTCCGTCAATGCAAAATATTCATGCATTGTTGGCCTTCAGTCTTAATGCAGTTAATACAGCAATATGTCTTGTCAGATTATCTGGAAGTAATCATTACAGAATGATCAACAAGGCTTTTGACGAGGTGGTTCTCCGTACCGCTGTTTTTATAATAGATATGAATAGAATGGTAGAATTTTAAAATATGTACATACATACATATGTTTGTTTGCATGTATGTATGTATGTTAGCAACAAAAATGGGTAAGCATACAGGTATATTACTCTTAAGGAATTTAATCATAATGATAAAGGAAAATTATTAGAATAAAAATTAGATAAGAACGTAATATAAATTAGGACCTAAGTTAAAATGATACATTTGACACAACAGAGGTACAGGGCAGCGTGGCCGAGCGGTCTAAGGCGCTGGTTTTAGGCACCAGTCCGAAAGGGCGTGGGTTCGAATCCCACCGCTGTCACTACTTTTTCTTCTTTTAGTATTGGATTTGCTATTTTTCTTCAGCTATGCCGTTGAATAAAAAAATTTTCTATAAACAATAAATATAAATGACTGAATTTTTAAAGAAAAATTCTCTTTTCCCTTTTTAAATTTCTGTAAACTTTCTCTAACGCTATAAAATCAAATAGTGTTTATTCTTATGTTGTGTTTACATTTCCTATGCCAACTGAACACAACTTCTGCTAATCGCGCTCTCTCTCTGTTTCTTATAGCCGTCATTTGACAATTGTGTTCGTTTAGAATATATTTATCGATTATTTTTTGTACGGTTTGTGTAGTTTTGGCAGTTTGTTAAACGTGGTGTTAATTCCTGCTGCAGTTCTTTTTTGCTGAAGAAGTGAATAAGTAAACAAAATTAAAGACAAAATATCATTAAACATAACTGGGAATGGCCCACAGTTAAAAGAAAAAATCCACTGAAACCAAATCATAAAGGAGAAGGTATAAATTTGTACTCACAAGAACAACAGCAACGTTCTTTTTACATCAATAAAACAAACAAAAAATCATCTATGGATATCTTTCTGGTTAAAATCACATAACAGAGCCCTGATAATAACCCTCTCTGTCTATTGATAACATAAAGTAAACAAAACAAATATGAAATATGACAGCTAACAGTAGTCTGTCGACTAAATTTTGTAACATACCCAGCTAGCAATTAGAAGATCGTTTTTCGACAAATCACCTTGCTGAGTCTTTTTCGAGTCATTTGGGAGATTAAAAACTGATTAATCACTTACTCGAAAATGTTTCGCTCTAATGGTTAAAAATAGTTTGATTTCAAATACAATAACAAACTGTATTTTATCAAAAATTAATCAACCAGAAATTTAAAATGTGAGTATTAAATACTACTAGAAAAGGAATCGAAATTGACTCTAAACTAACAACGAAAAAGACTCAAATGATGCATCAAAAAGAGTCGCAGCTATGGACAATTTTCTCCCGACATAAGTATATTTTTTGATCAGAAAATGAGCGTATATCCCAGCTTTTTAATCGAGTAGAGAAGTCTAAATTGACTCGAATTTGATTAAAAACATTCTTTGAAGTTTAAAGCTGGCTGGGTATGAAGATGTAATAAGTTAAACGTGAAAACTTCCGGATGGGATGTATGTGGTAGTGTCATAATTCAAAAAACCACATTTTTCAGGAAAGCTGTTTTTAATTTCCTATTATTAACAATAATTAAGAAATAAATATTTTGTGCTATGCTCAAATTACCATTTTGCACAAATTACAAAGAATTTTGTACACAATATGGATCAGAACATTCCCCATATAAGAAAAGTCATTCCCAGGGTGTCCAAACAAAAATCAATGTCAAAATTTTGACGTGTGAAAATTGTATACAGTAAAAAGAATATATTTCTACATCAACACACAGAAAAATATATAATCATCAATCAATCAATATATGTATAATCAATAAACAAAGTATACTCATCAAAAAAACGTGAGCTACCAGTGGAATATTTGGCAGCCAACATGTTAATGACCTTAGTCATTGTAGCGAACATAATTGGTCCATAATTGCTTAAAGCTTTTTATAAGAAAAATATCATTATAGATGTACATTGTAGGGTATCATATTGACCTGTTGCACCCACTTAAGCAATCATACTTGTTTGTTAAGTAAAACAGGCAGTTACAAATATTGTAAGAATAATCACCCGTTTATTTTATTTTTTATTTATTTTTTTCATGGACATCCAGATTTTTTACTGTAAAATCAACTTCTTCATTTTTTAAGCCAGATTTAAGAACAAAGAAACTTAGTAAACATGTCGCTCTCCTTACAAAATCTCAGCGATAAAATAATCAATAATTTAATAAATATATAAGTACTTATAAATAAAAGTAAAAGAAACGAACAAAATATAAATAACTCTGCTATAAAGAGTAGGTTTTTTTAAACAAGCTGATGTAAAACTAGACATGTTTGATATTTTGAATAGCTTGTTAGGAAAAGACAAACCCAAAAACCAAACAACCAACTTGTATACGATTCAGTTTGTGCACGCTTGTCATAGCGTACGGTTGTTTAAAAAAAAACACTCTCTTATATTAATAAGTACTCTGGCAAGAAATTAACTCTTCTTAATTTATAATTGTTTAGCCATCATGACTGATTACGCTGAATTGCATAAACGCCTGTCGCAAGTTGGCCAGGAGCATTTGCTTAAATTCTGGGATGAACTTTCAGATGCAGAACGGAAGCAATTAGAACGAGATATAAATGAGTTGAATTTAAATGAGTTAAAGCTGTATTTTGATCGTGCAACGACTTCTTTGTCACAAAATGGTCTAAAATTGGATGATCGTTTACAACCAATACCTGATTCTAAAATCATAAGTATTGGACGTTCATCAGAAGAAGTGTTAAATGGTTACCGTGATGAGGGTTTGAAACAAATTTCATTGGGACATGTAGCAGTATTACTTATGGCAGGAGGACAAGGTAAGCTGTTAAAGTCTATAGTTCATTAAACTTTATTTATAATATTACAACATTTAAATATGTAACTTGGCCTAAATTATTAAATGCTACTTTCATATGTATGGGAGGGGTGTGTGCGATTTGATTTAAATATCAACAAGCTTGTTGTACACAACCACATACATTCTCTTCTGTGGTCTTTCTTTGTTTTCTGCTATTTTGAAATCAGTTATATTTATTCCGATGTTTCTTGTTTGTTTTTTTTTTAAGATTTACTTTCAAGTCACGCCTCAATTGAACCATTCCTTGTATAGCTGTTATTGGCTATTATTAAATCTGTCTTTAATACAATAAATTCACAATTCTTAAGTCCCTTTCTAAAAGCCTTGAACGAAAAATTTAAATGCTGTGTAAATTTGATCATATTAATCTATAATACTAAATACTTGTACTACATAGTCTTGTGTTTATTTTTAATTTCTTTTAACATTTTTTTTTTATTAACTTGACTCATTTGCACACATACCCAACCAACCACAGTGTTAACATCCAAACCAACCACTCAACTCTAAGAGTTTTTTTTTTCAATTTTAAGTGTGTAATAATATATTTAACACGCACAAATAAAATTAACAACATTCGCTAATAAATTTCACTTTATATTGTAAGAGTTAGATTTTCTTATTCCATTAATTCTGCTTTGTATAGAAAATCAAAGCTTAATCGAACTCGATCTAAAGAATTTTATTAGAATATTAGTTACTTACCCATCTTTTTCATTATGTTAGCCAAAAAACTAAAGCAATAGACGTCATTTGTAGTTTTAAATTAGGATATAAACAAACTTTTCCATTATTCAAGTTTATACAACAATAAGAATTTTGTGGATGGCAGTACGAGTATATGTATGAAAATTATATCTTCTTTAGCTTAAAAATAATAAACCACACAAAATAAAAACAAGTTTTAAAGGTCATATGAAATTGAAATTAAAGACGAAAGAAAAAAATGGGTTTTGACTGTGATATTAAAAACTTGCCAAAGCTATATTTCAGAAATGATTAAAACAAGTTTCTTAAAAAAACATTATGTACGTCATATTATAAAATAGTAAAACTAATAGTATATTAATATGATTTTTTTCATAATTTTAGGAACCAGATTAGGGTTTACGTATCCTAAAGGCATGTATGACGTTGGCTTACAATCACGTAAATCTCTATTTCGTCTACAAGCAGAACGTATTTTGAAATTGGAAGAATTAGCTTTTGAAGCCACTGGCAAAGAAGGTGTCATAACATGGTATATTATGACATCGGAACATACGATACAGCCAACTCATGACTATTTTGTGGCCAACAACTACTTTGGTTTAAAAAAAGAAAATGTTATTCTATTTGAACAAGGTTCTTTGCCTTGCTTTGAATATGATGGTAAAATTATTCTGGATCAGAAGCACCGTATTGCCAGAGCTCCTGACGGTAATGGTGGCATCTATAGAGCTCTAAAACAACAGGGTATATTAGACGATTTGACTAAACGAGGTATTATGTATTTACATGCCCACAGTGTAGACAACATATTGATAAAAGTGGCTGATCCTATATTTATTGGTTATTGTGTTCAAGAGAATGCCGATTGTGCTGCAAAGGTTGTGGAAAAATCTTCACCAACCGAAGCTGTGGGTGTTGTAGCAATTGTCGATGGCAAATATCAGGTCGTGGAATACAGTGAAATATCAGCCAAAACTGCTGAAATGCGTAATTCCGATGGTCGACTTACGTTTAATGCGGGCAATATTTGTAACCATTTTTTCTCTACCGCCTTTTTACAAAAAATCGGCTCTACCTATGAACAGGAACTGAAATTGCATGTGGCAAAGAAGAAGATACCATTTATAGATAATTCTGGCAAAAGAATTACCCCTGAAAAACCAAATGGCATTAAGATTGAGAAATTCGTTTTTGATGTGTTTGAATTTGCACAAAAGTTTGTAGCAATGGAAGTACCTAGAGATGAGGAGTTTAGCGCTTTAAAGAATGCCGATTCAGCGGGTAAAGATTGTCCCTCTACCGCTAAAGCTGATCTCTATCGTTTACATAAGAAATATGTTGAGGCTGCCGGCGGCATAGTGCATGGTGATGAATGTGAAATATCTCCATTTGTTAGTTATGCTGGAGAAAATTTAACTTCACTAGTACAAGGAAAATCATACACTACACCTTTATATTTGCGCAGCGATCGTGATAACGAAAGTGGTCATTTGTAAATAACAGATACAAAAAGCTTATCAAATATTAAAAATCTTATTGTAAAAAGCAGTAATTCCTTAAAAATTTGTTACTTAAAATTCCATAATACTTAAAAAGTCTTATTTTGTCTTGTTATTTTGTTATTTTATATGTAAGAAAAACCAATTATGAATATTGGTTGAAAACTAAATTAAAAATTAATGTGCAATTTTGGTTATTTTTATTAGAATGATAATAAACATGATTATTATATATGTATGTATTTTTAAAATTAATGATCTACATAGACTGTTTGTTATATCTGATTAAATTGTAAATCGAAAAAATATATAGAAGAACATATACTTTTTGATTTAATTATGGTTAATTGATTCTCAAACAATATGACAAAAACAACAGCAGGCAAAGCAAAAGGGGAAAAAATACAAGGATTGTTTATTTAATAGCATTTAAAAAATAATTTCAAAATTTTGTTTGTTAGAGTTTTTAAATGAAATTTCATTTTATATAAACTTTTTAAAGTTTAATGTACTTCTTTTGTAAATATGTTATTTTATTTTAAAAAAAAACTTACTGATAACAAAATTATTTATTTCATACAATCTTAGTTTTTCATTCCGAACAACATCCTCTCTATTCTGCTCATGATAAAATAGTAATTTTTTATATGTACTGCGTACATATGAATATATACATACATACATACATACATACATTCATATATATATATATATATATATATATATATATATATATATATACATATATATATACATATATAATATTTTATTTGTTTTATTTTTTTATAAAATAAATATTTTCTTGATTGCAACGCAAATAATTAAAGAATAGAAAGAGCCGTTATTGCAGCAAATTCACTGATCACATACAGAGGGAAATGTTATTCAACTAAACTTACCTAAGAGCCAAGTTAGGAATATATCTGAGCATTTTATAAAAAGTAGCCTTTTTTATAAAAGGTCATGGAATTTGGACAGTCCATAAGTTTTGCAAATAGTTGCCACGTATAGGAAACGAATTGTTGCAAAAGTTAGTTCTGATGTAGGGTATCTATTGTATAGTTATGCCTAAACCGTCAATTACTTTTGCCTTGTTTATATGAAAAAAATCTGATAACAAAACGATTTAAATGACACAAAAGTATACGATAATAATAATGTAGGTTAGTTTTTTAATTAAAAAAAAATGCTATAAATAAAAAATTAAACATTTGATAAAATCATTATATTACAACACTAAAACCAAATTATGATATTTGTTTAGTTAAAAGCAAATTTTGTGAAAATAAAAGAAAACAACAAAAATAAACAAAAAATAAATACAACACATTTTTTAATAAAGAAAAAATCGTAATTGACCCAAAATCGATCACCTTCTATGAAAAATTACTTATTGTTTCTAAACACTTGACTTTCGTTTACAATGAATGAATGTCGGAATAGAACAAGTGGGGTGATATATCTTTAGATGGGTTTTTAACATAGTGGTCCATTTTTATCGGTTTTTGTTATTATACTTTATTAGATTTACACCAGCCTATCGAGGACTGGACAAACAAGCCTTTTTTACTCATTCATTCACAAAAAATGTGATTTAGTGTGGCATAAATAAGTTAGTACATCGGAGGACTAAATAAGTAATTAATTATAATGCTATTGTGTACAAAAAAAAATTTTTTTTACCTATTTAATTTGTAATCCTTAATTAATCCATTTAATTTAATCCATTTTTTACTTTTAATCCTTAAAGCTAGCTGCTAAGGTTCAGCTCAACGAGACTTAACGTAACGCCATAAACGTAACAAACAAATATTGAATTAGTTCGTTGCCCTTAAGGTTGACTTGTTACTTTACGGCTACAGCGTTATGTGAAGTTTTATCTAATTCAACTTTCAATAGGTAAAAGATTTTTTTTTCCATTGACGCTTAAGAAAAAACTACTTTCCGGAATGAAAATCAACAACAAAAAACACTTTCTTCCACATATAAACAACACACGTTCACTTTTTCAACAGCAATTTTTATAGTGTTTAAGATTTTTTTGTTTTTGTTTTATTACAGATCTTCATACATATTAATATATAAATATTTGTCACAAATTTCCACAACTCAAAATACTAAACAAAAACTTTTTTTCCTTATATTATTATTTAGAACTTTGTCTGCCCACCTTGATATACAGCCTAATTACATTGTGGTATTATTCCAAAATTTACTAAGAAAAAGTCCACGACACAAACCGATCTGCTCGACGGGGTATGGAATAAAGTTGATATCATAGACACGAACCATCGCTCTTACTTTTATAGGCCAAGAAGAAGCATTTCAAATTAAATTGGCAGCACTTAAAAATGGTCACATGTACGAAAACGTGTAAAAAGTATGAGTAAATAAGATGACATCGAAGTCGATTTTGACATTTCGCCCATAACGCCACTTGTGCGAAGAGTAAAGCTATAGTCTATTAATGAATGAATTAGGCAGCACTCTGACACGAAGCACAAGTGCAGTTGGATTTCTTGTACGAGTTTTGCGTTCATTCAATTTCTGACGTCGGTACATTTTGGTTTGCGTGTTAAAGAGTTTTTTTCCAGCCCGATTAAAAAGTTGGGGGAATAAATTCACTTTCTATCCGAGCGTTTTTGTAGAAAGTAACAAAATTAGGAATAGTTTTTTATATAGAAAAAATAAATAAAACATAAATCTACAGCCACAATGGGAAGTAAGTAAATAAAACACAACAAACAAAAGTGCGAAAAGTGAACAATAAAAAAAATGAAATGAATAAATGACCCACCAAAATGAGGAGGAAGCTTTCTTCCTCCATATAATTATAAACGTTCTTTATTATTTGCTTACGTATACACAGAGAATTTCCAAATTGAATATGCCGGTCTACCGTTAAAAAAATCAACAAATATATGTGTATATATGTGTGTGTGTGTTTTCAGAAAAAGGGCAAACAAAGTTTGCTTCAGATAGTAAATAAAACTATAAATTGGTGACGTGTTAATACTAATGACCTCTCCTCTCTTGCTTTCCAGTTAAATTCCTCGAAGTTATAAAACCATTCTGCAGTATTCTGCCAGAGATTGCTAAACCAGAACGCAAGGTAAGTTTGTTAAAATAAATAATAATAAAAATACGTTTAATGTACATAGTGGGCATTATTTAATAATAAGTTGTGTTTAGTTATTAAATTTTTCGCCTGGGTATAAAATAATTCATAATATGTTTGATTATCTGTCTCTGGTGGAAAGCCGCCTAAATCTTTTTTCGATTCATTTCGGGTTAGGAAAACTTTCTAAATTGTCTGTCTGTCATTCATTTATGTTAAAAAGAAAGAAATGAAAAAGAAAGCAAAAACAAAAGGGGAATGAAGGAAAACGGTAAAAAGCCACGCATGCAATTTGTTAGGAAATTTTTCATACAAAAAGATGAATGGAAACAAATATTTTTTAAAATTCGTAATTAATGACAAAAGTAAATGGGAATTAATATAAAATTAAAAATACGACTTTTGTGTTTATTATTCAAATTGAAAGCATGTTTTTTATGTTCTCCCTTTTCTTCGCTCTTCTTTACTCATTCAGTTTGACATTTTTCCGTGTTTTTATATTTTGACAGCTCATACGACGTGTACAATATAAGCCGATTGCAAGTTCGTCTCATTTCAACTTAGAAATTTTATTCGTTTCTCTTAATAATTCGTAGCATTTTGTTGAAGATTGATATTGTTGCTGTTTTTTTTTTCTTTTTTGCTTACGTAGCTATGGCAGACGACAATTGGCTACCAACCTCAATCTAATGAATATTATTGTCATTACTATAGTAGATAAGTAATAACAAAGGGACTTGTCTTTTAATTATTAGAAATATCGGAACGGAAAAGTAGGTCAATAAACCACATAAGGAACAGACAACTTTTAAAATACGTTTAGTAAAAGGATGAACATTTTAAAGTCTCAACTTACAGATTAAATATTTGAATTTTTAAAACCTTTCTATACCTATAGGACATATATATCTTTACCGATATACGCCAAGCAAAAACATTTCAAACACTCGAATTACCTACCCTTTAAGCAAATTTAAAGCTTTCTTTTAATATCACTTGATACTTAAAAACACTTTATGACTTAAACGAACTACAATAATGGTTTATTTGTTTATCTTTACAGATCCAATTCAGAGAGAAAGTGCTATGGACCGCCATAACGCTATTCATCTTTTTGGTCTGCTGTCAGATACCCTTGTTCGGTATTATGAGTTCGGATTCAGCTGATCCCTTCTACTGGATTCGTGTAATTTTGGCTTCAAATCGTGGTACCCTTATGGAATTGGGTATCTCACCTATTGTCACATCTGGTTTGATTATGCAATTGTTGGCTGGTGCCAAAATTATCGAAGTCGGTGATACTCCCAAGGATCGTGCTTTATTCAATGGTGCTCAAAAATTGTTTGGCATGGTCATTACAATTGGTCAAGCCATCGTTTACGTTATGACTGGCATGTATGGTGATCCATCAGAAATTGGCGCTGGCGTTTGCCTGTTGATCATTATTCAATTGTTCGCTGCCGGTTTGATTGTTTTACTTTTGGATGAATTACTGCAGAAGGGTTATGGTTTGGGATCTGGTATTTCACTCTTCATTGCTACCAACATTTGTGAGACCATTGTGTGGAAAGCATTCTCTCCAACCACCGTTACAACTGGACGTGGTACTGAATTTGAAGGTGCCGTCATTGCCTTATTCCACTTGATGGCCACACGTACCGATAAGGTGCGTGCTTTACGCGAGGCTTTCTACCGTCAAAATTTGCCCAATTTGATGAACTTGTTGGCTACCGTGCTCGTTTTTGCTGTCGTCATCTACTTCCAAGGTTTCCGTGTCGATTTGCCCATCAAATCTGCCCGCTATCGTGGTCAATACAGCAGCTATCCCATCAAACTTTTCTATACCTCCAACATTCCCATAATTTTGCAATCAGCTTTGGTTTCCAACTTGTACGTTATTTCACAAATGTTGGCTGTTAAATTCCAAGGAAACTTCTTTATTAATCTTCTCGGTGTCTGGGCTGATGTTGGTGGTGGCGGCCCTGCTCGCTCTTATCCCATTGGTGGTTTATGCTACTATCTTTCACCTCCCGAAAGTGTTGGTCACATCTTAACAGATCCTATTCACGCCATTCTCTACATTGTATTCATGTTGGGCTCTTGTGCGTTCTTCTCCAAAACATGGATTGATGTGTCTGGAAGCTCTGCCAAGGATGTAAGTTTAAAATCATATATAGTCTAACTGAACAAAATTAAATGTTTATATCATCCATAGGTTGCTAAACAATTGAAAGAACAACACATGGTTATGCGTGGCCATCGTGAAAACTCTATGATCCATGAATTGAACCGTTATATTCCCACAGCTGCTGCTTTCGGTGGTTTATGTATTGGCGCACTTTCCGTTTTGGCCGATTTCTTGGGTGCCATTGGCTCTGGTACCGGTATCCTCTTGGCTGTTACCATCATTTACCAATACTTTGAAATCTTCGTTAAAGAACAATCCGAAATGGGAGGTATGGGCACACTGCTGTTCTAAGCTAAGCAGCATATGCAATTAGTTAAGAGCGTGCCAACTGTGTGTATATGTTTGTATGTGTAGGTACATAAGTAAAACTCAAAACATTTTACGTTCTGAGTTTCTTTTAAGATTTCTTTGTAATTAATATTTTTTATTTACAAAACAATATTTAGCGCAAGTTCTGGTGAAAGAAGTTAATGTTTGTTTTCATCACTTTTTCTAAATTTTCTTAGAAAAATTTAAACTTTAAGAATTATTTTCTTTAAAAGAAAAAACAAATGTTTTTAACTCTTTCATCCGATTGCTTAAATGATTGATTCCTATGCACCTCATAATTTGCAAATAACCTGCCTGCAAAATAGAAAATGAAATGAAAAATTCCACCTTTAAATTGAAATATGTTTAAACAATAAAAAATGAATCAAAACATCATCCATCCTTCCATTTTTTAACATTAATTCGAACTGCTACGTTTGTTTCTAAAGCTCATTTGGGGCTTAATATAACTGTTTTTCATAACTTAAATTAATACTAGTTTTTATGTTAAACATTTTTTACGAAAAATTCTATAAAGATAAAAAACATCTTAAAAAAATAAGACTTCTTTTTAACTTTTATATATTTTTAATATTATTTCTCAAAAATTGACGAGTAAATATCATATTAATTTTATTACTTAGACTGTATGGAAAATATTTTTTCTTTTCATGAATATACACAGCTGTCTGTATACTTGTTTGTTTAAGCTTTAAATTTAATATAATAATTTTTAGAAATAATATTAAAAATTGCAAAAAGTTTTTTTTTAGTTTATAAACAGCGAATGATTGTGAAATTAACTAAAAAGTTATACCATAGAATTAAAAGCGATATATGATTTTTAATTCAAAAATGAGCAACTTAATTCTAAATAATGAAAACAAATTAATTTGTAATTATAAAATATACAAAATATAAAAAAAATGTAAAAATTAAAAAAGAAATGTGTAGTTTTATTTCCCTGCAAATTCTTTTGATTTTCATTAAAACCTGCATTTAAAAAGTAAAATTTTGATAATTCTCCTGTTTTTACCTTCTGTAAAACTGAAATTATTTGAGTCGGTGCCTTTCTAGATGAGGGCAACGGAATATTGCTCGTCAATATTTATTAAAATTGATAGCTGTGACGTAGGCGGCATGTAACTTGAAATCAAATTGAAAACAATTTTTTGTTTAAAATGTGTTCGCAGAGAAAACAACTACAAATTTTGTTCATACCAGTTATGATTAGCTGTTTTCTTAAATGAAAATTGAAACACTCGACTGAAAGCAAATTTGATGATACATTTTTAAAAAAGTATGTTACTACAAAAGTATGAGTGTGTAAAAATGGAACGTGTAACCACCGGGTTACCGAAAATAACCAGCAATGCAGTAAGAAATTGATTTAAAGAAGTTTGATTTAAATGTCGTCTAACACTCAATGAAAACAGAATTTTGAATATTTTCAAAAAAGATTCATTATCGCATTGTGAAATTTTATGAAAAAAAATCACAACCACAGATCTGATATTTTTTAACTTCGTTTGTTGTGCAGCCGAATAGTATTTAAAGTTTACAAGACATTGCAAAGACTTCTTATTTACACTTTTACATTTCGAGTTGCCATATGTTCCTTTTTTTGAAACAATTGATTAATTATTACGGCATGTCATCTTCACATCGGTGGTGGGTAAACAAATAACTTTGACATTTGAAAATACTGACAACAGCAGCAAGTAGCCATAAAATAAAAAAGTGTTGACACCTCCAACTGGTGGATACGTAAAGGAATTCCTGGTTATAGTTCGGAGCACTTTTTATTATTTTGAACAAGTGTTTTATTATTTATTGACAAATCATTCAAGTAATATCTAAATCACGATACATATATGAGAAATCACTAGTGACGTTGGAACCCAAACGCAACATTAGAAGCAGTGACTATGTCGGCCACAACTCATATTTTAAATAGGAATATGCCATATTTGAAGCAACAATTTTCGGCGTTGCTGCGTAATACATCACCAGTTATTACCCTTATATGTTTGGTAACAACAGTCGGATATTTGCTATCTTTTAGCGAAACAGCAGTTCTCTTCCTGACTGTAACGCCTGGCTATATATTGCCCAATGCCGAGTTTTGGATATGGACTGCATTTACATTTTGCTTCATTGAATTGCACTGGTGGGAGGTTTTAGTAGATGTTGTCACAGTTGGCTTGTGTGGCAAAATGATAGAACCTCTATGGGGTCAAATGGAAATGTTTAAATTCTTTGCCTTAAGTAATTTTGGTGTTTCAATTTTGACAACAATTTATTATTTGTTTTATTATATGGTAACAAAGAATCCACAAATTCTTTTTGACGTGCACATACATGGTTTGGCTGGATACGTGGCTGGAATATGTGTGGCAGTGCGTCAAATAATGCCAGATCATTTGATATTTAAAACACGTTGGGGTCGTTTGACTAATCGCAATGTTCCCCTAACTGTTTTAATTATGTCCATTATTTTGTGGGCTGTCCATTTGTTGGATGGTACATACCCAGCAATGTTTGCTTCAGGTCTCTTGGTGTCTTGGGTATACTTACGATTTTACCAACACCATCCGAATGGCCGGGGAGATAGTTCGGAAAGTTTTACATTCGCCAGTTTCTTTCCAAATGTCATTCAGCCGATTATAGCTGTACTAGTAAATCCTATTTATGTAGGATGTCTAAAGGTGGGGGTAGTTAAGCCGCCCGCACCACCCAGAGTTGCTTCCGCCGCAAGCTTAACTTCGGTGTCGATTTCAATGCCTGGTGTGGATCCGCATGATGTCGAAAGAAGGCGGTATTTATTTAAAGTTTATTTGTATAATGTTTTATAATAATTTTTTACTTTGCAGACAAATAGCTTTAAAGGCGTTAAGTGAACGTTTGAAGTCTACGGAAACATCACGTCACAACCAAATACCCAAATCATTTCCCCCCGTTGCTGCTAGCGTCAGTCATGGTCATGGTCACACTCATGGTCATGGTCAGCACCAGCATAAGCATCACGGTCATCACAGCCACCACCATGGAGGATCACATAGTCATGCACACGGTCATGCTTCAGGTGGTCATGGTGAATTACAAACTCCTCCATTTTTAGCGCAATCAGCCAATTCTGCCTCACCTTCTCTACCTATTACCATGGCTCGTTCTGAGCCACGTATGATCAGTACCATGAGCCCCATAGCAATTCCAATGCCGGCGCCGCCTCCTAAAGCGGAAAATTCCGTTATAGTTACTAGTGACTTTAAAGACGAGAGTAGCGACAAAGCGCTACTAATCAATATGGATAACGACAACACAACACAGTAATTGTAGTTTAGTAGCAAAAAACGTATAAACTTAAGATAAATTAATTAAAAAAAGAAATTAAATAATTGAGTTATCAGCTTAAAAAATTTAAAAAAAGTTGGTGATGACATTGCTGCTGCTCTTGCAAGGCTAAGCAGTAGTAATAATAAACTTAAATACATATTTGTTTATTATTTTTTATTTAAACCATTCGTAATAAAAATATAGATTATATTAAACAAAACAAAATACAGCATGTAAAATGTATTTTAAAAATTTAAATTTGGTCTTATTTTATTTCAAAATGTACCTACGAGTATACCTTATATCCCAAATCGTTTTATTTATTTAATGGATAAGTTTCCTCTAATGTTCAAATGCAATAAAGTGCTTTTAGAAGTTATATTGAAAAATTAATTTTATTATTAAATAGAATAAGTTTTTCATTTATTTCTGGATAAATTTAAATGAGGTGGTTATGTATGTGTTCACATAATTTAATGTTTTATTTAAATAATTGCAATCTCAAAAGAAAAAAGTTTTAATTGTATTGTGAACAAGAATATATATATATTATTATTATATATATATTATATTTATTATATTTATTATATATATATATATATATATATATATATATATATATATATATATATATATATATATATTTTTTTTTTTTTTAGAATTTTTCTTATTCTAAAAAAGCAGGAAAACTAAAATCCTGGGGAGAAAATGGTTTACTTTGACAATGCATTAAAAAGTTTTATTTTTTCATATGTTGTATTATTGCGCATTTTTCATCTATAGTATTGTTGCTGCTGTTGCCAAGAGCTTTGACCACCTGCCTGATTTGAATTTGCAGCAGAGGACGACTCACCTCCTCCGCTACTGCCAAATGAATTTAAAACACTGCTATAATAGGATGCATCCGCTACCGATTCTGACGGCTGATGATGACCCTGACTTAGTGGCGTTTTTTTGAGCGACTGATGCAAAGCTACTTTACCTTGATGACACTCTTGAGCATTGGCATTGTTGATCCGTGCTAAATTAGCCTGTGTTAAAGAAGAATGCGTCGTTGACGGTTGAATTGTAGTTGATCCTGGCGGAGCTATTGAGCCTATATTACTACCAGTTGTTCTAAGGGGAACACGTTGCGATAGCAGTGTGGAGGGAGCTTGTATAGGAGCCACTGTAACAGAAGATTCCGACAGTTTTCTTTGCATACCAGCAGACTCCGGTTTAATTTCTGCTGAAGATGACATTGGGGCCGGTGGTGGGGGTGGTGGTGGTTGTGTAACATGACGATGATTGATATGAGCCTGCAAATCTCTTTGCGACAAATAAGTCCTCCTGCAGCCAGTATTACCATATCTGCTACCACTGTGTGTACACATAAATACAGTCCCGAGACCTGATTGTTCCACACGTATAACTTTGTCATTGCAACGAGGACATAGCTTAACAGGTTCTGTACGCGCGCATTTTAAACAAAATACATGTTTACAGGGTATCATACGTCCATAGTGCAAAATCGGTTTGTCACACTGATCACAAATGTGGATCATGGGATTTAGGACCTTTTCGCCAATTAAATTCACTTTGTGATTCCATTTAAGACGTAGCATAGGCTCTGGAGGTCCTCTGCAAATAGTTGTAAATGTTGGCGCTTCTAATTGCGATATATCTGCCTCCATATCAACTAAAAGGAGATACATTAATGGGTTGCCTTAAATTAAACAATCATTTACTTTTTTTCTATAAGTAATTGTATCTTACTCGTTTGTGGAACAATATTATTGGTGGTGGTCTGATTGACTGCAGTGGCCGATTGGTCTGTTGCTTGGACGTTAATAGTTGCTATAGACACGTCTGATGATGTTGCTTTTGTTGGTAAGTCAATTGCATCATTTTCTTTGGACAAGTCATTCATAATAGCATCTTCACTATTTTCTATTAAAACATTTGCACCACTTCCTGCCGAAACGTCTCCATCTTCTATAACAATAGTGGAACTTCCATCAAATGATTGATCCAACGAAACTTCTTCATCACTTGAGACAACCACCGCGGCTTTTTTACCTCTACCACGACCGCGTCCTCTACCACGACCACGAGCTCTAGTGCCGCGACCACGTCCTCGTCCTCTTTTAGTGACACCGTCCTCACCATCCATTATATAAATGATGACTTAAGAAGATAAAGTCTAATGCTTTTATATAAATTATTTTTATTTTAATTTTGTTTGAAGAAAATAATTCGCTTGTTTTCAGCTTCGTCTACAAAAATTGCTTCTTCTTTTAACAAGGATATTCACAGTAATTTGATAACATTATTGGAGATGACATTTCTTTGACAACAAGTTTATTGATTGTTGGCATATGGCAATTTTATTAGATTTAGTATAACTTATTTACACATATTCTTTTGTTTTTAATTTTATGGTAACAAACAAATATTACCACTCTTAAATACTAATATCATTCTTTCTTACCACGTACTTGAATTGTTTCTTACACTTTTGTGCAACTTTGTGCGTTAATCAATTTTAATACATTTTTTTGCAACCATGTTCATCCTACCTGGCTGGGGTTGTGATGAATTGTGGCAACATCTTTCTTTTTCTCGTAACGCCATTGCAGGCGTGTAGTGTTTTTTAAAGTTGTCCAAGTAAAAAAATCATTAAACATCCAAAATGGTAGGTGAAAAAAATTGAAAATATTGGGAAAATCTAAAAAAGAAACAAACAAATCTTCCAATGGCGTTAATATTTCAAAAGAGCTTCAAAATATTCGTCAAAAATGAAAAACAATGAATTTAACAAAATGCGACGTCAAATAGTGTTGATTGTATGACGACGATGGTGATGACTTCTAAAATCCGAAGTCTGACGAATTCATCGTTTTTGTTTTAATGACATGGTAAAGAACGGAAGAAACGAGAATAAAATGACGTGTGCGTTTTTAAGAAAAATTTCCCTATTGTTTTTCTTTAATGGCCTTGGAAGATTTGTTTAGGAGATTTTTCTATTGGTAAAAAATTGTATCACATTGTGAAATTCTGTTCGAAATATCAAAGTTTGTTGTAATTTACATTTCTTTGTTATTTATCACCATAGGTCAACTTCACCGTCGACGAAATCCGTGGCTTGATGGACAAGAAGCGGAACATCCGTAACATGTCCGTCATTGCTCACGTTGATCATGGCAAATCCACTTTGACCGATTCCTTGGTAAGTATATATATATATATGTATATATGTATATATATATGTATATAAATATATATATATATTTTCTATTTATTTAATTAGAAGTATTATAAATACTATAACACACATCGTTGAAAATACATTAGTTTTACAAATTTCTACAAAATGTGTATTAAATTATAATTCCTTGCAAATTGTATTATATATCTTTTATATATATTAATATTTGATTCGTTTTTAATATCATCAGGTAGCATATTGTATAGTTTAAGTCCCTCGAAGAAAAGAGATATCTGCATTGTTGTTGCTCTTGGCAAGCGGAGATTTCCAGTATTTCTGAGAATATGGTTGTTCCTCTCCCACATATCCAAGTTGCTCAATGAGATACACCGGCGCGTCTCTCATTTTCATTTTCTGGATAAACTTTTAAAGTGTTTAGAACCAGCCTTTGCTTAATATTCAACCACTTTAGCTTGTTCAACATAAGTTGAACGGGGGCGTCTATGTTGTATTTTAGTGTCGGTCTCATTGCTTTATTTTGAAGCTTTTGCAGTCTTTGTATGTGTGTTTCCGTGCAGCAGGTGTATGAAATTGTAGAGCCATATTCAAAATGCAGTTTTATCATTGTGTTATAAAAAAGCTCTAGAGCGACCGCACCCACTTGATCTAAAAAGTAAAAAAAGTCTTTTATACATTTATTTATTGGCTTATAGGTTTCCAAGGCTGGTATTATTGCTGGTGCCAAGGCCGGTGAAACCCGTTTCACTGATACCCGTAAAGATGAACAGGAACGTTGTATTACCATCAAGTCTACGTAAGTAGTAATGGCTTTCACTTTTACTTTGTATATGTCATATGCATGTGCATACGTATGTATGTACGCGTTATTAACATAACCTCACTTTTTCTATATTCACTGTATAGTGCCATCTCTATGTACTTTGAAGTTGAAGATAAAGATTTGGTTTTCATTACCAATCCTGATTTGTGTGAAAAGAACTTCAAGGGTTTCTTGATCAATTTGATCGATTCCCCCGGTCACGTTGATTTCTCTTCTGAAGTGACAGCTGCCCTCCGTGTTACTGATGGTGCTTTGGTGGTCGTTGATTGTGTTTCTGGTGTCTGTGTACAGACCGAAACTGTATTGCGTCAAGCTATTGCCGAACGTATTAAGCCAATTTTGTTCATGAACAAGATGGATCGTGCTTTGTTGGAATTGCAATTAGATGCCGAAGAATTGTACCAAACTTTCCAACGTATTGTTGAAAATGTCAACGTTATAATTGCTACCTACAATGATGATGGTGGCCCAATGGGTGAAGTACGTGTCGATCCCTCAAAGGGTTCCGTTGGTTTTGGTTCCGGCTTGCACGGTTGGGCCTTTACCCTTAAACAATTCTCTGAAATGTACGCCGAGAAATTCAAGATCGATGTTGTGAAGCTAATGAACCGGTAAGTTGATTTAATTTTGTACACGGTTTAAGTTGTAAATATGTACGACGAAGAAACGCTTTTAGCACAATTCGTGTTGTTCATAAAGCGTTAAATTTTTAGATTTTTAATCTAAACTTTTAGGGCTTAGAGACTGAACAACAAGTGCTTATAAAAGTAGAACAAACTGAATTGAAGACCTCTTCTGTTTGTCACTTTGTTGATAGACTTTGAGGACTTTGAGATTCGAGCTATTGAGTTGTAACGCTGAGTAGTGACCTCTTTCTTAATGTCAAATCTGCTTACGCTGAAGATTCAATAAAATAAATATTCTTATATATTTTTAATATTCTTATTAATATATTTTGTTTATGTGAAAATTAATATTTTGTTAATGCAACATTTCAGTCTCTGGGGTGAAAACTTCTTCAACGCCAAAACTAAGAAATGGCAAAAACAAAAGGAAGCTGATAACAAGCGTTCTTTCTGCATGTACATCTTGGACCCCATCTACAAGGTGTTCGATGCCATCATGAACTACAAGAAAGAAGAAATTCCCACTTTGTTGGACAAGATTGGTGTTACCTTAAAGCACGAAGATAAAGACAAGGACGGTAAAGCCTTGTTGAAGGTAGTTATGCGCACGTGGTTGCCAGCTGGCGAAGCTTTGCTTCAGATGATTGCTATCCACTTGCCATCTCCCGTCGTTGCCCAAAAATACCGTATGGAAATGTTGTACGAAGGTCCACATGACGATGAAGCCGCTGTCGCTGTTAAGAACTGCGACCCTGATGGCCCATTGATGATGTATATCTCCAAGATGGTACCCACTTCCGACAAGGGTCGTTTCTATGCCTTCGGCCGTGTATTCTCCGGTAAGGTAGCCACCGGCCAAAAGTGCCGTATCATGGGTCCCAACTATGTTCCCGGCAAGAAAGAAGATTTATACGAAAAGGCCATCCAACGTACTATTTTGATGATGGGTCGTTATGTCGAAGCCATCGAAGATGTTCCCTCTGGTAACATTTGCGGTTTGGTTGGTGTCGATCAATTCTTGATCAAGACCGGTACCATCACCACTTTTAAGGATGCTCACAACATGAAGGTAAGTGTCGTAAATATTTGTAAAAATAAATTTTATTCATACAATTTGATGATATTAAACACAGACCTGTTCTGAATCTACACCTGTCTTTGAATGACCCATTGTTATCTGATTTATTTTTTATTTTTCCTGTCTGCATAATAAATTTACTTGATTTCTGACTTGATTTTCTTTACATTATCCATAGGTCATGAAATTCTCTGTATCGCCAGTCGTGCGTGTTGCTGTTGAACCTAAGAACCCTGCTGATTTACCCAAATTGGTAGAAGGTCTAAAACGTTTGGCCAAATCCGATCCTATGGTACAATGTATCATTGAAGAATCCGGCGAACACATCATCGCTGGTGCCGGTGAATTGCATTTGGAAATTTGCCTAAAGGATTTGGAAGAAGATCACGCTTGCATTCCTTTGAAGAAGTCCGATCCCGTTGTATCATACCGTGAAACTGTTTTCGAAGAATCGAACCAAATGTGCCTCTCCAAATCTCCCAACAAGCACAACCGTTTGCAAATGAAGGCTTGCCCCATGCCTGACGGTTTGCCTGAGGACATTGATAAAGGTGATGTTAGCTCCAAAGACGATTTCAAGGTCCGTGCCCGTTATTTGGCTGAGAAATACGATTATGATGTAACTGAAGCGCGTAAGATCTGGTGTTTCGGTCCCGACGGTACTGGTCCTAACTTTATCTTGGATTGTACCAAGTCCGTACAATACTTGAACGAAATCAAGGATTCTGTTGTCGCTGGTTTCCAATGGGCCACCAAGGAAGGTATTTTGGCCGATGAGAACATGCGTGGTGTTCGTTTCAACATTTATGATGTGACCTTGCACGCTGATGCCATCCATCGTGGTGGTGGTCAAATCATTCCAACCACCCGTCGTTGCTTGTACGCTTCTGCTATCACCGCTTCTCCTCGTTTGATGGAACCCGTCTACTTGTGCGAAATTCAATGTCCCGAAGTTGCTGTTGGTGGTATCTACGGTGTATTGAATAGACGTCGTGGTCACGTTTTCGAAGAATCCCAAGTTGTCGGTACTCCCATGTTCGTCGTCAAGGCTTACTTGCCTGTCAACGAATCATTCGGCTTCACTGCTGATTTACGTTCCAACACTGGTGGTCAAGCCTTCCCTCAATGCGTGTTCGATCACTGGCAAGTATTGCCCGGTGACCCATGCGAGCCATCAAGCAAACCCTACCAAATTGTCCAAGATACCCGTAAACGTAAGGGTCTTAAGGAAGGTCTACCCGATCTTTCCCAATACCTCGACAAATTGTAAACACTGCTTATAACTCGTCAAAATTAAACCATTTCCGAAGAATATTAAAGCTGCTTTTTAGTCCACAAATGACGACTTGGATTGGATCTACCACTTTACTATTATAATGGTTTGTGTTTCACCTATCTTCATCATCTCAAGAAGCGGCAACAATAACATCAATTATAACAACAACAACAATATAGCACATGCAAACAAGTTTTAAGAAAAATTGAAAAATTATAGAGAAAAAAACAATAAATAAAATACATGATAATTACCATTACCATATTAAATAAAAAATATGAACAAAACACTAAAAAAATCAAAAAATATGTTTTATATTCAATTTTTTTGTGGCTATAATGAGGTAAGGTAAAGCAATTAATTTAATCGTACTGTTTTATGAATTGCTTATGAATATCGATGTTTTTATATGGTGTAGTATGCTCCGATTTTTAGAGCATGAGTTTTTTGAAGTTTGTACGGAATTTTATTATTTAGTTATTAAAGGGAAATCGTAACATTTTGGCTTCCGCTTCAAAATTTTAAGTTGTAACATCAAAATTCTTCATCATTTGCAGGCAGTAAAGGAATTAAACGCGATAAATATTTTCCAACTATTAATGTTCTTTTAACAATGAAAATAAACGTTATAAATACAAGATAGAAATAGAAAAAGGATAACTAGCATTTTATCTCGTGTAAAATAAGGCTGATGATCTTACAGACGGATGGTAGAGGGATAGATAATAAGCAATAAGTTTGTTGGTAGAAAAAGAGTTCCCTTCAAATGCTGGATTCAGAGATAAAGAAGTCAATTGCAAGCAAACTAGGAAGTATGGTGATTAAACCCGATGAAGAGGCTGGTCTTGTACCCAGTAAACCAGGAAACAAACCAGAATCGATAAGTATTGCACCAAAAACACTTTCGAGTATCTATAGAGCAAAGGTGATAGATGCCTATCGTGATCGACGTATTTTCACAGTTTTTGGCAACTATGGTACAATTAGGCGTTCTCTGCTTAAGCGAGGTTGGTTAGAAAAATTGCCACCGGGGCGGTATACAAATTTACAAAATTTACCTGAAGAGGTACTTCTACAACATGCGAAACGTGGCAATGACTATGAAGCAGTTGTCATAAGTAAGATCATTAATCATTTTCCGGCATTCTTTGTGTGGCAATCCAAAGGTCAACGTGACTTGTATGTAGATGTGCGTCCATATCGTAATCGTATAAGAAGATCACATGCTGTGGACTTCTCTACAAAAGTTGGCCTGATTGGCTGTGCTGAACAACAACAGTGGTTCCGTCAAGATGGTGTGGCGGAAATGTTGTATCCAAGATTTTTCCGTTTGTGTAATAATCAGGAAGAGCAACAGGCTTTCATTGATGAGTTCCGTATGACACAATGTCGAAGTGTCTTGCGTTATCTATTGGAAAATATTGAAACACAAGAGGAGATTTGCGACTATGAGAATGGCACAATTTGTCCGACCGTTGTAGATTTTGCTTTAGCGCGTGTTAAACGACAAGTGGACGATTGGCAAAATAATGTTTGTTTAGATATTGAACAGTCTCAGGTGCCTGACGAAGAATGGGCAGATTTCTTGGATAAATCCGATAAATTCATTAACCGCAAACAGAAAATCAAGTGCACATTTCGAGAATTGACTGAGTACAACAAGGCTGCAAGAAATCTTCTGACAAAAATTGACGAAAAACATCCAGATTTAAAATGGGATGGCTGTAGAAATTTGTGGATCTTAAAACCCGGTTATCAAAGTCGAGGCTTAGGAATTGTCATACGTAACAAGTTAGATGACATAATATATTGGTCTAGTACTCATTCGAACAGGCGTTACATAGTCCAAAAGTACATAGGTAAAAAAAAAATAAATAAATAAATGAAATAGGTACCGCAAAATAATATAAATTCATTATTAATCCCTTTTTTCTTATTTGCTCTCCATTTAGAAAATCCTCTACTTATCTATCGGACAAAATTTGATATACGTCAGTATATGCTAGTTTTTATACGGGAATCCACTGTCCAGATATGGCTTTACACAGATTGCTATTTACGCTTTAGCTCTCATGAGTATACCGTTGACGACTTGCGCGAGGTTATACACTTGACCAACAATTCCGTGCAGAAAAAATATAAGAATAAAACAACACGTGATCATCGCTTGCCAAAGTGCAATATGTGGTCTTTGGAACAATTTAAAGCCTATCTAAAGGAACAAAAACTAACCGACACTTGGGAGAGACGTACGTTTTCTGGCATTAAAGAAAATCTTATTGCTGTTGTTTTGGCCAGTTTGGATGACACGAATTTAGTGGAAAACTCCTTCGAATTGTATGGCTGCGATTTTATGTTGGATAAAGACTATAATCCTATTTTAATAGAGATTAACTCTACTCCCGATTTGTCACCGTCGACTGATGTAACAGCTCGTATTTGTCCAATGGTCATGCAGGACTGTATAAAAGTGGTTGTAGATTTACCGCGCAACTGTCGGGCATCGACAGGTCTATTCCAATTGGTTTACGAAGTCAACTATAAATTTAAGCATGACTTTAACATCAAAGAAGGCCTAAATGTCTTTGGCAAACAAATGGAATTATGCAAACGACCTTTGTTACATGAAAGATCCAAATTTATCAAAAGAACTAAAATGGAAGTTTCGAGTAACAACCTCAACAAGAACAATAGCAAGCACCAAGTAAAACGGTTGCAAGCAAAAAAGGTAAGTTAATCAGTCAGTCTGTCAATCAGTCATTCAGCCAGTCAGTCAGCCAGTCTGTCGTCTCCTTAGTCTTGATCAGTTCTTTTAAATAATACTTTTTTGTTTGTTTCTTTTCTTACTTGTTTGTATGCAACAGTCAAAATCAAAGTCCAGCAAAATAAATATCAATGAATCAAATCATTTTGGGAAATCATTAAAAACGGTAACCAAAGAAGCTTTAGCCCTGCGTTACACGATGCCAAAATGAAAGATAAATTGAACATAAAAGCAATTTAACTTACTTAAGGTATATCTTATCTGTTTTGTTTTACCATGTAAAGAAATATTATTCAACATTTTTTTAAAACTTAATTTAATAATTAAATGCTTTTCATTTTAATAGAGATTTTAGGTGAAGGGACATACGGTATGAGTAACAATTCAATTAATGATGTGGCTTACAAATGAAACTTTTTAATGAGCCATCAATATGTTTGGTTTAGGACTAATTTGTTGTTGTCTGTTCTTATTGCTATTCCAGCTTTTTATACTTTTTCCAATGGCATGCATCGCAATATGATCGAAATCGTTTTTATTCTCCTTATTCGCTGATGACGTCGATGATGTTGATAATGATAATGTCATGGGACTAAGACTTTTGCTACATTTAATTACATTTTTAATCGGACTACATAGCTCTTTAATATTATCTGCAGATTTGCTGACGGTTAGAGTTGGAGTGTCCAAGAGCGTTGACTTTGAACGCTTTGTATTTCGGGATGAGTGTAAGGCTCTTTGTTGATTGTAAGAGGCTATACAAAATTTCGACTTTTGGTGATTACTCTTTAGGTTGACCTCAGAATTTGGTAATAATGTAGGCCCACAACTGCGATGCCGTTTAAGAGAAGAGCACAAAGATAAAACAGATTTGGCACTAGTGGGCTTTGTCGTATGGCTTTTTCGTATACTAGTCACCATGAAATTTGTTAACGATTTTCTTTGTTTATCTTTGAAATTTGTCTGATTTATGTCCTGAACTTTCTTTTCGCGTAGGTCAGTGAGAGAAGGTACACTCTTGCAGCGTGGACTGTTGCAATTTTCGCCAGTCAAGTACTTTTCTATGTACTCTGTTGTGTTAAATGCTGGCATAGGCTTGTATACCTGCGAAACATTTGCCACGGCAAGGGAAGTGCGCTGTTTATAAAGTTGGCTAGTTTGTAATGATTTCTCTTTTCGATAGTAACTCTGGTAGGAAGAATTGTGGAAATTCGAGGAGCGATTTGAGATTTGTTTTCCTTTAACAATTAAATTAAGTCCCATATAAGCTGGTGTAGGTGGTATCACTTGACGGTAGATCATTTCAAAATTACCCACGTCCGCTTTGACATCTGCACGACGGTCTATGATAACTGTTTAATACAGATTAAACAACAAAATATTTAAGGAAAAGCTTAAAGCTAACGCAACTTACTGACCTTTTATTACATCTTCTAAGCATTGCGGACACATGCGTGCCGTTACGCTAGTGGAGGGTGCCAGATCCGGATTAGAGTTGATTTCTATAAGCCAAGGATAGAAATCTTCGCATATCATAAAATCAGCTCCAAACAATTCAAATGTATTGGGTGTCCTTTCCATATAATCTTGTGAAACCAAAACTGCTGCTACTATTGCTTTACGCATACCTGGATAGATACGTTCCAACCAGAACTCTTGTTTGCCAATTTGCCTTAAATACGCCTGAAAAGAGTACGAATCCCACATATTTTCGTTGGGCAATCGCTTATCCCGTTTTACATTATTGGTGTACTTTTTTTGTATGGCATGATTCGTTAAGTGCACTGACTCATGGTGATTGGTTAGGGTATATTCCTGAGAACTAAATCGCAAGTAGCATTCTTTGTACATCCATATTACTAGCGGTTGTATACTCGATATCAGAAACCACTGGCGTATGTCGAATTTTGTTTGATGTATAATCAACGGACGTTCTGTAAAATACATGCATGTATGGATGTGTACATTAGAATTAAGAGGAGAACACAGAACTAACAGAGAGAGAGAGAGAGAGAGAGAGAGAAAGAGAGAGAGCGCTAAACAACATGTGCTTTAATGGATGTGCAGAAAACTGTTTTGGTACACTTGTTGCCTTCATATGACGATAATATTGGCAGTTTGCACGCAATTAGAGAGCGTTTAAGAAGTATATTCGTGTATATATGTATGTATGTATGTATGTATGTATGTATGTATATATATGTTTGTAATGCTACTTCTCCTAACTGACTGAGAAAAACTAGGTCTATCGTTCAATGTACTATTTTTGAATTATATTTTTTTTGAGAGCTTTAAATAAACGAAAAAAATATATACATACTTATGTATATTGACTGACATCTGTTAATACGGTAATTATTTAATAAACTGCTTGTATGTTTTTTTTGGGTGTAATTTAAGCATAAAACTACCACCTTAAAAGCGAAACTATATTTTTATGTAATTTTTATTTTACTTGCTTACCCATATACTTTTGCACGACAAAACGACTTTTCGTAGCTATTGATGGATTAACTAAATTCATAATTTTTTTAAGATTATTACTTAGGTGAATACCACGTCCTCGACATTTGTTAGCCGGCTTTATAATCCAAAGATTTTGAAAGCCATCAATATGATATTGGGGCCAGTAGCATTGCAAGCTATCCAATATATGAGCACCTCTATTGATAATGTTTTCAACAACTTTTTGTGGATCGGCCTGTATTTTGAAACCTTCATGTGTCATTTGATAATGGTGATGAAGAAAGGCATCCCAGTCGTGTTCCCAAATTCGTGGTGGATCTTCAACATCAATGTCATTATGCTGACAGTTGTCAATAAAATCTAGACAACGTTTAAAGGCAA
Source organism: Wohlfahrtia magnifica (assembly GCA_023159175.1). Lineage (NCBI taxonomy): Eukaryota > Metazoa > Arthropoda > Insecta > Diptera > Sarcophagidae > Wohlfahrtia > Wohlfahrtia magnifica. Next base: position 1,696,629 of record JAKWBJ010000515.1, read on the forward strand.
ATTCAATAGAATTGTAAGGAACTTTGCCGTTCCCTGAAAAGACGGCATCGAAACCACCATTTCGATACTTTTCTACCAACCATCTAATAAATGCTACACATGCTGTCAGTTTGAATTGATCAATAAATTCATTGAGTTCTTCAGGAGACCATACATTAAAACAACGAGGAAACCTAATGTCAGCTATGCCTTCCTCAAAGAATGAGGGCATATCGCGAAGAAAGCCGCTTAAATTCTCCTTATTCGTAAAGGGGGCCTTGTTGAATTTATTTATTAGCATACTGGGATTTCTGGACTGTTCCACGTAATCGCTTTTCTCTTTATGTGGTGTCCAAAGCAAATCACAGAAAGCATTATCTATGTAACGGGACATAATATTTCTCTCCACTTTGGCTATGAATTGTCTTTGAGACTCACCGATTTTACGTTTAGGTAAAACTTGTGACAAATCACATACACTGACTTGATTTGAGGGCAAAGGACCTGTTTTGCGGTGTAGTTCTAATTTTTCCACCCATCCTCTCGATTTTAAAGCATGACGCACCGAATTGTAGTTACCACGTATAGTGAATATTTTATTTTGTTTCACTGCCTCCTGAGCATGTTTGCGCAAGGCGTTGATTTGCTCATTATTTAAAATTGTATAAACACATTTGATCTTTTTAAAAGGTCCTGTTACCGACAACTGCTTATCAATTATAACACTTCCTTGCGAAGCCAAGGCACAAGTATTGACTTCATTAGTATTGGCAACGAATTGGGCTTGTTTTTCTTTCGACGCGACTAGCGATTTTTTTTTCAACTTCATCAAAGCATCCGTTACTAAAATTTCATTATCTTTTTGGTTAATTATGAGAGGTTTACGCAATAAATCTTTCGACTCATTATCATTTATGGTAGATTTGAAATTTTCTCTTTTACTTGCACTTTTCTTATTAACATTTTCCTTGAATTCGCTTTCTAAGTTGTCTGCTTTAGTTTGTGGGACTGCCTCAACAACATTTGATGTTGCCACTGCTTTAACTGTTTTCACTGATTCAATAGGCGTTTCATTGATTTTCTTTAATTTCTTTAACATTTTCAAAATAGATCAGAGTGAAATGTTCTAAAATTGTTGTGTGTTTGTCTTGTAGCCTTAAATATTTCCGCTTAACGTTATAGAGCACGTAATACATGTAACGAACTGGCAAACGCTTTACAGATAACTAATTCAATATAATTCAGTAACTATTTTCGTGTTACTTTCCATTTTGTTTTGTTTTTTGCTTTTTTTTCTCTTTATTTTCTTACTTAATATTATTTTTAGGCTTTAAGAAGATATACTATACTATACTATATAGTATGTACATAAGCATATGTATTGAAAACTAAAGTATGAACATAAAAAATTATTTAATCCTTGAAGGTATGTGGACAAATATATATGCAAAATGATATGCAAAGCCTTTCAGACAGATGACAAAATGATGTGCAGCCTTTCAGTTTTGAATTTCTTATTGGTAAAGTTAATTCACTTTTACTGTTAAATGCTTAATATATGCAGTTAACGAATGATTTAATGGGTTAATTTTCTGTTAATAATTATAGGCAGAGCCTAAAAGAGAAAGTATCAAGGTTTATGCAAAAACGAAACAATAATTTTACTCTACATGTAACGTTTATTTATTTATTTATTTTCTTTGCATACAAATTTGATTGATGTCTGTTTATATTATTGTACATACATATGTATGTATGTATGTATGTTAAGCAAAGCAAAAAAGAGTAATAAAATAAATAAGATAAACTAAACTATTGAAGTATGAAGCGTTTGATTATCATCTGTTGGTAATAAATGGTGAAGAAACAATGTAATTCATTTCCTTTTTAATAACGAATTTTTACACGCGCAATTTTAAGGTTTTTAAAGAAAATTTTTTAATAATACTTTGTCGACTTACGGGTGCGCAAGTGATATGTTTTTTAATAGTTAGGGGTTAGTTGTAATTGTTGATTGTTTTTAAATTATGACTCTATTGTTTAATTTATAATATTTTTTTATTTCTTAGCCTTTAATAGCTACTTTTAACCTTTCTTTAGCTTATCAATTAAATAAATTTCTGATAACTATCTTCTGAATTTATTTTGTTAAGGCCTTAAAGTGTGACAATTTCAATTAAAATAATAATAATAAAAAAAAATATAATAATTACCTAAGTAAGTTTAAATGCAATATTATTTCGAAAGCATTACAAAATAATTACTTTTAATATTCTTTACAACTTGTTTTTATACATTTTTTACAACTTTTGCTATTAATTTACCTTACAATCGTTTTTTTGTTTTGTTTTTTTTTTTTTAACTCAACAAACAAACCTTGAAAAGCAAGAAATTGTTTTTGTTTTTGTTTTTGTTTCTAGATAGTATGTAAAAGAAAGAGAAATGGGTTTAAGGACTACACAGCGTATACGTTGAATGCATTTATCATAACAGAATTATAATTCATACGCAGTATTCGACAGCATAGTTAGGTACGAACAACACACATACATACATATGTACATACCATAAATACACATCCATATATGCAAGACTAACCCAAGAGAACATTCAATGAGTGAAATATATGCTGTTGTCACTCAATGTTATTTATGTATATGTATGCATGTACATATCGCTTATTTATTGCAACAGTGTCATAACTCAAGTATGTACATACGAGTATTATTTAATAAAAAAATTATTTTACTTACTTAAAATTATTTTACTTAATTATTTTACTTACTTTACATATGTATACATATAACGCTCAATTATTTCTTGATAATTAATTATGGATTTACACATATATTTACATACAGACTTCTTATGTACATACATATGTGGCGTTTAATTATACAAATACAATTTTCATATATTTTAAAATGTTTTATTATTTGTATTTATATTATGTGTATACATACAGTCAAACATACATACATAAATAGTTTCAAGTGAAACCATTTTTTTCTATAAACAATTGTGTTTTGTTTACAAAAGAGAGGCAGAGCGAAAATGGAAAACAGCCGGCATTCGAAAGAAAGTCTCTACTGAGAGTAATTTTTTTTCTACGTGTGTGTGTGCGTGTGTAAATAAATACGAAAACTAAAATTCACCAAAGTCGCCGAATTCGCCTTAAGGTTATTTGCTTTTCATGGAATTGAGTATATAAAATGACTTCGCTTGGAAAATTTAAAAACATTTTATACGCTTATCTTCTTGAGTCCATACACCTAAATAACGGAAAACAAATCAGCTCAACAAAATTGTAAATAAATAAAACGAACAAAAATTTAAAATAAAGAAAAAATAACCGCAAATGTTTTCTCAATAAATGTTCAATTATAAGTGTACGCGATATACATATGCATATACATACATACATACATATATACGCTTCATTTTAATAAATGTCAATTAAAAAGAAATAAAATTATTGAAACAAACAAAACTTTAATTAAAAATAAAAATCACATAAAAGTACAAAATAATACGGAAAATAAAACGACACTGTGTTTAGAAACAAAATTTATGGAATATTTTTTTTATATTAAAAACATATATTTTTGTGTGCAAAATTAAACGCTATTCTTTAATTAAAAACAAAATAAAACAAGACTAAGAGTATTTTGAGTCATACTGCAGCTGTTCTACTGTGGCAACAAACATCAATTCTTTAAAAATTTTGGAGTCAACACATTCATCAGCACTTGGCAAATTTGCAAAATGGGAACTATAGGTAAGTGGATTTTTTACATTTACAAAACCAATCTTTTTTTTGCTCTATTTTTGTACCATTCTGTACTGATTCTCTACTACAGATTTCTTACCAGTACGTATTATTATTAATCTCAGTTAATGCTCTATGCTGTAGTTGGTAATTGATTCAACTTTGTGCTTGTTATTATGGTACCAGAGACTAACTCTTACATTTTAGTAATTCTTCTCTAAATTTATAGTTCATACTTTTTATGAAATTGAAAGATAAACTATGATAGACAAACTACGTTCAAGCATGTGCGTATATATTTTCTTTTATAAGGAAAATGTGTAGACCGTTTATTGATAACCTCGTAAGAAAGCCTATTGATTGTCTTTGGCTTTCTTCATTAAATATACAGCTTTTATTCCAATTATTAATTTTACTAGATAACTAGTTGCGTTTTAATCTCTACTAAGCCAATCTGGCGCAGAGGCAGTATATTAAATTGTTTACCTGAATTAAATAAAAAAAAAAATTAAATTCAGTTTTAAAAAACGTTTTTGTCACTTTAAAATAACATTTTTCTATAACCAACAAATTGCTTTAAAAGTTTTTCTTACAATTAAAACTTTTTAAAATTTAACAGAAATTTTGATTTCAAACCTTATTTTACATAGAATGTATGAATGAATACATTTTAGAGCACATTGAACGTTGGGTATAAATAAGGGTACAATTATTGCCTTATTAAAAAGTCATTAAACTATGCCTTTAAAATAGTTCTCAATAAAAAATTATGAATTTATTTTTAAATTTAGTACAGCTTTCACTTATTTTACGTTATTTAATATTCTAATAATAATTTTTTTAAATTAAACCATTTTGTGTTAAATAAATTTATAAATAAAAAAGCTTACACATTCATATACACACATACATACATACATACATACCTATCTAAGAAAAGGTTGTTTATTTAGCCTTTTGCCTTTTCCTTAAATAAAATATTTTGTTGTTATGCAAGTTATGACGTCACTGCTAAAAGAGATCAACCACCTTTGTTGTTTGAAAACAAACTGTTAATATGTCTAAAGGGTCTTGGTATGAAATCCAATGAGTATGAAATCCATATGTGTATGTTTTGTTGTTATGACATCCTGTAACTGTGACGTCAATACAATAATGCCATATGCTCTTACTCTCGGTAAACATTGGAGTGAAAAAAATACCGTTATATACAAATACATAACACTTAACAGTAAAAAAAGGACGAACATGAAAAAGAAGAAGAAAAAATTGAATAAATGCTCTTTTTTTCTTTTTCTCTGTTGCTATTTTTATGTCATTTATTACACTTCTTTAACCACCCACACACATATACACACACACAAACACACACACACAAGTTTCATTGTTTATAAACAGATTTCTGAGTATTGCTTGCGAGGGTTTAGGGTTTTTAAAAATAAAATCCTTAATAGAAAAAGTATTTTGAGGATTTAATGATTTTCTCTACAAATATCCTTCAAAGTAAAACTAAATCCAAATGCCAATCATTAATTCGTTTCTTAGAACGACATTTTTTGAAACTTTTTGAAAAAAAAAATGTTTTTAATATCAACTTTAGTTAATGGATCAGATTGGAGTATAACAATGTGGCATCCAATCACAGATTTTATTGCGATTTTCTTATGTCTGTAGGCCAGGAAATAATCATACGATTTTACAGTTTTATTATAGCAGATGAATGATGTTCGTAATAAATTCGATTTTTTTCTTTTTAAATTCGAAGAAAAAACATGTTTTTTGCTCATGTTTCATCAAACTATATGATTTGCTTCAAATTTCATTTCTATGTCTAAAACGTTTGACAAATTTGTGTATTGTGTCTCCTCTAACAAGCCGCCTTACAACAGCAACAATGTCTTTGTGTATAAAATTCCTTCTTTTTCATTTCAATTGCGAAAATTGTATGATTTTTATATTGCTAATAAATTTTTGATATTTTTATTTTAAATTTATTTAATTTTTGTAAAACCATAAAATATCTTTGCAAAATTTATATTTATTAGATTATACGCTATATTGTATGTACAATGTACCATTTCTTATAGCATTGTTTATAAAATCATATAGAGCTCTGAACTAGTACATCAGAAAGGGTCCGACAAATATTTTTTTTTTTTTGAAAATGCTATAAAAAAAACTACTAAATATTTTCTCAAATTTCTTTTTTTATTTGAAAGTACAATCCTTCCGGTTAATAATGGAAAATAATTTCATTTAAATGGCTACATCGGCTGGTCATGCAGTAACCTACACCATCGGTCCAATTTTTAAGCACATTATCGATTGTGTGCAGCTGTATTTCACGAATATTGTCCTTTACAGCGTCAATTGTCTCTGGTTTGTTGGCGTAACACTTATCTTTGACGGCACCCCACAAATAATAGTCCAACGGTGTCAAATCGCAGCTCTGAGGTGGCCAAACGATATCAGCTCTGCGGCTGATAATGCGATCTTCACAGGGCGCAAAACATCGACTGTAGCTTCGGCTGTGTGGCATTTAGCGCCGTCCTGTTGAAACCAAATGTTGCTAATATCCTCCTCTTCAATTTTTGTCAACAAAAATTCGTTCAACATGGCCCGATAACGATCGCCATTGACTGTAACGGCCACTCCTTGCTCATTTTCGAAGAAAAATGACCCAATTATGCCTCTGAACCAAAATCCGCACCAAAAAGTGACTCGTCTTGGGTGTATCGGCTTTTCAATGTATGCGTGTGAGTTTTCTGTGCCCCAAATGCGACAATTTTGCTTGTTTACATACCCTCCAAGATCAAAATGAGCTTCATCTGAACACATCGCTCACATTCTGCAACATTACCATGATTTTCAAAGTAATGTCGCAACATTTCCCAGCGTCGTTCAAGCGTATACACAACCATATTCGTTCAGCGGAAGGATAAAACTTATTAGCTGTCAAATCAGACATGAGCTAATAAATAAAAAAAAACGTTAGATGGCGGACCCTATATATACTTTTAGAAAAATTCAGATTTTTATTTATCACATTTAATTTTAATGTACAAATAAAAACATCTAAACTAACTACACTTTTTAAATAGCTTTCGCTGTGTTTTGTGCTAAATTCAAATCAATATTTGTATAAAATTGAAAATCTTTTAAAATCATCATTTCAAATGATTTGGAAAAACGAAAAAAAAGCACAAAATGTAAAATGATTGAATAATTTTGTAGTTTTGAAATGTTTTTTGTTTCGTATAGCTAAACATTTAAAAACAACGTGACATTTTAATGCACGAAAAGAAAACAATTTCAAATTCTGCCAAATTGAAAGAAAGACATAAGAAGTTTAATAACAAGCATAAGAATTGAATAAAATAAAGGGTTCATCTAACGTTCTTTTTCAACTAGTGCTTATTTTATTTGGCGGAACCTAAATCTAAAAAATTTTCCCCCCTTTTTTTCCTAATTATTTAAAATACATCATAGAGATTTCTTCCTAATTATGGAATAATTTTTGTAAGTGTATAAAATAGAATTTGTTTGTTTGCTTAACAACCGAACTAATTACTGCTTTATTTTATAAATTTTTACTTTTGGGACATTTTATACTTCTTGCCAGAGGGGCTGGCGAAAAGAAAACAATTTACTCAAAACATTTTGATTTATTTTAGTTTGGAAAACGTATTGTTTAGCGGGAAAAATAAATAAAATGTGGTCTTACAAAATATTAAAAAAAAAAAAAAAATAATTTCAAAACAAACAAAATGGTACAACAAATCTGAATTTATAAAACTATGTATTATGAGATACAAAACTGAAATGATGGGTTTGGTCAACAAGGCCTCGGCAATATTTAGAAAACAAAAAAATATTGTCAACTTTTTGTGGTTGTTGTTGTTAATATAATGGTAGAAATATGTAATTGCTGTCTGTTGTTATGACGTACAACTTGCCATTGACATATAATAAAATATTAAAATAAAAACAAAATCATTATCATATAAACGAAAAAAATAACGAAAAACGCCAACGACAATAACCACATTAAGGAGACATTAAAATTTAATAATGATCATTAACAATAATACCTGTCTACACATACGTCGTACACAAATACATATGTATGTATACATAATTGGAAAAAATAAAAGAAATATACATACATATGTATGTGTGTAGATAGGCAACAAATGCAATAAATTAGTCTGATAATTTGTTGCAACACCCTCAACCAAAGGAGGTCATTCAGACAGAACAACATCTTCAAGATGAAGAAGAGCCAAAGCAGTTTTCTTTATAAATAACTTTAAATTGAAAATAAAAATGTATTTCTTTCTTTTATTCTTTCTAAATAAAGTCTTTTGCAAAAATAATTATCAAATATATTATTTTTAAGTTCTTTTCATAATAAATTTAATTTAATTTAATTTAATTTAATTTAATTTAATTTTTTTTTATTTTTGTTGTCGCCGTAGATGTTTACAAATGCATTTAAAAATAATCACAAGTACTACGTGTTCCACTCTACGTCGTTTTTCTACACCTAAAATTTTTTGTATTATTTTTTTCAAAATAATTTTCTTTTTTATCAGATACGTGGGCGGTTCTATATAAAAAAGTACAAAAAAGAAAAAAATTTTTTTTTTCATTTTAATATTAAAATTTATTAGTTATTTTGTTTATATATGCTTTTTGTCATATACTGTACATAAATTTATACTCGATTACTTTATAGATAACATTCTATTGTTTTTATATATTTAAAATTATAAATTAAAATTATAATTCTTTCCAACTCAATTTTTTTATACTTGCACTTTGCTTTCTCTTTTAATACACATTGTTGGTTTAAGAAAAGAATGACATTTATAAGACACTCTATAGAAGAAAGCGTTTTAGTAAATATTACAAAAAAAAAAAACTAACATAGGCTATAGGCATCTCAACTGAGCCAGCTTCTGTCTTAAAGCAGTATTCACTGACCTTCAGGCGTAATTCGAACTAATTTTTGCGCCGTTATGTAGCTGTTTCTCCGGCCAAACATGCTCCAAAGAAGGTTAAGATGTTTTTGTGGGCCACTGTTTTTTGAAAAACAATTACCAATGAACTTTTCTTAGGGGCTATGAATGGATTAAATATTGATCTAGCGAAGACAAACCGCCGTTTCATCATTTTGGAAACAAGCGTCTATTTCGAAGAGGCTTTTGTCAAGAATTTATCAAACTGACCTTGTATGTCGTATTATTGTTTTAAATATTTTTCAATAGTACTTTTTTGCTTATCATAGTATTATCCCTTAAAGGCAGTCCCCTTGTTTTACGAAAAGGAAAAAAAACAAACTGTCTTAAGATTTTTATACCCTAATTAATATTTTTATTTGTTGTCATTTTGTTTCTTATTTTTTTTAATTACTACGCAGTATTTTCATAATAAAATAATAGACAGAAAAACATCAATTTTCATTTTATAAAAATATGTATGAAAACAAAAAAAAATCTGTGGAAAATTTCTGTAGGCTGATAGCCTAACAATTTTTTTGCGGTTGAACAAAATGTCCCATCAATTATAAAGAACTTAACAAAAAAGACTCTAATAAGCCATCATTGGTTTCCAAGAACTTAAAATTTATTTTACAAGAATCGAAAAGAAAAGACAAACATTTCTTTTAATTCCTAGAAAAATATTAAGTCTTTTGTATTTTATATAAAAATATAAAGTAAAAAAAAAAAATAGAATTGAGCCAGACCTTAGCAGTACTTTGTTAGTCTAAAAAGAGATACGTCCCTGTTCTGTATTCAGAGTGAAATAAATCCGTGAGGAATTATGAAATTACTCGTAATCAATTTGCTGTTATTCATATTCAATTTTTGTTCAAAGAGTTGTGTAAATAATACGAAAAATAAAAGAAAACATTTCAAATTATGGATTACAATTGATGTTTTAACAGTTCAGGAAAGTTTTATTACAAAAAACTTGATTCAATTTCGATTCCACTAACATTTTCCTACATAAAATAAAACGAAAAAGATTATTCGGAAATGGAATACAGAACAGCTAAGAAACACGGAATATTCCAATTCCGAATAAAAATTTTCTGTTTCGGAATACAGAACAGCACTGATACAGTAGCGAGCATTAAAAATGCAGTTCTGTTTTTCATAAATTGAAATTGCATTCCATCAAGAATACTGTATCCAATTCAATTACGTTTTTTGCATTTTTACCATTTGATTATCTTTTTTAAGTTGATTACAATATTGTTACGTTCTAAGTTTGAGTTCGTTTAAATTGCGTTTAAATTACAATAAATACCGTTTTCTTTTATTTATTTTACAGTCATATTTTTATTTACTACACAAAAGCTTTTATACCGTTAACAACAACTTAATATTCGCTTATACAACACTCTATTTCTGCTTTAACGCGTCTTTATCTTACGATAGCCAAGTAATAATTAACTGACATGTAGGTAAAACAGCCTTTTATATAACTAATTGCTGCATTTTAGAAGGTTCAGGAAATATCGACCATTTTCTATTTCCATTTCCGCTAATTCAAATGTAACGTAAAGATATTCGATGTGGCAGTATTGCCAACTTGATATATACCAAAATACCACAATGCAGAGTTGTATTTTAAACCTGTTCGTCCAGAATAGGTTCATTATTTTTCTTCCCATAGCTTGCAAGTCGTTCTAAGTGTATCACTTTCATTTTTGATCGCGGACTATTGTTCTTCTGTATTCTGTATACCACATCATTTAACCTTTTGACTACTTTGTAAGGTCCATCCCAGTTAGTTTCCAGCTTGGGAGATAATCCTTTCTTACGCTGTGGGTTGTAGAATAGTACTTGCTGCTCGATCATACCTGGCTTTCAATCTATCACGGTCCATTTCTAGTCGCGTATATATAGTTCCATAAAGTTCTTTAGGACTTTCTTTTTGCTTGGCATTACCGACTGGTGCTCTCGATTTGTATTTCTGCAGATGATTCTGCCTTGTTCTGACTGCATATTTAGCCGCAATACATTCAGTGCAGTTTGCTATACATCCGGCGGCAGCTTGTTTGCATCCAATCCAATAGTAACGCTGTTTTAATTTTTCAACTGTCTTCGACATGCTAAGATGCCCTCCGCTATGTTCCTTATGAGACTGATTTAAAATTTCATTCATTTTTGAGGAAGGCACCACTATTAGATTCGAAGTTGTATTGTCGTCTGCACTTTCCCAGCTTCGGTATAAACACCCATCTATCAGCTTTAAACTATTCCATTGAACCCAATAAACCTTTATTAGAGGGCTATCTGCTGATATGTCCTTACTAGTAGGCCTCTGTCTTTTTCCTTAGCCGCTATTATCCTCGCCAGTAGAGGGTCTCTCTTCTGAGCCGTTGACCAGTCCTCTTTAACCTCCAGACGTAATTGTCTGATATTGATAATGGTCTCTTTGGCCTTATCACCTGTTTATCAACGGCTATCTTACTTTTGTTTCTACTCTTTCCCCTCCTATAATAAGTTTCACTGTTACGTGGCAATCTTTTCATGTGATAGCCTCTATGATGACAATCGTCATTATGGCCACCCTCATTTACATTACTGCGTTCATTTATTTGCACTCTGTCGTAGACGTCAAAAACATTTTATGCGGCTGTCCTCTATTAGTAAGACGTTTGTTACTAAATTCTTCGCTCTTTCTATAGCTAGTGCTCTTCCATTTGTCATATCTCCATGGTAACGTAATTCTTGCACTTCAGAGCGGTGCCCTACAATGCCTTTGAAAATGACCCCTCAACCAAGAGGATGTCGTGCCCCCGAGTAGTAATGTTGAATATGTTTCATATTGCATTAAAAAAAAAAAAATAAATAAATAAAATTCAAGAAAATAATATTTGAAATAAAATTAAGTAAGAGAGCAACTTAAACGCCTTAAATGGAATTTAAAATGAACCAAACTTCTTTTTACCTTTACTTTGGCGTGGCACTGCCCAGTTGGAGTTTTTGAAATTTTTATAGCCTATAGTTGCTTTCAGACATACAGAGAGATACTATAAAGATTTCAAGAAAATCGGTTCAACCATCCGTCGGTTCAATTGTCCGTAAGGTTCAAACATTCCAACAAACATACAAACACACCCTCATTTTGGATACAGTGTGTCAAGAATGAGTTTTCACATTGAAAATAATTGAGTACCTATAACTTTATCACCAATTAAATGGCACTTTTTGCTTCCTAACACTAATTTTTTACGTACGTACATATTAAATACTTTTAAATATTATTTTATTTATAGACTGAGCGACTGATTAACTGTGACTGTATCTTATTTATTTTTTGGCAATAATTTGTTTTGTTGAATTAAAATTATTCATTGATTTAATGTAAATATTTATTAAATTTATTATTTGTTTTAACTTTGTTTCTACGTATTTCCTTTTCGTTTTAAACGCAAATAAAAATTAAAATATATGGTGATAGCGCGGTGTATATGTATATACATAAGTATGTATGTGGCTATTTGGTTGCGTTCTGATATGATTAAATTTGATGCGATTTGAAATGAATCACAAGCAATTGATTTTCCAGAATCATATTATTTGATTTTATTTTCATCGATTACTACAGGCAAAGAAAAAAAAAAAAAAACAAAAACAAAAGAAAAGAAAAGAAAGTAAACAATACGCGTAAACGTCATTTTTGTTATTAGTGGGCGTTACGTACTAAGTAAGGCGGTTGGCTATACGATAACATTTCATATCAAAAATCAATTTCTTACGTTAATCATTTGCAGAGGCGAAAAAACAAAAATCGAAAAACGTGTTAAAATTTTTTAAAATAAAACTTTGCATTATAATCATTATATCTTTTGCTATTGTTGCTGTTGTTTGAATATAAAATAAACACTTTAGAAATATTGTTGGAAAAATATTATTTTAATGCTTTTCTAATATGAGAATGTGAATTTTAGTCATAGCTTCCACGTAGGGTTGCCAGATGTGCTTGATTTCGCTTGATTATCAAGAATTTTTACAGCTTGTCAAGAATCAAGAAAAATTATGACTTAACAAGATTAAAAAAAACAAAAAAGTTTTCTTTATACAAAGTTTTGTAAAAAGTTATTGAACATTTTAGTGAATTAATAACATAAAGCGTTTTCAGTGAATTTGTTTTCTAGTTTAGTTTATCTAAACAATTTGTAAACAAATTTTTACTATATATGTTACAAATTTGATAAAAAAAAAATTTTTTTTTTTTTTTTTTTATATAAGACCAGCACCCAGGGGATGGCCGCTACTCATGCAGTGCATTGTGCTGGTACTAGGAAAATAGGTTATTTATAGGTGTTTATGGACGTTAGATTTAAATTCACTCATGTCGTAAGTGGCAGGAAATACTTTCGCTGGAAGATTATTCCACAACCGAACAGTGCGACCAAAGAATGAATTCTCCCTATAATGCGTTGTGCGATTTACTGGACAATCAACTACAAAGGAATGCGCTCTACGAGAAGTACGAGTACTACGTAAAAATATATGATTTTTGGTAATTAATTTCTTAATTTCGTTAGAACACATTCCGTTATAGTACCGATAGAACAATGAAATACACGCCACATTGCGACGGTGCTCCAATGAATCGATAGAGTTGGCTACCCTACCGTCATTGATGAGCATCTTCGTCCTCTCCTGTATTCGGTCGAGAAGCTCCAAAATAGACTTTGAAGCACCGGCCCATACATGAGAGTTGTATTCTGTTCGCACGACCCCACTCGGAGACCTTCACCAGATCACTTGTGAGTGTGACGTTCATATTCATCCTTCTTACCCCAACCTCCAAAAGGCTCGGTCTACGATCAAAGGAATATGAGTGACAAATGTTGCTGTCATCCGCAAAAGAGTAGATAGGATTAGAAGTGAGAAGAAGAAAGTCGTTAAGAAATATTAGAAAAAGAGTAGGAGAAAGAACAGAGCCTTGCGGTACCCCTGAGTTTACCCTGAACTCGTCGGATGAGACCCCATCTATAACCACTCTTATAGAGCGATCTCTGAGAAAGCTCGATATAAATCGAGAGAAGTGACTACCGACACCAAAAGCATCAAGTTTCGAAATGAGAGCCTCGTGCCAAACTCTATCAAACGCCTTTGAGATATCCACAGCCACAAGCTTACTCTCGCCAAAACCATGAATGGACTTGTTCAACTTCTCCGAGAGCAACACCAGCAGGTCACCAGTAGAACGGCCCTTTCGGAAACCGTACTGACGATCGCTAAGTAAATCGTTGGACTCCAGATATCCCACAAGGTGGTGATTAATCATACTCTACATAACCTTGGAGAGTGTGGAACAAATTGCTATTGGACGGTAGTTCTCAGGGTTACTAGCCTCGCCCTTTTTGGGCGTTATATTAGCAACCTTCCAGCAAGATGGAAAAGTACCGGCGCGATATGACGCACTGAAAAGGTGAGCTAATGGGCGCGCAAGCGTCGAAGAGCACTGCTTCAGGACCAGTGCTGGTTAACGTTGAGATTTGCAAGAACCCTTTTTAAAGCACGAGCTCGAAAGAATATACTAGGCATAGTTACTGATACTCTTTCAAGTTCGGGCAGTGATTGAACGCTCTCCGGCAAGTGACAACAACATTTCGGCCAAAAGGTTTGCCTTTTCAATCGGGTTCGTGAATGAGTGGTCATTCTTTATAAGAGCAGGAACCGAACTAGCGTTGTTCCTCTGCCTTTTTTTCTTACATTTGAAATGAATTTTATTTAAACAAATATGTGCCATTTTGATCATTAACTATTCGTCATATTTGGGGTAAAGTAAATTTTCCATCAGCGTAGAACTTCTTAGCGTAAAACTGATCCAATTGCATTTTTTGGACTCAGCGGAATTGAACTTTACGCCATTAAGAGAGTTGTACAAAGAGAGTTGAAACAAATAATAATCTGAATGTGTACGAGTAAGATCAGGGTTATATGGTGAATGCATAAAAACTTTCCAGCCAAGCTCCTTTAGTTTCTGCCTGGTCTTAAAAGATGTGTATTGTCTGTCGTTGTCTTGATGTAAGACAACACCTTTTCTGTTTATCAATTCTGGCCGTTTTAATGGAATTGCTTGCTTTTATCTTGTTAAGTCTTAACAGCATTGATCACAATCAATCGTTTGGCCAGGTTGTAGAAGCTGGTAATAACCAATTCCTTTTCAATCCACCATAAAACTGGCTCCTATTTTTCTGCTATGGCTGCTTAATTTATACTTAAACGGGCTCCCATCTTTCTACTATAGAAACTTATGGCTGCTTAATTTATATTAAACGGGCTCTCCCATCTTTCTACTATGGCTGCTTATGGTTGCTTAATTTATACCAAAACAGACTTCAATTTTTCTACTATGGCTGCTTGTGGTTACTTAATTTATACCAAAACGTGTACCCATCTTTCTACAATAGCTGCCTAAATTTGCTTAATTTATAACAAAATGCGCTCTCTTGTATGCTGATTAACATAGTCAATAAAGCACAGGAAGACATATTTTTTGACGTTGCGACAGTTTTGAATAAGAGCCTGTATGGAAAAGAAGTTTCTCGAGTGCCCATAGATCTTCTTAAACCAAATCGAGTTCGATCGATATATTTCTCTCATTTTTTTACACAATTTTTTAAGTATAACTAGAGAGATCGAACGGTTATTATTCGACCGGTTTTAACCGGTTTTTTGGTTTTGTCGAATACGGTTTTTTTAAAATGTCCATTTTTCGAATATCGAATAACCGGTTAATTTAAATATGTATAAATTTTATGTTTTTATATTTTTTAGTGCAAATATACTCTTCGTTTAAGTATTTGTCTAAATTTAATACTATATAACGTCTTATTTGTATACTGTATATGACAACCTAGAACGTAGCACAAATAACGTGAAAACCATGGTAGATCAAAAAAGATATGCACACTTGAGCAACATTAACTTTATCTCATTTTGTGAAAATAAATATTAATTTTTTATATGTATGGGGAATGATGATCAACTAGACTCATTGAAAGGTACCTACAAACGCTAGCTCCGAACGGCAGATGTTATAGTTAGTAAAGTTTTTCAAACGTAAATAGTCAAAACCAGCCGCTAGAAATGTTGTGAGGTGATACCGCTGTTGAAAATTGTCAGATGGTGTGACCTGTAATTGAGCTAAGAACTTCCTGGTTGATAGGCGCGTGTCTTACCTAGCATAGCACAGTGGCACACACTATTAAATACGTGATACATGCATTTATGTTTCTACACATGTCCTCTGAAGTGTGAAAATATTTGGAAAGGAATGGAAAGGATAAGTCTAGATATATTGATTGCCCTTAAATTCTAAGCTAAAAAGTTGTTCGATACCACCTCAAATATGTTTATGAGATTGACGCTATCGTGCAGCAAGAAAAACTTGTTTCTATACCAAGTGGTTTGTAGGCGCTGGCAAGTAGAACTCTAAACACACTACAAAAAAATGAATCACTGGATGAAATATTGGGACGTTGCGATATCGAAGAAGAAAATGTTCGTTAAGGCTATAAAAAAGCCGAACGTTGTTCTAGCATTCTTACTTACAAGAAACCACAACATGGGACAAATATGTATCAATTTCATTCGCTAATGCAACTTGAATTGAAAAGAATTTTATTTAAATAACAGAACTGGTTAACTGGTTATTTGCTAATTTTATAACCGAAAACCGGGTTTTTTTAAATTCCAATTTTTCGAATTATTCGAAACCGGTTTTTGAAAAGCACTCAAAGAAAAACGTCTTCATTGTGAGGTAACATTTTTGACTGAGAAAATTTTTTTTGAAATCAAGATTTTTTTCTATAAATGTCAAGAATTTTCTAATATTGAATCTGGCAACCCTACTTTCAAGTGTTGTTTGTGTTGCTGTTGGTTTTTAAACAGTGGCATTGGCCAACTGCTGCGTATGATTAACTTTATTTATTTTTATTTTTTTTATAAAAAAAAGAAAATATTTCAAATTCATATTTAATAGACTGCGTTTGTTTCCTCTGCTCTCTGACTACTCTAATGATTTTGTTTCAATTTGTTTTCAATGATTCATAAGTACTTGGAGCGGAATTTATTTTCAGTTCAGATAAGATCAATTCAGTTCAGTTTTTTTATGCATTCAAAACATTTTTATATAATAAATTTCTTTTTGTAAATTATTTATGAAGTGTAAACAAATTTGTTGAAGATGCTAATTTTTGCTTCAATATTTGTTTCCATTTTGTTAATTTGAATTTTTAACTAATTATATAAAATTTTGTTGTTGTTCTCTTATTATACAATTAAAGTAATATTTTTTTGTTCGATTAACGATTTTTTTTAAACAAAAATCAATATGTATATCAAAAGACTTTAGTAACAAGGAATAGGTAGGCAGAGATTGTATCAAAGATTTCTAAAAATTTGACTGCAATCTTTTTCGAATCATTACTCTGTTGAGTGGTGATTGGCGCAAAGCAAATATTGTGCATACGAGCAAAGTATATAAAGTATCTCTTGGTAAACTTTCAATGCATATTAATTGAGGTATAGAGTCCCCAGTGCACTGCTCCCTTATACTTGTTATAGTACCAGTACAATGCACGTGCTCTTTGCACTTACGGCGACAACAAACTGTCACATTTTAAGATGAGACACACACGTGTAAAAAAAAATTATGAGAGCATTTCTTTTTGTGTTTAATAAAAATAATTAAATGACTTATTTAGGCACTCAAACACTTGCTTTTCTCTTTCCATACAAGTTGTTATTTTCATCAAATACAATATGTGAAACAAAGTTGCTACACTTGTGCTACAAATGAGTCCACTTATTTAAATGCTATCTCTGACTGAATGACTGACTGAGTGACTGACTGACTGCCTTATGTCCATTGTTATAGTTTTCATAGCAGGATTTTTTTTTTTATTAATTTTCAATTGTTAAATAAACGCACGCATTCATTCGAGGTATCACTCAGTCAGACAGTCAGGCAGACTGCTTTACCATAATTAAAAACATAAAATTAACTCACCTTGAATTAATTAAAATTTTAATTTTAAAGTGTTGACAGTATTAATACATATCATAGTAGGGTGCCCTTTTAGCAGCAATATTTTAAAAACTTAAAGTAATAATATTAAAAGCACTCACAATGTATAAGTATTAAATCATTTCAGCATTAAATCTAATTTCATAAAATTGTTAATTTGAATGGAGTTTGAGTGGATATGTTCGACAATTACGAAAACATTAGAATATAAATGATTACTATGAATTATAATAAAGCAGAAGTTAATGACTATGATTATATCAATAGAGAACTCAAACAAGGTGAAATGTTGGCATGCGACTAAAGGCAGCAAGAAATTGGACAATCATTGAAGGATTGTTTAAAACAAAGTTAACATAAAGTCAGACAGACACTCATTCAAATAGTGGATCTCTATTAATTTTAACTTACACACAACTCATAGACCATGACAGGCAGTAGGTCCCTGCTAAAAAGGCTGAAGTTTTTGGTTTTTTGTTTTTAGACGAATTTTGTTTTTTTTTTTAAATCTTACTAAAGTCTGGTCACTAATTTTTTATGTTAAATTTCATAGAATTGATGCTTTTATGTTTGTTTATATCTTGCACACATATATGCATACATACATACATATGTAAATAATCATACGCGTATGTGTCTGGCCAGCAATCAGTTGACGAGAGTGTAAAAAAAAGAAAAATGAAAATCCACTAAAGATCTACAAGATTAAACATAAAATATACAGACAGTCAGGGGGCAGTTTTTTTTCCTTTTTTGTATTTACATGTATGTGTGCGGTGATGCCGATTGACGTCAGCAATGCCCCCAAAGTCGCTTATATATAAGAAAAAAAAAATAAATTAAATAAAACAACGTGCTAAAGATACACTACAACTACAATATGGCCGTAAAAATCTAAGGAAGAGGGTCCAGAGTGTCGGAGAACATTTCTGTTCATTACTCGGTATTTTGTAAATGTTGTTGATACATACGAGTATGTATTTGTAAAGGTGATTGCTTGCTTGCTTTCCTACTACAAGTTGTTGCATTCTACGCGTACGGTTAAATGAAAGTAAATTGAGAACTCGAAGTGTGAGAAAGACGAGGCATTATGGAAAAAGCAAATTGTACAATAAAAAAGCGAAAGTTGCAAATGATCATAGTTTGATATAGAATCGAAAACAAAAATTGGTATTATTTTAGTATGTATTTCTTTCAATACATACTTTTTATTTATAAAAAACAAAAATGAAAATGCAGTTGAACTTTTTCGACAGCTAATACATACATTCTGTGCAATACAGCAATGCACATATAATGCAGTGCAGTGATGTTCATACCATTCATTTCTATTAAGAAACAATTTCAAAATATACACCAAAATATTACTAATTATCTGTTTGTGATTTTGAAAAGTAAAAAACAGTCGAATGTATTTGAAAAACTATGATGAACAACGCAAGACACATTGCATAAATGATGTTTTTTATTTGCATCATATAAATTGGAAAATTGTTTTTTTCACCCATCCGATGGTTTCGGTGATGCGCAAAATATGCAGAGATCTACTGCAGTGTGCATGTGATGATTTTCCAAAGAGGCCCATGCATTTTTATTGCGAGATATACTGCAGTGTGCATGCGATGATTTTCCAAAGAGGCCCATGCATTTTTATTGCGAGTCGACTAATAAAAAAAAAATCACAGAAACCAACCAAACAGAAAGGCTGACTACCACAGAATGAACTCACTGCCCCACTTGACTTTATTAATCCCAAAAAACTCTTTTACAGAATTTTTCTTAAACTAATTAATTCCAGGTATACTTTTTCTATGTGTTCATGATACTTATTATAGACTTATCAACTTAAGACTTAAAATATATAGGGTCCGCCAAATAATTTTTTTTTTTTGAAAACAGGGCGCAAAACATCGAGTGTAGCTTCGACTGTTTGGCACGTATGTTGCTAATATCCTCCTCTTCAATTTTTGTGAGCAAAAATTCGTTCAACATGTCCCGATAACGATCGCCATTGACCGTAACGGCCACTCCTTGCTCATTTTCGAAGAAAAATGGCCAATTATGTCTCTGGACCAAAATCCGCACCAAACAGTGACTCGTCTTGGGTGTATCGGGTGTAGCTTCGACTGTGTGGCACGTATGTTGCTAATATCCTCCTCTTCAATTTTTGTGAGCAAAAATTCGTTCAACATGTCCCGATAACGATCGCCATTGACTGTAACGGCCACTCCTTGCTCATTTTCAAAGAAAAATGGCCAATTATGCCTCTGGACCAAAATCCGCACCAAGGGTGTATCGGCTTTTCAATGTATGCATTCGAGTTTTCTGTGCTCCAAATGCGACAATTTTGCTTGTTTACAAACCCGCCAAGTTCTGAGCGTCATCTGAAGAGATGATTTTTTTTTTTGGCAAAATCGGCATCTTCTGTAAGTCGATCGCAGGCCCACTTAGCGAAGCGAAAAAAGCGTATACACAACCATATTCGTTCAGCGGAAGGATAAAACTAATTATCTGTCAAATCAGACATGAGCTAAGTGTTACCATTCACGAAATAAGCACTAGTTAGAAAAAAAACTTTAGATGGCGGACCCGTTAGTAGAGCAGCAATCCTTCACCAAAAGACAACCCTCAGATTATACTCGCAAAAAAAATGGAAGAAACCTAAACACTCAAATCACTTATAGCTAACAAGACTCATATATCCACCTCACTCTGCAGTTTTATAGACTAAGCTGTCCATATCCAAGGTATTCACTCTCCTGCCATCGTTGCCGTAGGTATCAGGTATCTACACACTTTTAGGGTCTCTAGATCGCTTTTCGTCTCAAAGCAGCCGTTTACTATCTTATTCCCCAGGGTGGATGATCGCTCCAGAAAGGCCACCGCAGTCCTCATCACAAAACGTCGATTCTCTAGGAACTCAGTCATAAATGAGCCGACATCTCCGGAATGAACCGTCAGAGAACTGGATAGCCCTCAATTCCAGAAAAGCCTAAAATAAATGTCTCTCCATCTGAAGAGAAGAAATCTCAGACAGGGAAGGCTTAGAACATTAGAGGCTGCTTGTATATTAGCAGCCTTATCACCCTCCGCAAACCTTCCTTACGGCTCAGCAACCGACTATAAGAATGTTAAACACCCTTCATCTTATCCAGAACAGAATCCACTTGTCGATAGTATTCAAAGTTTTCATGCAAAATCACTCCGACATATTTAATCCTGTCGGCAAGTCTTATAGCCTCTCCGTTGATGCGCTGACCTACTGACTACCTTGTACTAACTGCCTTTTATAGTAAAAAAAAAAAAAACGGTGTAACAGTTGCATTTTCTGCCTATGGTGGTATTCTTATGTGCGCTGATGATGTTAAATTGTTTTATACTTAAAATGATGATTTTATACAGATTGTTCTGCTGCAAAGTGATGTTGACGTTTTTGTTGATTGGTGCAGATTTAATTTGAAAGATCTCACTAAGCCTGAGTAAATGTAAGAGTATGGTTTTTTCCTTCAGGGGTGCAAAAGATTTTTGCTCGTTAGAGACCGTAACTACCTTCCTTGAAGTGGATGTGTTGTTCGATATGAAACTGTGACTTATTGATCATTTTATTATGACGGTCCAAGGAATTCACTGATCCTTATACATTTCATTCTTTGTCATTGGTGTCGTATTGATTCAATTGAGTTCGTGCAGAGGCAATTTTTATTATTCTGTTTACGTGGCTTAGGGTGGATTTATGTTAATGGCTTTCCTTCGTATGAAGCTAGGTTTGGCTTGATTGGAGAAAATAAGGATAGTTTTGGGTGTTTGTTATATTTGCAAACTTGTTTGATTCCGTAATATTACTTCTGACCTTAAATTTTAATATCCCAGTATTATTATTCGCTTGCATTAGATTTTTACAGGACGAATTGTGCGAACTAAGCGAATTACTTTCTTTTCTGACGTCTGTAATATTGTTAACTTCATGGATCCTTTTGTAGTTTTCAGTATATTTTTATTGTTTTTATTTTCAACTTGTGATTAAGTTCTGAAGCTAATCCTTGTTCTTATTGTCATTGCTTGTTCACTAGTTTCTGTTACAATTCGAACTGTAGTATGTAGGTGTTTTTACATCAGGGAGACGAGCTTTTATTTATCAATTGCAGCTTATCATTAAGAAAGAGTTCTAAGAAAAATGGTAAAAGAACGGACAAAGAAAATGGCAATGCTTCATTGTAATACATAATCTAAATAAATTGATATTATTTTTAGAAAATGATTTTTTCTTCTTGCAATGCATGGTAGAGGGACTTTTGTTCTTTATTTATAAAGAATTTAATTTCAACACAATGTGCTGGAAATTTAAAAATAAAACAAAATTTCCGAAATATAAATTAAATATGTTGTTCTATTTATGGGGAATAAAAACTTCTATTTCTTGAATATGGTAGGCCTACTACACTGGTGCATATTCCTATAAACGCACTTAATTTTTTTCTGTATTTTTGTTATATCTTTGTTGTTCTCATCCAAAAGCAAAATTTAACTATTTTAATGAGAGACAACTTAACGGTACTTTTTAAAAGTAAACAATTTTTTTTCTTATTTTTGTTGTTTGCCTTAATTATGCGATCAAATATTCTTGGTGCTATTTTAAGTTGAAGATTCGTATAAACGCACACTCGAAATTTGTTTTTAAAAAAGTGGTCCAAAATAAAATATTATCAATTTTAGTTTTTTTTCAACCAAAGGTACGTTTCTAATAGTAATATCTCAATTTACTGTAACTTTTCTTATTTTAATCAATAAATTTCATCACTTTTAAAGATGCCTAAGGGAACTTTTTTGTCCGATCAAGAAAAGATTCAAATTAAATTTTTTCACGACCAAGGATACTCTAATAGAGAAATTGGACGTAAAATCGGTCGTTCGGAAAGTGTGGTGCGAAATTTCTTTAAGAAAGGTCAAAATTATGGAGTTCGCAAATCAACAAAGGGTAATACAAAACTAACAAGAAGACAACTTAATCTAATAAAACAAGAAGCAACCCGCAATAAATTGAATTCCACACAAATAAGGAATAAATTAAATCTTCCTGTGACTTCCAAACACGTTGCACACATTTTACGAAACGATGAAAACATAAAATGGAAAAAGCCGATATGTAAACCAATGCTAAAAAAACACCATAAAGAAAATCGTCTAAAATTCGCAAGAAAATATATGAAATGGACAGATGAGTAATTTTCTCTGACGAAAAAAAATTTAATTTAGACGGTCCAGACTCATACTCATGCTATTGGCATGATTTGAGATCTAAAGATGTTCGGATGTCAAAATGTAATTTCGGTGGTGGCAGTGTTATGGTTTGGGCAGCGTTTTCTGCAGTTGGCAAGTCGAAAATTTGTTTTGTTCCGACAAAAATGAATAGTTCGATTTATAACGAACTGTTGAAAGATGCTCTTTTCTCTTTTATGGACGAAAAAATGGATGAAGATTGCATTTTCCAACAAGATAATGCTGCAATCCATGTTTCTAAGCAATCGAAATCTTGGTTCAATGAACATGGCATTCCTTTGTTGGACTGGCCGGCTTGTAGTCCGGACTTAAACCCAATGGAAAACTTGTGGGGATACATGGCCCGTAAAGTTTATGCAAATAATGCCCAGAATGAAGGCATAAAGACTGTGACAGAGCTGAAACTAAGAATTAAACAAGTCTGGGAGGAAATTGATTCCGATCTGCTTAAAAAATTAGTGGAATCAATGCCAGACCGTATTTTTGAAACAATCCATAACAAAGGATCATCCACACATTATTAATAATGCTACAATGGCCCAAACATTAAAGTGCGTTTATAGGAAAATACCCTTAAAAATGGCTGTTAATATCGAAAATTAAGTAAAAAAAAAATAATTAAAGTACAAATGATTTTTTTTTGTAAACCATATTTTAAGTGAAGTCTTAACTAATTTAATACACAAATTTATAGCCCCCTAAATATTTTCTTGTTTAATTTTTACCTTTTTTTTAAAAAAAAAGTAGTGTGCGTTTATAGGAATATGCTCCAGTGTATGAGTAGTATTTCGTTAGTTACATGTAGAAAGGTCATAAGGTCTTTTTTTTTAAATAGAGGTTTTTAGTGATTCCAAAACATTTCGCATAAATATACGAGTACCTCGTCACACTGTCTCTTTTAAATTTACAAATTTGTTGAGTTAGGACCTTTGTACATCAGGTGAACGATATGCTTGCGTTGGCTACATACATACTTATGTACATACCATATATATATGTATGTATGTATGTATGCTTACCTTTAAAAAGAAAGTTCTGTTTATTTTATTAATTTGTATTTTTTTAATTAATTTTTTTATTACCATACACCTCGTATATCATATGACTTATATGTTGCTACGTATTTCGGTTCCAAGAAAAACTATAATAAAATCAAAGTTGTTGTGACTGACATCATATTTAAACATAAAATTGGCAACAAGTATTATAATGATAATAAAACACATTTGTCATAATAAAGAATATTTTTTTGTTAACTATTCTTAGAACTCTTTTTCTTATGTTCGGTTTTTCATTTTTTAAAGTATTGGACCCGCTCACGTTTCACTAGACAAAGGCGATTCGTTGAAACGAATGTGGGGGTGAAGAGCGTTGACGCTTCGGTCAGACACTATGGCGTCTTTTAGTATTATTTTAATTTAATTTATTTATTTCTCACAATTTTTTTATCTGTTTTTTATCTGTTTTTTTTTTTGAATTTTTGCTGTATTTTAAGCTTTAAGTGGTTCATTATTATTATCTATGCTCAATGATGTTTGTTGTTGTTTTTTGTTTTTATTGTCAAAGTGTTAATTCTCATTTTATTCCTTCATTTTTATATATTATTTTTTATTTGTTTTAATTCGTATATTATTTTGCGTTATAAATCATATTTTATATGTGTACAGCCCACAAAAAAAAAAAAAAAAAAAAAATTAAAATGAAAATGAAAATGAAAACGAATACAAAAAAAAAGAACGAAAAGTAATAAATGCGTTTCCAAATTAAATTTTCTTTCATATTTTATTTTTTTTTGCTTGTTTTGTGTCTAAAACAAAGACTTTATCATTCTGAAAAATTGCGATCATTAAATTTTAAAGAAAAAAAAAAAAAAGAAAATTGGACAGAAAAAACATTTGGTTCGGAGATCATTATGTTTTAATAAATCATATAATCGTGGTAATTTATTTTTTGCCTTTTTGTGTCTGCCACAAGGTCTACGTGCTGGATTGTCTTATATAAGATCCATTTATTTTCTAAGAGACACTACTTATTAATCTTTTTGATTGGAGTAATTAGTTTTCGTTTTAGATCAGATCATGTATAAATAGTTCAAAAAGATGATACAAAAATAAAAAAAAGAAAACGAAGCAAAGGAAGCTAATAAAGATTAATTTAAAATGAATTTCAAAAAATTATATTTTTAAATGAAGAATTTTAGAAAACGTTTTTAGTTCATTACAAAGGCACTCATGAAACGTACATAGCATTTTACATATAAAAAAATGACACCCGCCTACCAACCAAGACGTAGATCCATTTCAATGAGTCTAAAAATAAAATTGGGTGTAGCTTATTGATTGAGAGAAGTCCCCCTTGTTCTAGGTGGGATACTGCGGGCATTATATATGTATCGGGTGTGTTTACATCATAATGAAACAAAGAAATATATTATGAAAATTGTATGATTTATTAATTTTATGTTTAAATGTGATTTTCTCAGCTCGCCAGCTGACGCGTGCCAGGATAAATATATCAATTTTTTCTTCTTTTTGTTTAGTCCTTAAACTTCCAGAGGAGCATAGGGCTTTAACAAAATTTCTAAGCTCTTTACCTCGTTGAAAGAATATCTTAGTTGTTGTATATGCGCTTCCAGGTGTGTTTCGGCCTACGGCGTGTTCTCGCAAGGCACCACTGGAGGGCTTGTCTGCATATCTCGGTAGAGTGCGGCCAATTCAATTCCACCTTCTCTTTTTGATCTTCAGATGTATCGAAATTTACTAACATTTGGTCCACAATTCCGGGTTTGTTGTTGTATTTGCCCACCAGATTTTGAGGATCTTTTGTATAGAGGGTCCTTTGTCTTCAGCCGCGTTTTGCACTCGTACAGCAGAACCGGTTTTATATACAAGTTAAACAATCGAATTGTCATACCGATTGAAAGGCACTTTTTGCCTTAGATATTCTGCTCAGGATATCGTCAGAGTCGAGCGAATTTATCTTTAGCTCTTTCAGTTTGGCGAGCCCTTTTCAATTTCGTTGATGAATTCTTTACGTAAATATTAAACTTCATCTAATAGACTCAGTTCAGCTTTTAACGGAAGCAGTGTTGCAATGAAATCGAAGAATAAAACTGGCCTACAAAAAACAAAAAATTTTCTGTCCTTTAAAACTTTAAAACTAAAGGGTCCGTCAAAAAAATTTTTTGCATTGAAAATGCTATAAAAAAACTACTGAATATTTTCTCAAACTTCTTTTTTTATTTGAAAGTACAATCCTTCCGGTTAATAATGGAAAATAATTTCATTCAAATGGCTGCCTCGACTGGCCATGCAGTAGACTACACCATCAGTCCAATTTTTAAGCACATTATCGATTGTGTGTAGCTGTATTTCACTAATGACTTCACGAATATTGTCCTTTAAAGCGTCAATTGTCACTGGATTGTTGGTGTAACACCCCACAAATAATAGTCCAACGGTGTCAAATCGCAGCTCCGAGGTGGCCAAACGACATCAGCTCTGCGGCTGATAATGCGATCTTCAAAAACAGGGCGCCAAACATCGAGTGTAGCTTCGGCTGTGTGGCACGTAGTGCCATCCTGTTGAAAAATTCGTTCAACATGGCCCGATAACAATTGCCATTGACTGTACCGGCCACGCCTTGCTCATTTTCGAAGACAAATGGTCCAATTATGCCTCTGGACCAAAATCCGCACCAAACAGTGACTCGTCTTGGGTGTATCGGCTTTTCAATGTATGCGTGCGGGTTTTCCGTGCCCCAAATGCGACAATTTTGCTTGTTTACATACCCGCCAAGATCAAAATGAGCTTCATCTGCAACATTACCATGATTTTCAAAGTAATGTCTCAATATTTCCCAGCATAGTTCAAGCGTATACACAACCATGTTCGTTCAGCGGAAGGATAAAACTAATTATCTGTCAAATCAGACGTGAGCTAAGTGTTACCATTCACGAAATAAGCACTAGTTGAAAAAAAAACGTTACATGGCGGACCCGATATATAAAATATAATGATTTTGATGCGCTGAATTTAAATCCGTTTTCAGTTTTTT
The DNA here is from genome assembly GCA_023159175.1 of Wohlfahrtia magnifica. Classification (NCBI taxonomy): domain Eukaryota; kingdom Metazoa; phylum Arthropoda; class Insecta; order Diptera; family Sarcophagidae; genus Wohlfahrtia; species Wohlfahrtia magnifica. The sequence goes on from JAKWBJ010000515.1 coordinate 1,723,777, forward strand.
TCCATCGGGCTCAAATTTCTTTTTATGTGCATAGCAAATCCTTCGACCAAAATATGGTAGTTATGTCAATCTTGAAAACAACTTGACTGACTTTAATGCAAGTACCAGCAAATGTTTAGAAACAAAATTTCCTATAAATCATCTCAATAACATTTTTTTGTATTTTTAACAGTTTCGCAGTTATTCATAACTTAGTTGCGAAAAAATTTTTTTTTTCGTGCAAAATTGGAGCATTTTTTTTTTGTTCAAAAAGTCATAAAAAATTTTTCAGAAAGAAAATTTGACATTTTAAGCATGTTTTACATGTTAAGCAAGTCAAGTCGTTTTCAAGTTATGATGAAATATATTGACATAACTACCATATTTTGGGCGAATAATTTGCCACGCCTATAAAAAAATGAGCTTAAAGAAAAAAAAAAAAAAAAAGAAAATGAAAACGAATTTGAATTCAGCGTATCAAAATCATTATATTCCCTATAGTTTTATTTAAAGGCTTTTTTTTCCTGTAGACCGGTGTGATTAAACTGCCTCACATATTGTTGGTCTCATGTGGAAAGACCCTAACTCGCATTTTTTCGAAATTGAGTTTTTTAGTGATGCCAATACATTTCACTCAAATTAAATTATTTTGCATTTTTTGAGTTGGGCCATTTTCTAGTACATTTCGAGATGTTGTTGACATAGTAAAATAGGGCAACTGGTATAATTTTTATTACTTTATTATGCGTTTCACTTTTCTTAACACTTATGAGTTCTTAAATTTTTTATATTTCTTAGAAATGAATTTGTTTTAAAGACAGCTCGCATTTAATACATTTTTATACATACAATCCAGATAAAACGATTTCTTTGAATAGAAGCATTAAATATAAATTTTTTTTTTTATTTTTAAATTTTTCTAAAGAATTATTTTTTATTCAATGTTATTGCTTTTGAAATATACCATTAGTACTTGTTAAAAGTGATTTATTAGCTTGTAAAACTAAAACAGGTAGTTTGCAGATTTCCCAAGTATTGTTTCCATGTGGAATATTCTGTAGAAATGATATTTGGGACATTTTGTTTAATTCTCAAGCTTGATAAGTTTTCAAGAGGAAAGACAAAGGAAATATTATGTATGAATTATAGTTTATTTCTTTTGACATGTTCCGAGGAAAATACAAACAAACACCCATTAATAAACCACAGAAATTAGGTGGAATATTAAATTAAAAAAAGAAAAAAATATTTTATTAGCAAATGAGACATCAAACAAAGTTGCGAATTGTCTGTCTTGTTTGTATACGTTCGTATAAATCACCTTTATTTGAATAAGAAATTCGAAAGGTAGTCGTCACATATGTGCTGTCTTCTTCACAATTTCCAGAGAAGAATAGATTTTTTTTTTAATTTTTGGAAATTAATTTCTTTAAACTTTTTTCGCGTCTGTAGTTGAGATTTTTTTTTTTTTTTTTATAAATGATGATGATCACATTCGATTCCTTTGGTGCTATTTTGAGAAATTCATTAAAAAGTAGGAAAACTATATAAATTACCAAATTGAAAAACACTTGGCAACTAAAAAGTAAAATAAATTATTATTCTTTTATTTTTTATTAAGCATGAAAGAAAATAAAAGAAATTATTAAAACAAATCATGTCATTTATTATTATTGTGAATGGCCGACAAAATGAATGACCTTTTTTTCTATTTTTATTTATTTTGCAGAAAAACGTACATTTTCATTTCGTTTAAGAAGATCGCGTGCCGGTGATGGTGGCAGTACAAATTCACGCAATAGCAACAATAATAGCAGTACTTGTACCAATAATCGTTGCAATTCACCATTGACTCCCACCAGTGTGAGCATGAAATTGGAGGTGCCAAATTCGACGGCTTCAGTTAGCCGTCGCAATAGTATCTATAGAAAACCGGACAAGGATGACAGTGGTTTGATACATATCATACGTGATATTGAGCTACCTTTGATGTCCTTTTCCGATCAATACAATATAACAAAGATATTGGCTGAGGGCTGTTTTGCTAAAGTCATGTTGGCTCTACATAGACCAACTCAAACTGAGGTTGTTCTGAAGGCGGTGCATGCCGAGTTGACCACAATACAACAATTTCAAAAGGAGTTCCATTTCAATTATGAACTGTCGCATCATCACAATATATTGAGTGCTTATAATGTGGCTTTCCAGACCAAAGACTATTATGTATTCGCTATGGAACATGCAGAATACGGTGATCTGGCGTCGAATTTGGGACCGAATGGTTTACATGAGAATGCTTGTAAAATGATAACCGAGCAATTGAGTTCGGCTCTGGGTTTTATGCATTCAAAAAATTTAGTTCATCGTGATTTGAAATTGGAAAATGTTTTGGTTTTCAAGCCCGACTTTAGCCGTGTGAAGCTGTGCGATTTTGGTGCCACCACTAAGAAGGGCGTATTGGTACACAAAGTCAAACACACTTGGACCAGTTTTGTACCACCTGAAGTTTTGGAAATAGTTAAAAATGAACGCTTCACCTGCTTGCCATCCAGCGATTCATGGCAATTTGGTATTCTAATGTTTCATATACTAACGGGCAGTGCACCTTGGAATGCCGCCGACTGGGTAAAAGACGTCAACTATTGTAACTTTATGAAATATGAACAACGCAAGACTACCAAAATTCCCGATTCCTTTAGACGATTTTCGGCCCGTCTAATGAGATGCTTCCGTAAATATTTATCACACGATCCCGAGGATAGATGCAAAGTAACTGAAGTCACCAAATACATGAAAGATAGATGGGTAGAATGTCGCATTTCCACATCAAAATCCGCCACTCTTATCTCGCCTAGTCCAGACTTAGATTCCTGCATTTATCTGAATAATAAAGATGGACATAATTCAGCAGATGAGAGCAAAACTCGTATGAAACGCATAATGTCAAGTTATGGTGTGGAAAATCCCTTGGACCAAAATGCTGTAAGAAAACGTGTCTTAGATTGGCTTGCTACCTGTGATAATAATTTCGATACAGAAATTGAAAGCCTGGTAGTGGTCGATGTAGCCAATTAATTTTATGAGCTCATTACTCATTTCAATTCAGAAATGAGTGGTGGTTTATACAAAGTCAATTCCGACAATAATTACATTTTTTTTAAGTTCATTCTATCTCTAGAATGAACGACGCCTGGGGGTAAAAGTTCAAAAATTTGAAAAAATATTTTACTTTTGAAAAGAAGTTTCTCTTAAAAGCATGAAATGCTTTAGGGCATTAATTACCGATCATTTGAGTAAAACAAAATGAACAATGTAAACGGAAATCCGAATACTTTTTATATGAAAAAAAAAAAAAATTGCACAAACATAGTTTTAAGGTCCGGCAACTTTGAAGAACACATAAGAATATGAAAAAGTTTTATATTTTTTAATAATTAATATTTTCGCTAAATATTTGCCTCAATGTTGGCACCATACCTTAGGATATATCAGTATCAATTTTATACGAATTTAAATAATGGAAACAGTGTTGCCAATATACCTATAGTTTACATCTAGACTTCATTAAAGTCTTGGTTCACATAATGAAAATTTCTTTAGTTTTCCTCTTAAGTTTTATTCATGTCTTACACACAAATGAAAATTTTTATGAAATCAAAGAAAATTTCAGAATACATCCTTCCTTCCTTGCTCCCCTCTCACCAAAAAACTTATAATTATAGAAACTTTCATAATGTGAACCAAGACAAACGAGTGTGAATTCAAACAGGATTTGAACACATTGCAAGTTTGTGACTTATAAAAAAAAAAAAAATTTAAAATAGTTCTAGTCATACAGAATACTTCCATTAAATAAATAGTTTTTAATTTAAATTTAATTTACGAAAAAATAATTACAAACCAAAAAAAAAAAAAATTTAAATCACTTGTTTTCTTTGTATATAAGATTTTATCATACGATAGTATTAAATTCAATAAAAAAAAGTAAATATCTATTATACTGTACATACGATGTAGTTTATTTATAAATAATTATTATTTATCAGAATATATTGATTCAATTAATTAAATTTAATATAAATATTTGTATCCATATTTGCTAAAATGCAAACCAAGTTTTTTGCAAAATAAACATTAGAAAAACAAAAACAAAAACAAAAACAAAAACGAAATTAAAAATATTAAAGCATTTTGATATTTTCTGTTTCAATTGGAAAGTAACGTAAGCTAAAGCTATGATGACCGAACGAAATTTATTATTATTTCATTGGAATATTATACTTTGAATCTGTTTAGCCGTTTTAGGTTTTTAGTTGTATGTCATTCCTAGATTCTACTGTATTTCATTTCATTACCTTTTTTTCCAATAATTTCTTACTTGTGTGATATGCAGAAGGTGAAATTTATAACATTTTTGTTTCGTTATATAAACAAAACAAATCATTTCTCTTAAATGTACCAACATATTAAAAATATATTTTAAATCCTACAAAAGATTTTGCACAAAAGTAAAAATACAAAAAAAAAAATCAATTCTTTTTTTTATAAGAAGCAAATTGTATATCTTAAATGATAACAATAATGAAAAATAAGACCTACGTATTGTACAATATATACACGATGGATGCCAGATTTTGAAGTCAGCTTGATAGTTTCACTACTTTTTATATTTCTAGTATGTTAACTTTCAAGGCGACACTGCCTCGAGTAGCTGATTTTTTGGCTTGTTTTTTAAAGGGATTTCGAAACCAAGACAAGTTTTTAAGGTTAAGTAAAGTGCGTTCCGCTGTAATTGGATTACTAAATATGATGACAATCGTTTAGGTTGTGCAAAAGCATTCCTTTACATGAGAAGTAGTTCATAAAACTGGTCCAATATAATAGTTACAGCAACACAGCACGCGATGTTATTTACATTGGATAAAACAGATTTTAGATAGATTTACACCCCTATCATGAATATAAGGTGAAATTTCTATTCGCATGAAACTTTCATTCCCCTCGAAGTGAAAATTGCTATTGTGAATGTCCCATGAAATTTTTTCCCCTTTTCACAAGCTATCATTTCCCGTTGAATGTTTACACCGTAAGTAAAATGTGCAAACAGACTCATTTATAATGTCTAACGTTTTTTTTTTATTTTACACCTAATCCTGTATTTACGCCATTTTTTACACTATATCGCTTGAAATTTATCTAGACTGTAGGTTTATTTAAAAAAATTTACAAAAAAAAAAAACAATAAATATATGTTGTTTTTGTTAAAAAGTTAGTTGTTGTACGGGCAACACTACCTTGTTTAATGTGCTCTGGTGTTTACAAAAACGTAAGAGAAAAAAATTGTGGAAAAATCAATTAACTTGTCATGTCAAGTATTCGGCGTTTAACATAAAAATGGATTAAAAATTGGCCATAAACTTTCAGTGAAATTTAAGACAGGTGGTTGGTTGTACCAGACGCTGCTTTAGGTGGAATTAGTTCCAAATAAGCCACGTTTTTACAACTGTCGATTTATGTTATCACTTTTAGTGCTGAAATAACTTAAAAACAAATTAATAGTGGAATAAAAATAAATTAAAACTTCAATGATAAATTTATGGGAAATGGAGAAAAATTTCTCGAAAAAAATGGCGGAAATTTTTTCAGGAGACTATAATTTCCCAGTGAATAATCAGAAAAGGTGAAAATATTTCATGCAATTATGTGAAATGGCAAAACATGTCGAGTGAAAAATTATTCACTATGGGGGTGTTAATATCGATTTGATTTAACATCTAACTAGCGATGATTAAAGTGCTGTTCCATCGAAATAGTGCATGATATGTTGTTATAGTAAACATTTTTGAACAGCTGCTCCAAACAGCTTATATTATATTAATTCCCATAACATTCCATGAAGGAACATGGGGACTTCTCTCAGTCAATGAGCTACAGCCGATTCTATTTTTAGACTGATTGAAAGAGACCTACAGTTTTACGCCGGCTCCGAACAGTAAATTCATTAGAGAAGTTTCCAATGGTAATAATACTCATAACCAGTTACTAGCTAATGTTATGAGGTGATAAGGCTGTTGAAAAAACTTTTTTCTCTGTTAAGATGGTCTGGACTGATATTGAACCTTCTAAAAAAAAAAAAACGGCTGCCTGCCTAAACGTCTCTATACAATGTCAAAGCAGTATTTAAATAAAGTAGTAATACTTTGCAATACTGCAAATCAATTGCATTGTCATGTTAAACTTCGTAAAACTGAAATTTTTAATTTTTTATTTATAAAAAGCATTACGAGTTTTTATAATGCTTTAATTGCGTTTGCTTGCGCATCAGCCTGAAAAAGGATGACTTTAAGTATGCGATATATGGTTGAAGTTTGCATAGTTGCATTTAGGAATATGTGATATTGTCGCACTGCAAATGAACGTGTGTTTAGAAAGCAAAAATTTTAATAAAATTTCTAAAACTACTTAATTTTAAACATTTTATTGTTCAAAGATTTTTTTTTTAACAATAGACTTGTATAATGCGTTCAATGTTAAAATTTCTTTCCATTTAACACCTTATGACTTTTAAAGATTTAAAATAAAAACAAAAACAAAAAACAAATCCAATTAAATTTGCTTTTGCTAATAAAAAGTAACAAAAAAAAATAAAATAATTGCTAACGTTCTTGAATTTTCACACAATTGAAAAAATAACATAAGAAATTGGAAATTTAACGCGTGGCGCTCATAAAAAACCTGTGGATTTATTAAAATAAATAGAAACAAATTCAAAAATAATTTTGTTTTTTTTATACAATAAAATATTTAAAAGCTTGTGCGTATGTGTATGCATATACGTATGTATGTAAGTATGTATGTATATACAAAAAACTAATAAAAAACCATAATAAAAAATAAGCGAAAGAGTATTAAAATGTTATAGAAACTATTCCATAGCTGCTGAACTAATCTGCCAAGCATTCAGTCATATTTTTCATTTCATTTTTAAATTTTGATTTTTTGATTTTTTTTTTCAATTTTTTATTCTTCAAAAGTTTAGCATTTTCTATTGGAAATTTATTTGTATTTATAATGGTATAATCAATACGTACATATCGGGTGGGTCATCTATCGGTTCAAATTTCAACCAGTGGTTATTTCGCATCAGGCAATACTTATGTCCTTCTATTCTGTCACAAAATTTAGTATATTATCTCTCTCTGAACGAAATGAATCGATTTATGCTTGAGTATCGTTGTGATTTATTAGAAATTTATTTCTAAAACAAATACAATTGGTCGGAAATTGCAAAAATCATCTTTTCGGATGAAGCTTATTTTCATCTTTGGGACTCAGAAGCTCAAAAATGGTCTTACTGAAGTCAATGCATCCATTACGAGTGACTGTTTGGTATGGCTTGTGGAGTAGAGCTGCAAAACAATCGATAGTACTATCACTATCTATTCACTATCGATACTATCGTCTAATTCTAAGAGTAAATACGGAGGCCACTAAATGTAGTCAAAGTAACATTTGCAAAAATATGTTCGACACAGGTTGTTGGCAGTCTGTAAACTTTTATAGTTACATAGGGACAGAGTTTAACATTTTCTTAAGTTTCTATTTATTAAACTCAAACAAAGTATGAATTGTAACTAAAATATGTTCGTAAATACGATTTTGCATTTGACCCAAACAAATTACTCTTCCTTTCGTCATGACATGACGACATGTTGTTCAAACTATTCCGGTGCAGGTGTTGCTTCCGTTTGCTGAGAAATTATACATTTCAAGGACTCTTACCATAATTCCAGCTTCCATAAGTTTTTTTTTTATTATGCGACTTGAAACAGAAGAATAAGTCCATTTTTGAGGCTTTTTGATGTCTTGAAGAGATTAATCTTTGAAGTACGAATTAGAGTGGAGCGGAGGCATCATTGGCAATATTTCCAATCGCATCATTATAACCGATTTTTTTTTGTGCCCGCTCTTCATGGTATTGATTGTAACAATGTTTGGTTTCAACAGGATGGTGCAACTACCCACATATTTCATCCAAAAATCGATTTATTGCGTCAAACGTTCAATGGCCGACAAGAAGCTGCGATTTGATAGCCTTAAACTATTACCTGTGGGGCGGCGTTAAAGACAATCGTTATGCCGACAAACCAGAGACAATTGATGCCATTGCCGAGATACGACCCCATACATTCGAAAAAGTTCTCGAAAATTGGTCCGGTCGAATGGGGTACTGTGAGGCCAGGCGCGCCAGCCATATTTATGAAATAATATTTCATTCCTAACCGGAACAATTGTACTTCACAAAAAAAAAAAAAAAAAAAAAAAAAAAAATTGGCAAAATTCCAAACCGTTTTTGTTTAATTGCATTTTTAAATTGAAACTTTTAAATGGCCCACCCTATACGTACATATAATGGTTGTTTTTATATTTTTGTCTTGTTTATTTGATTTTAACGTAAAACATGCATAAACTGTTGTTGACACATTACATTTTGGTATTAAAAATGATTTTAAAACAATTGTTTATATTGTTTTTGTTTTAATTATAAACAAAACTAAATGACTGACTGAATGAACTAAATTTTAGGTTAAAAGGTTCATGACATTGAATTCTTTTTTTAAGCATCAATTAGAGATAAAGGAAATTGCGAAAATATATTTTTCAGAAATATCTTCATTACTCGATTATGTAATACCTCTCCACTAATTATGGTACATACATACTTATGGGCATATGCATATGCAGTATGTATACACTTTGATGTCAGTAGTTTACATCGGTTTTTTTAGTCAGATTTTGGCTGTGAGTGCATTGAGCATCGTCTGCAGTTCTAGTGATGATCACAGTGTGTGCTTTAAATCTCTCTTAATTCTCAAATTAGTTTATAAAATATACGAGATCTTTTCATAAGATGTACTTACTTTTCTCAAAGTACGCACCGAATATGCCAAAACACTGCTACACTACTGTATTGTGGGTGTGATCTCACTTTATAAATTAAAAATTTATTCGGACAATACAAATATATTTGATGAATAAAATGATGAGTAACATGAATTTCACTTAAAACTAAAATGCGAAGAAGCATGAGAAGCTTAAACTGCATCCAGGGGTATATTCTTTTGTATAACCTAACGAATGAGAGAAGTATATTTTAAAATATTAATCAGCTTATAGTGAAGGGAAAAAATTTACCTCAGTACACATATTTTTATAAATTTCATCTGTGTCCCAGGGACCACGTTCGGGTAAGGGAATACCACGACGTCGTAACTCTTGAACACAGTCAGTCAAATCGAATATGGGTAGAGGATCGATTTTCGCCTTTGCCACTTTGGCCGTTAAATATTCCACATAATGAGTGCTAAGAATAATTCAAAGAAACGTAAAGGAAATTAAAGCAAAATATGTCTTAAAATGATATGCTAAGAACTAACCGACACATGCCCGCATGTTTGTCGGGCACATCTCCATTACATCTTGTGTCCACTAAACCTGTGGGTGTTTCTTTTTGTATGGGTATGGGACAAAGTAAATCTTTCTTTTTCGAAGAACTTGGACCATCATCGTCTTTATTACTATCGTCTGGCAACTCTATAGGATCCACTTCATATGTAACGCCATTATTTTTGAGAAGAATTTGCAGTTGAACTGGTAGTTTATCGCGCAAATAAAATAGGCAATTGCGCGGATGATGGGCATGAAGACCTAATTTAGCACAATATGGCGAAATGGTACACTTGGCACCCATCATAAACGGTTTGGCACAGCCATAACAAAATTCATATTTGCACTGAGTGCAAGTAAAATGCATGCAGCCACCTCTGTTTGAACGAAAAATGTGAAAAATAATTTGAAAATTTCGTTTATTTTTGTGGGTAAATCTTAACAAACCTGGCTAGAGAATATTTAAATTTACACTTGGGACAATCTATACCATTTTGTTCTAAATGCCTTTGAACACCTTTGGCTTGAACTTCGGGATCATTGGCTGATTCCCATTCGGAAAATTGATCACAAGAAATGCCTTCATGCTGTTTTTGCCACTGCAAAAAGGATTTTAGATCCATTTACGAAATCATAGATTATTCGCTTACCGGTTTTCGGCACTGGGCACAAGTAACTGAACCACAATCCGGGCATATTAGGCGTTTTTGTTTAGGCCTAGCAAAGAATCCCGATGAGCACTGTACGCACCACTTGAAATTAGGATCTTTTAGTAGAGTGCGATCTCTTAGCTTGCGCTGGAATAGTTCATGCACTTCAGGTTCGAGTATGTTTTTCAAAAATATATCCAAATTTGAAAAGTATTCTAGATTTTCGTCTTCGTGTTCGGTTTGATTATGCAACTCGGGTAATTTGCAAAAGGGACAGCTGCAATCGTTAATACTGCGTTCGGTTATCTGAAAAATGTTAAGATTTCTTTTTTTGTATTTGTTCTGCTCGTCTAAGGAACTGTGAACTATGATTTCGGTACCTGTACGGTGAAATAAGTTTTGGCACATTGTTTGCAACATTTGTGGGTACATTTGAGCATCGAAACGATTTGATTTAGGGCATAGGTGCCACTGCAAAGTTCACATTCTTGTTTTAGCAGAGCTATGGCATGATCAATATCACTGCATTCTTTGGCAGCCCATATAGAAACATCTTCTTGGAATTTCATGGCTACTAAAGCGGCCGCTATCTGGGCTTCAGCTATCGTTGAAGTTAATTCCTCGTTCATAAACTTCTCTATAAGAGCCTAAATCGAAAACCAAGGCAAATAAATAAATTTTTAATATTAAATAGGTTTTATTAAAAACTTACCGTCGTGTTAACCTCTTCGGGTTCTTGTCGTACACTTGGATATGTTCTGAATACAGGCACACTAAGTTTTCTTTGTCTCACTTCTAAGGGTTCTAATTCCTCTTCGGATGAAGTGGTTTCATAATCATCATCCGAAAAACAGGTTTCGTGATATTTCTTTTTAGGTATGCGAGGTTGAGTTCTCGACTTGAACAATAGACTTGAAGTGGTTGGCTTATCCGACTCATTGCTGGGTTTCGTAAATTTATTGATGACTTCTATTATGGAAGGCTTTCTCGTAACAGTAGGTTGTTTTTTATTCGTCTGATTTGATTGATTCACATTCTGAGGCGGACTTATAAACTTTTGGCTAATGGTTTTCACAGATGCTATACCAATAGGTGTAGTGGGTCCTGAAAACGATTTGGAGCGTGTGTATAATTTATTTTTGAGTTCATTTTGTGGTTTTGCCAACTGATTGGTTTCTTTTGGCTTCTGATCTCTTGAGACTTCTTTGGGTTTAGGAATTTTACTAGCGGCCAGTGGTTTCTTTGTAGTTGATTTGGCATTTTCGTTGGGTTTTTTCTTAGTGTCCAAGGTCTTAGCATCTCTACTTGTTGAGGGTTTAATGGTGTTCTTCGTTTGCTTGGACTCCTCTTTAATTTTGTTTTCAAGTAGAGTTTTTTTAACCTGTTGCTGACTTGTGGAAGGCATTTCATTCTCAATCTGTTGGTTTGTTGTTGCTACTGTACCAGTACTTTGAACATTATTTTTTATAGTTTTAATATCCAAACTAGTTGTGGCATCCTCCTGTTTAACTTGCTGTAGTTGAGAAGTTGCATTATTGGCATCACTTTCTGCTGATGCTTCATCCAGTTTTGAATTTGATTTCGAAGTTGAGGTGTCTGCATTATCGTTCACATTGGAATCGTCACGATTAATTTCTTGGTCTACATTTTTAATGTCGAGTGCGATTGTTTCAGGAATTACCACTTCCACGGGCAATTCAGGCAAACTGTTTTCAGTTTCTATTGAATGGTCTATAGAAAGAGAGGTTGAGAGAATATTTTTTAAGCCACTAACCAAAGCTGTAGTGTCTTCTGAGTCATGTTCTTTATGTGCCTGTTCTTCTTCGGTGCTCTCAATAGTTGTCTCCTTAGTTTCCACTGGCATTTCTGAAAGACGATTTTCTGATTCGATAAAATCTACAGGAGTTTGTAGTTTCTCTAAAACTGTATCAATTACATGTTCTACTGGCAGTTCGGCTAAATTTGTTTCAATATTAACAATTGCCGCACTTTCTTCAACAGAAATGGATTCAGTTTGAGCATCTTCCTGTATGAAATGATCAGAGGAGAAGGGCAATGTTTGTGAATGATCAAAAGCTGTGGTAGTTATATTCGATAGAACTGAACTATTGTGTACATCTTGATGTTCTGGAGAGTTTTGGGAATGGAGTAAAGGTGAATGGGTGTTGCTTTTAGTCTCGACTTCACTATTTAAGATTTCGTTCTCTTCTGTTATGTCTTCTGTAATATCATCATATTCGTCGTCATCATCTTCTTGACTATCCTCATCCACTTCGTCTTCTTCTTCCTCCCAATCTTCATCTTCTAGTTCCTCTTCTTCGCCATCATCATACTCATCTGAATATTCATCCGTGTATTCATCATCATCTGTAGAAGATTCAAAGTCATCGATACTTATTTCATCCCTCATTTGCTTGATGAGTCTTTGGGTATCTTCGACAAGTTCGGAGAGGTTTTGTTTCGAAGGATCACTAGATGGTACGAATTCGGGGGGCGACTTTAGACCTGACGATTGGCTTATTGTAGAATGTAATGTAGAACTACTTGTAGAAGGGGCTATAGTACTTGTATTTTCCGATTCTTCTTGTTGTATCATTAAAATCACTTCATTTGTGCTAACTGGAGACTGAAACTGATCTGCTCTGGAAGCCAGCTCTGTGGTTGAAGAACCACTAGCTATGCTGTAGAGTTCCTCATCGGACTCATCATCCGTTATGTTATCATTTACGTTTTGAGTTTCTTTGGATGGTTGTGGACTTTCCACCAGATTACCTGAAGTGTTTACCGAATTAGGCTGTGGCGTTGTTATTTCACTTTTGGACTCTGTTGTAGTTGGTACAATGGGGGAACTTATTAAACTTTTATTACTGGCCGTTCGGCGTACGGGAATTTTGGATATTTTTTTCTGCACAAAAGAAGTTGACTTTGCTATTCTCGGTATTTTAGACTCCTTATTGGTGTAGAGTACTTGTGTTGCTGGAGATTTGTTCTCAATTATAGATTGATTAGGTGCATCATCAATTACTTGTGCTTTGGGTTGTGTAGGTGACTGTGTAATTTCTTTAGAAGATATTTTATCTTGAGTTGTTTCTTCTGTAACAGGAACTACCTTTGAAGTTTCATCCTCTGGCACAGCTACTAATGGAGATTTGTTCTCAATTATAGATTGATTAGGTGCATCATCAATTACTTGTGCTTTGGGTTGTGTAGGTGACTGTGTAATTTCTTTAGAAGATATTTTATCTTGAGTTGTTTCTTCTGTAACAGGAACTACCTTTGATGTTTCATCCTCTGGCACAGCTACTAATGTTGATGAAGATGAATTTGTAGCTCCAGAATCGCCTGAGTATTCCACAACTGAACTCGTGGATGTTGTTAATGTTTCAGCATCATCTTGAGCCAAGACTTTGGGAATATTCTCCGGAGTAGTCTGCTCGTACTGAATAATATTTTTAATTTTATTCTCAGAGTCCTTCTGGGTTTCAGTGTTTTGAGAATCCAAAGTTTCATTTACTACATTCATTACTTTGGATGCATGGTCATTTGATAATGTTTCTATAGTACTAATAGCTGTTACCTCATCAACAGCTTCAGTTTGATTTGATGGTGTCTCTTCACTTTCTGAATTAGTTTGATTTGAAGGATTATTCGTTTGCTCTTCAGCTTGAACTTGATGGCTATCAGATAAAGTTAAATTATTGGTTTCAGATATGTTTTCTTCTAAATGTTCGCCTTCAGCCTTTGTTGCTGTTTCAATTGTTTGCGTAATGCTCGACATTTCATTTTCTAGATCTGGTATTGCAGCCGGAATTTCGGAGGAATTTGTTTCAGTTTCAGTTGTAATAGTTTGGTGTGCTGCAGATTCAATAACCTGCAAATCATTTTGCATTCCAACTTGTACTTTTTCTGAATCGATGGTTGAAGTTACCGCTTGAATAGGTGTTTCTATTTGCTGTAGACTTGGTGCTTTAAACAGCTTGTAAGCAAATCGTTGTGCCTCCTCGAAAGAGTCGAACTCGAATTCTTCTTCGTGCTCTTTCTGGAGGCCTTTGTCAAATGCCATTTGAAAGGTCGCAATTTCTGCGGCATATCTGTATTGTGGCGGTAAGTTTTCTCTGATGGAAGCATTTTTAATATTTGGCTTAATGACCTCTTCCATTAAAAATTCATCTTGATCGATGGGTGGAGGAGGTGGTGGAGGCGGTGCAGTTATCGGTTTAGTAGATTCCGGTGTAGTTTCTCGTTTATCATTATCATTTTGCTCTTTCGCTTTAAGCGTTTCTTCAATATCTTCCATTAGTTCAATTTCCACTTGTTGCACTAAATTCGGCACAATTTCCTGTATGTGTTGCCACACAAAATTTTTGACGTCGGCCTCGTCGTTCTCCAAACCATTTTCTTTCGGCACCGTTTTATATTTGTTTGGGATTATTGGACTTTTCGTAAGAATTCTCATGGCTTCAGAGTCATATTCGTTTTCGGTTTTCGGACTCATGTTATTGATCATGTCGTGTATGGATCGTAATACATGTTCGTTTTGCTTTTGTTGGTTATGTTCCATGTTACCTATCAGAGTCTCAAGATCTTTGAGAATATTTTTATTGCTAAGTATGGACTCGTCAATGGGTAAGGGGCTGGTGGCAAAGTCTTTACTGTCTGCACTGTAACTGGATGCATTATCGAGCATATGATTACTGTTATCGAATGGAGAGTTAAATGAAACTGGTCGATCGAATGGTGATGGCATCTGATTGTTATTGTTATGGAAAGCACCAGATTCGTTTGGCGTTTGCATGCAGTCAGAGGCGTTGGCACTGAGGAAGTTATGAATGTCTACAATGAGAAAAAGGAAAAGATGGAGAATTAAAAACAAAAAGAGTAAAGAGCCCATGAAATGATGTGTTTTTATAGATGTCCTGCCAAGTTAAACTAATGCTAACCTCTGTCGATGTTTAAGTGTGTTGATTGTGATGACTGTACTAGCTGAGAGCCACTCTCATTTTCCACTCCCCCTGGAGAACCCCATATTCTCATTAGAAAAGGTTTTAGTTGATTGCGTCCCAAGTCGTGTAACGCTAATTCTATATTTCCTTGGTGGGTGGTAAGAGCTGTTACAATATCCTCCCGGGAAAAGTTGCCTTTTGAGAATATTTCACGGTATTTGCGCTGTCTTTGTTCGATGCATTCGGAAACTGCTTGCCAAATATTGCCAGTATGCAGGCGCAGAGCTTCTCTTGCTTCCATTTGCGATATGGTGCCTATTGTATTTTCGGCTCGTTCCTGTCCATATTTGGTGGCCAAACTTTGAACAGTTTGTATTAGTTTTGGCCAGTTGTCGCGCAGCCAAACTAAGGGATGCATATCTGGGCCGCAATATTTAAGAGCAGCATTAAGTTCCTCAGTAGTGTATTTATACAAGTCAGATTCCTGAGAAAGAAAGAGAGAGAGAGAGAGAAGAATACATTAGAGCTTTAAAATTTATCTCCACTGGAAACAGCTGGAAAGTGAGAGAAATACTTTATGATTATCCATGTCATTCAGTCTTAGAGAGGATAGTTCACGATAGGGCAGATCATATATGCTGCCCCCCAAAGGAGAATGCATTTGTGATGAAGTCTTATAATGAAATGAAAAGAAAACAAAGAAGAAAAATAAATATGAACGAGAGGGAGATATGTAGGTTGACAGTAATTACTTTTTGCAGCAGCATCAATTCATTTATGGATGGCTGACGCCGACCCAAGCCATTAAACGAGGGCTCAAAATCTATTGACATGGCGTCGTCCATGCGCAAGTCGTTGTTACTGCGATATCGCTGGTGGTCATTAAAGGAGGAATACATATTATGATTCGAACGATGATTATGCAGTTGTTGCTGATGATGATGGTGATGCTGATGGTGGGTGGGTACATGACTGATGTTGTGAATCTTATTCAAAACTTCCGCTTCGAAAGATTTCAAATCTTGTATTTTGGGAGTAGGAGGGAAATTTGTTGTCTAATGAAAAAAACAAATCAACATTAGAAGACCAGTGGAAATTTGATGGCTACTTGGGAGTTATGTATTTATATCTCTGTCTCACTTCACTTACCTGTATAACATCACTGAATAAGGGTTGTGAAGTTTGTGACTTTAAAGCCGTATCCTCCTTAGCTTCGATTTTACCGACATTTAAAGTTTCGTAGGTCTAAACATAAATGAAAAATGAAATAAATTGAGCATTTCTATGATGTGAGATGTGGTTTTAAGAAACATACTTGTGTTGAAATACTCTGAGGTGGAGGCGAAGTACCTATTTCTCTGGCTTGGAATTTACTTGAATCATTCTCTGGTGGTTCAACACTAACTGACTTGGATTTTGAAGAACTATCACAATCGGTAGAAACTTTTGAAGATTTTTTCGTTTCAGCCTTACGTGTCACTTCATGGGCTGTAGCCTGAATATTTTCATCCAAAGTCGCCCATATATCTTCCACAGTTTCTATAAAATAATTTTGTATGGGTAACATGGGATTAATAAAACAACTTTTGTGTAAGATTGGATTGTAAAAAGGATGTATTTATGAATTGAAATAAAAAATAAAAAATATAACTTAAATACAATAAAAAAAAAAAATTGTTATACAATATTATGAAGATCAATAACGTTTTAATGGACTTTGGTAAAGGGTTGTGTGTATGGTGTTTGTTGTGGTAGTTTCTTAAAATAGTTTGGTTCCTTCCAGAAACGAAATTTTCCGAAGCCTACCTTTCTTTTTGAGTGGGTTCGATGATGAATCATCTTTAGCGTCAACTGCATTATGAGCAGAGTCTGGTTTTGTAGCTTGTATGTGGTTTATGGATTTTGTAGATTCGCTGGTATTCGTTGTAGTTTGACTAAGTGCTGATGACTGCTTATTGTTTGTTGTTGTTGTTGTTGTTGTTGTTGTAGGTCTTTTTTTAATCGTACCACTTTTGTCTTGGACTTGCTGCACATTTTTTGGTTTGTCTTTCTCTTTTGCTTTTTCTTTTGTTTCGGTAGATATCGTTCTTATTTGTTTAGGAGGTGAAACGGATTTGACAGCTTTTTTCGGTTTGATACTGGGAGTTTTACAGCAAATTGAGCAGATCTTGATATTGGCTTCGTTAACAAATGTACAAAATTCACATTCCCATTCATGATCGGGTGTAGAAGGCGGCGGTCCTAAGTCATCTTCAACTGCTTCAGCTTCTTCCTCTTGATTTGGTTCTGGAGATTGTGGCTTAGATGTCATTTCTTCGCCTTCATCTTCTTCCTCACTTTCTGTTTCCTCTTCCTCTTCTCCTTCTTCTTCTTCTTCTTCTTCTTCTTCTTCTTCTTCTTCTGATACACTGACTTGCTTGTCTTCTTGCGTTTCCTTCGTCTTTCTTTCTTCTTTGGCTTCGATTTCAGAACTATTCCTTACTTCTTGTTCGGTTTCGGTGTTTGTCACTACCTTGACGAAATTTTCATGCGGTTTAACTGTTTGTTTTACAGCTGGCGTTTGTACTGCTGCGCTGGTCTTCTGTGGGATTGGAGATTGGCTTTGACGTTTAGTTTTAGTTTGTTTTT
The DNA here is from genome assembly GCA_023159175.1 of Wohlfahrtia magnifica. NCBI lineage: Eukaryota > Metazoa > Arthropoda > Insecta > Diptera > Sarcophagidae > Wohlfahrtia > Wohlfahrtia magnifica. The sequence goes on from JAKWBJ010000515.1 coordinate 1,741,424, forward strand.
GCTTCAGAGATTCTTCTTTAAGTTTTTGTTCTATTTTGGCTTGCACTAAGGCTCTGGTTCCTGAACCTTCTGAGTCTAAGTCGGAATATATGCGTGATGGCTTGAGAGGACTATTAAAACCGGAATCTGCTGAACGATGGTTATTGGTAATTGAGCCCCTTCGACCAGGAGCCCAATCATTATGTACTGACTTGGCTATAGAGTCCCGACGCTGGTTACGGGCACGACTGCGATGCTGTTTGGCATGAGGCGTCTCAATATCATCATCAAATTGCATTTGAGAAACACTAGATAGGCGTCTTTGGCGTGATCTCGAAACTGCAGAGCGATTTGAGGCTATAGAGCGACGGTCATCTTCGTCAGAGTCCTCATCATCAGTGGCTTCATCGTCGACATAATTGGAACGTTGTTTTCTTCTCAATGTTACAGATTTACGGCTCATTGCTGGTGAAGCTAATCGAGAACCTGCCCGCGAAGCAGCTCTCGAGGTGGAGGGCGGCATACCCACCAAACCTTAAAATAGAAAATATAAGATGAGTTTCAAAACACTTTCAACGAATTAAAAAACCAAACAAACCTGGATTCATTACTGGCATTCCTCCCATATAAGGCTGGGGATACATTTGCTGCATAAGACCTCTTTGGTTCATAAATGTGGGTGGTGGATACATGCCATTCATATGGGGTTGCATCATATAGCCTGAGGGTACATTAAGAGACATATTTGAACGATTTAAATGCTGATGGGAAGTTAACTGACTACTCCAGGGATCCTGATTTGGGTGGATATGACTATGACCATTCCAGTGTGATTGTTGTTGTTGAGCACAATTCATGCAATTCAACTGAGCCATAGACTGAGCCTGAAAATATTAACCATAAGCGGTAAGTTAATTGTGTACTAAAGCTGCTTTAATAGCTGCTTACCTGTTGCATCGGACTACTCATCCAACCATTACTCGTTGGCGGCTGTTTGCGATTTATTTGATTTAAATTGAAAACTGATGTTGATAGAGCTCTTTGACCTAATTGATTGGCTCTTTGGGCAGCCATTTGATGATGCTGTAAAGCCAATTGACGCTGATGGAACAAATTGAAACTATTATCATCCATTAGATCTATATGGGATGAGTTGATGCCGGACGACATGCTGCCAGAACGAAAATGTGATGGCGATTGTGAAATGCTTGACCATTGATCGAATGCTGACATATTCTGTTTACAGTGGGACACAATGATAAACCACAACGATCGATACCAATACCAATATAGTATGGAGGGAGTACGTACACATGACATGAGCCAACAACGACATAATGTGTGTGTGTGTGTGAGAGAGAGAGAGAGAGAGAGAGTAAGAAGGGTAAACAATGGATACATTGACAAGAAAACTATACAACTATACATGAGCATTAAATGAGAGGAAATGACATGAAATATGGCATATATTTATTTGAATACATACAGAGAAAGAGAGAACTCTTTCTTTCATTTCATAAAGCTATTGAGAAACATTTTAATTTTGTATTATTTTTTGTTATTTACAAAACAACTTTTACCTGATCGGTTACCGAGCCACTACGTTCTCTTTCCATTTGTTCTTTCTGTTGCCTATAGCGCTGCTGCAACAACTGCATGCGATCCAGTGTTGCGTTGGCTTTACTTTTGATTTTTTCCAACGCTACCGACGGTGGCCTCTGTATATTATCGAATACTGATTTCGGTGTAGTGGAACGTGACGACTCACTGGGTGGTGTTTTGGGAGTATCAGGCAACGGACGATTCAGTAGATTCAAACCTCTTGACATAGAACCGAAGCGCTCTTGCCACGATGCGTTCTTCAGTGAAGGTGTAGGTGATGGAGGTACAGGAAATGGTGCCGGCATTGAATTACCCTGAGATTAAGGTCATATACAATACAATATACAGATTTTTATATAGAATGATGATCAAGTGTTTTTCAAATTTGATTTTGTTTTTGTTTTTGTTTTTGTTTTAATAAATATTTCCAAATAGATTTTTATGTTTCCTCTTTTTTTTTGAAAAGTACTTTTTTATTTCTGAATTCTGAATATAATAGTTTTGGATTAACAGTAACAAATAAAAGCTTTTACAGTAAAATTATTGGAACAGCGTAAATATTGTATTTAAGCAAGCGAACGTTTTTGAATTTTGAAAGAAACGAAACTATGACGACAAATTGTCAAAGGGATTTTCTTTAGAAAATCGTACAGAAGCGTACCTGATCCTTGCGCTGCATTAGAGGTGTCATTAAACCGCGTTTATTACGTCTCGGAGGAGCCACAGGTGGTGTAGGACCAGTCTGACCGGGCAAAGTCTTGGGCGGTAAAGGTGGAAGTGATTTATCAATAGTCTGTAAGTAAAAGAAATTAATCATACAAGAAGCTACAAAGGATTGGAGAATGAGGTACCTTTCTTTGATGATTTTTACGTTTTGGATGCTTGTGAAACATGTCATCACAAGAGGCACAAAATATCTGTTGAGAACATTCATCACAAGTAACCCAGGGATTACCCGAACCACACAAAGTGCACTTCAATTTATTATCTTATCGAAATAAATAAAAAAAATTAGTTTTTTTCCTATATAAGTATGAGCGAAGGGTTAAAGAGAAAAAGCAAACTTACCCGGTGTTTTAGAACCAGAACTGGCAGAGTTGGGTCTTAAAGGCGCATTTGAATATTGTTGATTGGAAAATTCAATCACTTCATAATCTGGTTCTGGCACAGTTTTGGTTTTGGGTGGCAAATTTGGTTGTTTTGGTGATATGTCACCGTTTAAAGATGATACAGGTGGCGGTGGTGGTTTTGGTCCAATGCGATCACTTTGTTCGGTCTGTTAAGGGAAAACACAAATATAAGAAACATTTATTCATCACTCCTCTTTGTTATTTCGAATACACACTTTGGAATAACAAATATTTATATTTTTAAAAAAGAATTTTTCATTAAAATGTGCTTTTACTTACCACCCATTTTGGCATCGATCGTTCATTTCGAGTGAGTAACATCCCTCCGTTTCTGTTATTTAAATGTGATGCAGCCATATTTTATCGATTAAAAAATATGTTTTCTTTTTGTATTCTAATTTATCTAAAAAAAGATGAAAGATGAAAGATGAAAGATGATTTAAAGAAAACTTCTTAGCAAATGTGCACAACAAGTAAAAGCTTCGGACACTAAAGACGATCGAAACTGTTGGCCATAATAAAAATTTAATTTTTATTTGAAATTTTTCTGTTTATCTTGTGCTCATTATTCGAACTGATGAGAATAAATGAATTAGAAATCAAATGAATTTGAGTCTCACATGTGAATTTTGCTAAAATGATGACAAATTTTCATAACGAATTGCTCGCAATTAACTCGGTGAAAAACAAGAGCGTATTTGCTCATTTAAAGGGAGAGATTGGTTTCCAGCAAGTATGTATAGCCAGCTGTGTAGAGGTAGATTCGCGCACATGTGGGTCACATATTTTTAGCACTTTCGATGAACAAAACAAATCAAATGCAACTGCAGTCAAGCGATCGGTATATCGAAATTTTATAGAAAAAAGTAAAAAAGAAATAATAAATAAACTTACAAAATTGTTTAATTTCGCATTTAGAAACTCATTTTATTATTCGGCTATTAATTAAAGCTGCTACGCCCACGATTTTAGGCAAACATTATGCAAATAATCTATATCTCTATGCGTATACAAAAGAGGACTATACAACCCGTTGTAATTAATGTTCTCTGAAATGCGCCAACCGATTTTATTTTTTAAGCACTTAAACGAAAGTTGAAAGTTTTGGTGGGCCCATTGGTTCGCGATTAGTTGACGTTAGAGTGAATCCCTTTAAATTGCATACGTTTTTTTTTTTTTTTTTGAAAAAGAAATTTGTTTCAGCACTTAAAACTTGTGTGAGCTGGGAAATTATTTTTAAAGCTGTGTATATAAAAAGCATTGAAAGCTTTCATATGGTGTGTGGCTTCGCTATTGTTCAACTAGGCGGTGCCACGCCCAAACGGTAATAATAAGAGTCTTTAAATTTGGCCCAAATAACTTTGTGGTTATTAGAAATTATCAGTCAAAAATTGGGCCAAATGTGATAAATGGGAGTAGCACCCCTCATATAAAGTAAATATTGATTTTGTATATCTTTGGAACGGTAATAGTGGAAGGTTCTGAACTTGGTTTAAATAACTTAGTAGTTAATACATATCGCCAGTCGATGTGGCATCTCCCATACAAATTAATTATTGATTTTTGTATATCTAGAGAACGATTAGAATGGAAGGTTCAGAATTTGGTCTAAATTACTTCTTAGTAGTAGTGGCCATGGTACCTCCCATACAAATTAAATAACGATTTTTGAATATCTCGAGAACGGTTAGAGCTGAAGTTTCTAAATTTGGTTTAAATAACTTGGCAGTCAATGCAAACCATCATTAAAATATGTATAGAGAACGGTAACATTTAAAGCTTTTTTATCTATCCACATCAGACAAAAGCAGATGCAACACAAAGGCAATGCGGAAGGGTAGAATAATAAAATATGATGATAATATAGAAGTAATTGGAAACAATGAAGAAGTGAGACAAATAGTAATGGGAGATCGTTAAATAGTCTTCAACTAAATTATTGATTGTATTGCATCCATAACAAAAATCAACCTTAAAACATTATAATACACTTAGCGTTGTTTGTATTTGACCCCTTCCACCATTTTCTTGCAGTGTATTACATATGACTGAATTACTACGAATGAGATCAATCAGATTTTATTAAAAGTAATGATTTTTTTATACATGTATAGTGATTTCGTTAAGGAAGGTCTATATGAACAATATGTTTCACTAGAAAAAATTTTGATAAATGGGGCCCTTGGTATTTAATATACGATGTTCATACATATGTATGTACGAGTATGTATGTATATTGAAAATATATTATATTTCACATAAACTAATTGAATATTAAAATTTTTCGAAAAATAAACTCATTTCACTTTCACATAGAACAGCTTGATTTCGGTAAGAATTGATTTTTATACATATTAATACTTGCTAAAACCCGACTTGCTTCGCTACCCCATCTTAATTATTATTTGTTAAATGCTATCTTAGTTAAATTGTTTGCTCTTTTTGTCCATTTCGTTCCTGTGCAAAAGCCTCCTACAGTTCACTTCAGAAAGATACTGTAGACTCTGTTTTTTAGCTGAATACTGTCTTTAAACAAACACACAATCATTTTATATAAGATACTTAAGTAGATAGCTTTTATCCAGTGTGCCTTCAGCAATACCCACTTTTTGGTTGATGTGGATGGTTAACAAGGCTTTAATAGTTGTCGTTCTCCACATATACAAAATCAATATTTAGTATAAATGGATAGTGTCACGCCGACTTGTCCAATCTCTCCCAGTTACTGACCTACACGACATTGTTTGAAACTAATAAACTTCTACTATTACCGTTCTCAAGATCAACTAAAATTAATATTTACTTTATGTGGGAGGTACCACGCGCACTTGTTGAATTCCAACCACTTATTGTTTGCTAATTTGCATTGACTTTAAAGTCATTCCGACCAAATTCAGAAGATTTTGCTTTAACCTTTCTCAAGATACACATAAATCAATATTTAGTTTGTATGAGAGGTACCACGTGCATTTGTCGAATTCCGCCCAGTTTTTGTCTGTTGATTTGCATTGAGCTTTTGCTTTAACTGTTCTTAAGATATACGATAATCAATATTTAGTTTGTATGGGAGGTACCAGACCCACTTGTCCAATTACGCCTACTTTTTGACTGATGATTTGTATTGTATTGTATTGACCATGAAGTCAAATTTAGAGACTTTTTCCATTGCAATTTTGAAGGCATAGGCAAATAAATATTCACTTTGTATGGCGTGGCACCGCCCAGTTGGAATTTTTGAAATTTATATAGCCCATAGCTTCTACAGAGAGATACTGTAAATTTCAAAAAAATCGGCTCAGCCGTTTAGCTGTCTATAAGGTACAAATAAATAAACAAACATACATATCAGGTCACTCAATAAGTCCGTAGGATTACAAATAGATGGCGTTACTAGAATTTTGTCTATATGATTTTAATTTATTTCTAAACTTCAAACGATACGTGTACAAATTTGACAGCAATCTAACAGTTTGTGTGAAGCAATTTTTGTTATTGAAAAAAATGGAAAAAAGTGAATCTCGAGTTTCCATAAAGCTTAGCTTTTTGAGGAAAAAAATACAGTGGAAACCAAACAATGGCTTGATAAACATTCTCTGAACTCTCCTCTATCCAGACAAATAGTAAAGAAGTGGATCGCTAAATTTAAACGTGGTCGCACCAGCACAAATAATGCAGAGCGCAGTGGAGGCCCAAATGAGGCTGTTATTCAAAAAAAAAAAAAAAAAAAAAAATTAAAAAAAACACAAATTAGTTATGAACGATCGCAAATGGAAGGTGTACGAGCTAGCTGACATCGTAAAGATATCAGCTGGTAGTGTTTTTATCATTTTACACGAACATTTGGATATGCGAAAGCTCTATTCGAAGTGAGTGCCACGTGAACTCACAAAATGTGCCACGATGAAAACGATGACAAAATTGTATGATTTGGGCTTTGAATTGCTTATATACCCACCGTTTTCTCTAGACTTAGCCCCCAGCGAATTTTTCCCGTTTAAAGATATCGAGGAAATGCTTGCTGGAAAGAAATTTAAGCCCAATGATGAAGTTATCGCTGAAACTGAGGCTTATTTTGACAAGAATGAGAAATCGTACTATAAAAGTGGCATTGAAAAGTTGGAAAATCGTTATACGCGTTGTATGGCCCTCGAAGTCAACTATGTTGAGTAATAAAATTTGTAATTCCTACGGACTTATTGAGTGACCTGTTCCATATAAATACATATTAATTTATATGTAAAGATAGAATATACATATCGTTGCTCTCATGTAGAAAAGGCCTAATTCGTATTTTTCGAAATTAAGTCTCTTAGTGATTTAAATACATTCTATACTAATACGAGCTGTCACAAAAATTTGATGCTGTAGCCTATAGCATCAGAAACAACGGTTTTACAAGCAATTGTATAAAAAGCCCTTAAACCGCTGATACATTGGCAAACATTTGTTTGCAAACATCATGTATGTATGCGTGAAAAGTAGAAAAAATACTCACACGCATACGTTGTGTGTAAGTTCTCCATGTATGCGATTGGCTATTCGATGTCTTCGTGAAGAAATGATTGACCAGAAATATTATTGAAGGAGTTAAAAATTTCAACGTCATCCGCAGACATAAGAACATATGAACAGCAAATTACAAATGATAGGTCATTGGCCGTAAAAACTTTTGCTGCGACTAAAGAACGAATTCTCTCTCTAATCCGTTGTGCCATTCACTGGACAATTAATCACAAACGTACATATGTGCCGCACGGAAAATACTAGTACTACATTAGAATAAGCGTTTACTAGGAATCACTTTGCTTGCTTCGTCAGAGCACATTCTATTACAATATCGATAGAATAGTGAAGTAAACGTAAGTAAGTATAGATGCTCTAATAAACCGATAAAGTCATTAATGTACTCCTTTTCGGTTCCAAAAAAGGGCTTTCGTTAAAAAAAAAACCGTGGCATTTGAACGCTTGTTACGATTCTAAAATAAATGTTATCGCTCCAACGGATATCACAGTCAGTTCTCACGCCTAGAACATCAAGAACAATTTGAAGAAAACTTTTGTATGTGGAAGCAGCAAAATAGAGACGCTTTTTCACAACAAGCCTTTGTACTATATTTTATTAGAGAGGCACTGGTATTCCGATGGATTTAGCACATTTTGACAAGATAACTGTTTAATTTTCTTTAAGAAATTGGAAATTAACTTCAAGTATGGAGTGTTTTAAGGGACGAACTTTTTTGACTTTTTAAATAATTTTTTTTTCTTGAGCGAAGTTTTAAAAATTGTCACATGTTGCGAAGACTGTAAAAGAAACCGATTGAATTAATTGTTTTTATAATTTAAAAACTTATAAAAATATGCCAAAATTTACAACAAAAAAATGAAATTCTTTTATTTGCAAAATTTCACAAATTTAAACGGCACTAAAGTAAATATTTTTTTTTATTAAAACTTATGATTTGTTTTTGTTTATTGCCCCTTTAAGAAGGAATAAAATGAGCTGCTATTTTTTCACTAAATATTTTTGTTTGTTTTTTTTTTTTAATTTTACACTTTTGAATTTTATAAGATTTTATTTCCTATTTTTCATATTTTTAGTATTCCTTTGATAAATAATGTAAACATTACAGGACCCAAGTGACTACCCTGTGACAGTCCAGAAGGGACATCAATAACATTAGAAACAGCATTTTAATATTTTACTTGTTGAGTTCTGCCAGAAAGACGCGAATTAAGCCAGCGAATTAAATTGTTGCTAAACCCCATGCATGAGAGTTTAAAAAGTAAAATGTCTTGGTTAACTTTATCAAAGGCCTTATTTAAATCAGTGTAGATAACATCAGTTTGCTTAGAAATTACGTTTTTTGCCTTTCTACAAGAGAGAAACGATATACTATATGCATACATATGTTCATACATATGTTCATACATATGTGTATGTACGAGTATGTACATATATTTATTCTCGTTACAAAAGCTAAAATAGATTTTTCATTCAAAAACTACATATAATCTAAAGGGCTATTTAATTTCATTGCCACTTTGAACTTGAAATTAAAAATAAAAATATAAATAATAAATATGTATGTATGTATATATGTATATTGTAGGACGTTTATAAATAATATGTATAAATATATATAAAAAAAAATATTGTAAATTTTCTATTTCAAAATTAAGATAAAAATATTAAGGTTTTACTTTAAATATTAGAAAAAAAGTATTGAGTTGTAAATATTTCAGGTGCTTTTTTTTTGAAAATTCACAGCATTTATGGGAGATTTGTTTTTACAGAGAGAAATGTTAAGAGAATATTTGTATTTGATTACTCAGAGTCTTATTTATAAAGGGTTTATATATACAATTGTGCATGTTTTTAACCACATGTTGACGCACGTATTCGTTAGGAAAAGAAAATGTTATTTTTTCTTGTTTTGTTTTGTTTTTATTCTGATTTTCCTTAAAGTATGTATGTGTGTTACTTTTCTAATATTTTTTCATTTTTTTCTTTTTTTTGATTTTTTAATTTTCTTATAGCTTTAACGATAAAAATCGGGTGTATAAAATGCAAATTTAAAAATTAAGATAATTTTTTGGTATGACAAAATGGAAAACAAAATGCTTCTGGCTAAAACGTTAATACATTTATGAGTAGGGAAGTGAAACATTCGATGTTTGTCATAGATTCTCAGAAGCTGCTTTACTATGACGATAATACTTAAATTATAAATAAATTTTAAAAGTTCACATTAAAATATATTTTTATGGACAAGTTACCAAAAATGACAAAAAACTAACTTTGAGTTGAAAGAAAACAGTGCCTAAGTAGAGCAGTCCGTACAAATTTTTTATTTATCAGTCTGTATTTTGTTGGAAACGCTAACGCGAACATGGTCTCATACGTTGCCGGATGATAAGGCTTTATTTGTTTAGAAAAAAGTACGAAAAAAAGACGAATTAATTAAAATTTACTATCGAAATATACGTAGCATTTTGCAACTTTTTAATCTATTATAACTCGCAAATGGGTAAATTATTCAATTTTTTACATATTCACAAAAGCACTGACGACTTAAGCTTTTAAAATAAGTTTGTCTACATGAAGTACGACAACATTTGACCAAATCTTCCGGCATATTTATGGCATAATGTGTGCCATTTTACATCAAAATAATAGCATTCTCTTGTTCGTCTATGGGACAAATATAAAAATAGTTTCAAAGCTCCAAGTTTATATGTATGTACGAGTATATAAATTTTTATTATTTTTGCATAGTTTCTCTTTATATATGTATTTTGTTTTGGTAGGATTTAAAAATTGCAAAAATAAAAAAAATAAAATGGTTCTTCTATGTTAAAACCAAAAGTGTTCCAATGTACGTGCATGTATGAGTACGTGTAAGATGAACGCTGAATTAAAGTGTATATGTGAGAAAAAGGTTGGCGTAAAAGCGATTGACTTCGTCATTTCCTTCTTGCAGAAGCAGGGTTGCCAGATGAGGTTGATTAAAAAACGGCATATTTAAAATAAAAAACCGGCAAAAAATCGACAAATTATAATTTCCCATTTTAAGGACGATAATAATTTTTTATTACCAAAAAACTAATAAAATAGAACATTAGCTAATGTTTATTACATGTAAAACAATACAAAAATAGAAAAATTAAATAAAATAAAATAAACGTTAGTACAATGGTCAGATTTCTTCTCGAGACAGTGTTGCCATAATGTTTTTTTAGAAAAACTGAAAATTTAAAAGAAAAAAATTGATTTTCAAGTCTAAAAACTGCACACACTTAAAAAGGTAAAAAAAATACATATAAAGTCCGCCAAATAATTTTTTTTTTTTAAATACTATAAGAAAAAACTACTGAATGTTTTCTCAAACTTCTTTTTTTATTTGAAAGTACAGTCCTTCCGGTTAGTAATGGCAAATAATTTCATTCAAATGGCTGCCTCGGCTGGCCATGCAGTAGCCAACACGATTGGTCCAATTTTTAAGCACATTATCGATTGTGTGCAGCTGTATTTCAGGAATATTGTCCTTTACAGCGTCAATTATCTCTGGCTTGTTGGCGTAACACTTATCTTTGACGGCAGCTCCGAGGTGGCCAAACGATATCAGCTCTGCGGCTGATAATGCGATCTTCAAAAACAGGGCGCAAAACATCGAGTGTAGTTTCGGCTGTGTGACACGTAGCGCCGTCCTGTGGAAACCAAATGTTGCTAATATCCTCCTCTTCAATTTTTGTGGACAAAAATTCGTTCAACATGGCCCGATAACGATCGCCATTGACTGTAACGGCCACTCCTTGCTCATTTTCGAAGAAAAATGGCCCAATTATGCCCCTGGACAAAAATCCGCACCAAACAGTGATTCTGTTTGCACGCGGGTTTTCTGTGCCCCAAATGCGACAATAATGCTTATTTACATACCCGCCAAGATCAAAATGGGCTTCATCTGAAAAAATGATTTTTTTTTTTGGCAAAATCGGCATCTTCTGTAAGTCGATCGCAAGCCCAGATTCCCAGCGTTGTTCAAGCATATACACAACCATATACGTTCAGTGGAAGGATAAAACTAATTATCTGTCAAATCAGACATGAACTAAGTATTACCATTCACGAAATAAGCACTAGTTGGAAAAAAAACGTTAGATGGCGGACCATTTACTTGTATCGGATACGTTCTGTAAGCGGAAAATGGGTGAAATTGAAATGAAATATGAAAAATGAAAAAGGTACGAGTAAACCTCACCAAGGTTATTAATTGAAGGCAAAGAACAAAAAGCAAAACTTCAAAACTGCTCAATGCTTCAAAAAACTGCAAAATACAAGTAAATCTGGACGTTTGGCAACGCTGATTCGCGAGGGAAATTTAGTATCGCAAACAGCAGCGAATTTTATCAAGACAACGATCCTAAACACATGTCAGATGTCACAAATCTCTCTGATCCGTAACCATTCCGAATTTTAAGAATTATCCGCGAAGAACTCAGAGCCAAATGCAATTGAAAATTTAGGGAGTCCATAAAATAAACCTCGACATTCTAATTCAGATTCAAGCAGGGTTGGCAGGAAGCTGGGTTAAAAAAAAAAAAACCCAGAGCACCAGGTAATTCCACAATATTTTTTTATTTGTTAGTACAATTACTATGTCTTATTATTTATAATGAATTTTGCACTCTTGGTAGGACATAGAGGGCTTTTTACGAGCTTTGTTTGAGCTGTAAATTATGAGAAAAATGGCCGAAATATAAGGACAAACATGATAAAGTTATAATCTTGTGTGACAACACTGGGCATCACGTAACAAAAGTTACCAAAGAAATTTTAGAAACGATAATTTTAGAAATGCGATATCTTATCTCATCCTCCCTACATGTACAGAGACATAGCTTCTTCTTATTACTTGCTGTTTTGACGGATACATGATTTGACAGGTCACCGCTTTACTTTGTTCGGAGAATTTGAAAATTTGCTTCAAAATTGGATCGCCTCAAAAGACGAGGAGTTTTTTCGAGACGAGATTTGAATATTACCTGAGAGGTAGGGAAAGTTGTTAGTAATAATAGACAATATTTGGATTTACTTGTTAATGCATTATCCGAACCGAATTAATTTGTACTCTCAGTAGATAAATTTTATTTTTTTTTGTTTTGTAAATATACCGCGAAAGTCTTTAAATTAAATTTGTTTTACTGTTTATACAAGAATTAAAGTCCCACCCGGGCTCTGTTTAAATGAGTTGCCAACCCTGGCTTTAAGAGGCTTTATTAGAAATACTTTACTTCATGGAGCCGAAAGTATGACAAAATTTATCAAAACTAATTCTAAGAAGCTTTCTGTCTGTTCTAGATTACAAAGGATATGCAGATTGTTGCTGATTAGCTGATTATTGCATTTTAAATATTTGTATTTACTTTACCCATTAAGCGCTCAGTTAAAAAAATTTTACTATTTTTGTTTATCCATTAAAACTTATAGTTAATAAGACCCCGGAAGAACTACATATTTATTATATTTTTTACTTTCAGAGGACTTTTGTATGCGAAAAATTATTGTTCGATTATGCGTTGAAGTTGCTGTTCTTAATTTTAAATAAATTTAACTATTTTTCTCTTTAGCTGACTTAAGAACTAAAACAGATAAAGTTGCCCTGCTTTTAGGTTTTTACGAAATATGGGCATTTTTGGAGCAAAAATCGGCAAATCAGCATTTTGATAATTTTAAGGCTAAAAATCGGCAAAATGCCGATAAATCAGCAAATATGGCAGGCCTGTGCAGAAGTACTTTTTCTAAAATGAGTATAAAGAAGATGAGAATGAGAATGAGAGAGTATAATAGAAGAGAATACTAAAAATGTATTTTATTGTGGTTGTTAAAGATGGAAATTTGTTTGTTTGTTTGTTTATTTGTTGCTCTAATGTTTTTTTTCAATCTTTTCTATTTTTTTTTGTTTTTTTGGTTTTGTTTTTTTGTTTGTTTTAATGCTCACGCTGATGTCGTCTGTTGTCTGTTGATCGTTGTTGCTTTTGCTGCTTCTTTTTTTCTTCTTGGCTATTTGCTGTGTAAGTAAGCAAAGCCCAGGGAGACGCTGTTGTGTTATTTTTGAAAATTTCAACAACTATTTTTAAAAATGCCGCAAAACACTTTTTTTCTGTTTTTCGTTTATTTTTATTTTTGTGTGTGAGTTTTGATTATTTTTTTTTTTAAATTCGATTTAATGCTTTTAAAGGCAAATTTAGAATGTATTTTTAGAATTTTTTTTCTTTTTTTTTGTTATATTATTGAAATATGAGCAAAATTTATATAAATTTTATAGATTTAATTTTTGCCATTTATTAAACACTCAAAGTACATTGTATTTAAAAATAATTATTACATATATAAAAATCTATTAATAAAATCTCTTTGCATTTGATGTATGTATGTCTGTATATATTATAAATTTATTTGTTATTAAGCACTGATTTCAACATTTTCTTTTTGTTTAAAAAAACTGTTACTTTTTTGTATATTTTTTTTTTTTGAAATTTAATTTTATTTACTTTTAATATGTATCTTTTTATAGTATATATTGTATTTTTTTACTTGTCGGTCTAAATATTGCTTACATAACTCGCGTGCCGTTTATATTGTCGCCTGTTTCCGTATTCGTACGATTCTGTTTTTTTGTTTAATTTTATTCGTATTTATCGTTCAACTTCTGCTCACCAACTGAAAAATTCAATTCAATTGTCGCCCTGCATAAGAAGACACCAGTATTGAATGAATATCTGGCTGTGGTGGGGATATTCGAATCTTTCTTCTTCTCATAATATTGTACATGAATTTTGTTACTTTCTTTAATGTTTGTCAACGCATTGTTAATGTGAGGAAAATTGTGTATGAAAAATTGAAAAATTGAAAAATTGAAAAATTCTCCTTAGCTCATAATGAATGAGAGAGTGAATGATCGGCAAACAGACGTTTTGGTGACATTTTGATATTTTCTTCCGCAAAATCAAAGCATCAATGGTTTGTTTATATTGTAAAGAAACTTATTAAATCGTGATAAATATAATGAAAATATTTGTTTTGTTGAAAGGAAAACCTAAATTATTTCATAGAATATTGTTCTCTTTCTAAAAAATTTGTATCTTTTCAATAAGTTTTGAGAAATTTAAAAAAATGTTGTATTGTTATAAAATATTACAGAGAATATTTTCACTTAATTATTTGTTTGTATTGAAAATGGAAGTAAGAAATTGACTGCTTACAGCTGAAAAATATCAATTCAAGCATATTGAAGGTTTTTTGCTTTATAAAAAAAAACTTTGTATATATTTTACATTTAAAAATACCTTCTGCAGCAGTCGGCACCTTTTCCCATAAAACAGTTCTTTTTTTTCAAAATCATCCTCGTTTTATAAGCGTGTTGTAAGCAAAAGCTATTTATATTCGAAAGTCTGTTATTTTTTCAAATTGTAAACAAAAGACATCGACTAGATTTATACTACAGAGTTTACATTTGTTTGCGCAGTTAAAGCTTTTGTTTGCATGGTTGTGTTTAGGATGACATTGATCGATTGCTTTGTAAATGACGTTTTGAAACTCACAATATAGAATTTTTTTTTATTATATGTATATCTATATGTATGTATGTATGTATGTATATGTAGATATAAAGCACTTCAACTCTAAAGTGAAATTATATCACAAAAATGGGTAACAAGTGTATTTTTTTGACGAAATAATAGAGGAATTAATGTAAGATTTTTACTGTAGGTAGATATGTATGTCCATCGTATATCGTTTTTTCTTTATTGTTTTATATGTATATATTTTATTGGCATATTTTTCTATTTAAGACTCATAAATTATAAATATTTTGTTTTTATTTTTTTAAATTTAAATTTCAAATCAAAATTCTAATCGTTATTCCTACCTACGTATGCATACAAAGAAAATTAAAAACAAAACAACATTCATTTCCTGTAAACTCAAGCAATCATTTTCCAGTGTTACTAACATAAAGTTTTAGATGCTGTTATCATTAACATTTTGTTTTCTTTTCTCAAACACCCTAAAGTATGCTTCGAAAACAGCGAAAAACACATGTTCTGTTAATTAAACAATAAAAGCTTAGACACTTTAGCGTATGAGTAACGTATTATTTGCAGTATTTGTAACGCAGGCCAAGAGAATGGATTTTCTTTCACAAGCAAAGCAAAATATTCAAATGAAAAAATAAAATAAAAAAATAGTTAAAAAATCTAATTTAATAATAATTAGTATAAATTAAATTATTTAAATTAAAAAAAACAATTTTAATAATATTTGAATAAAATAAAATTTTAATTTATAAAGATATGCATGAAATGAATACGAAAAAAAGTGCCTTTGTTAAGTAAGCAATTGAAAAGAAAATAAATTAAAAAAGTAAACTAAAAAGTGTGTTTTAGGTAAAAAATATTGAAGAAAACTTAATATATGAAATTATTCCATACATACATACATACGTATGTATTGTGCTGTTTAGCCAGTGAAGTTCAAGGAATTTAGATTTTTTTCTTCTTTCATTTAAATTCTTTGTTTCTTATGTGTTGTTGCTGTTTTTTGAAAATATATTTCATTGCACAAGACGGTGTAAAAATCAATAATCAACAACACCAACATTTCGACATACACATGTGTTTGGTATAAAAAAAAATTTGAAAAACAAATATTGTTTTCGATGGCTGGGCGGGCGACATAGAAATGTGGTGGCCAAAACCAACTACCATCGACAACAACATCACATGTCTGCAATAGGAGGAAACATGTTGTTATTACACATGATGATGATAATGATGATGATGATAATAACGAATATATTTATAAAAAAAAAAAATCGTAAACAATAGAGTGTAATATACTATAATCGGTTAAATTGCGGTTGTTTTGCTTCCCTATACTCTCTGCTATTCTTTTATTTCCTTTTTATTCTATTTGCATTTAACTAGTTGTTGTTGTTGCTGTTGTTGCTGTTGTTGTAAATGTTTCAAGTGTTGTTGGCATTTGCTGAATGCAGCGGCAAGCTGCTTTCAAATTGTTCTTTGTAACGCAAATTGTTATATGTAACGCAGCAGTAATTAGCATTTGCTACTAGTGTTGTTGTTATTATTTTACACATATTTAGTATGTGTCCAGCCAAGTTTTGAATTTTCATTTTATTATTAGCTTAAGTATAATCATGTAAAGCCAAGTGAGGTGACAAATAAGAAAAAATAAAAGTTCAATAGTTCCGTTGAACTTAAAAGCCATTGGCACAACAATTATTTAGAAAAAAAAAATACCGAAAACTAAAAACCACAGCAGCCAATAACTGTGAGAGAGACCAATGTAAGCTGAAAAAATATAGAAAAATTTTAATAAAATCTGAGAGTGAGTGAGAGAACGTGGGTAAGAGAGTGGCCTCCAGACATTGATTATCGTTACTACTCGTGCTTATGTTCGCATTACAAAGGTAAATGTGTTTACAATAAAACAACTTTGACAGAGCCGCCACTCAAATGTCAAAATGTTTAATTCTTCGTCACCACCACAACCCGGCACCCCACCACCAGTGGGTGAAACATCGCGTATAAAAAGTTTTATGGGACGTACTCCAGCTATTGGTATATTGAAATCGAAATTTTTAACAGTTTTAGGCAACAGTAATGAATTGCTTAACGGCATATCATCAAAGGTATGTATATACAATATTGTATATGTATGTCATATACATGTGTACATGTGTATGTATGTGTTTGTGATTGTGATATGTACCATACATACATACAATATATGAAAGTAAAAAGGATTTTGCTTTTGCTTTTGCTTTTGTTTTTTCATTTTCCTATCTTTTGTTTTTATCATTTTTGTTTGGTTTTGACCTTGAAAAGAGTTTTTACTGTAGTATATGTATGAATGTGTGTATGTGCAAATAAGTAAGAGTGTAAAAAAGAGTTGTTTATGGCCCCCAGGCCGTATAACAACAAACAAATAAAGACAACAAATGTAACAGTAATACAATATTTATAAAAACAAAGTCAGCAAGAATACAATAACAAAAATCAACCATGACAGCATAGGTTTCAAGGTTTTTTTAATGCTACCACTTACTCACTTACTCTTTCATTCACTGACTAGCTTTTTGTACGAGTTTGCCAATGAAATCATAGAGAACAACAAATGTTGTCTGTGGAGGGAAAGTTTAAGAATTACCTACTCACACACACATATATACTTGCACACACACATATATGTGTATGCTTAGGTTTGTTGAAGGCTTATCTGTTTGCTTGTCAGTGTCCTTTGGAAGCATGTTTTGTTGCTGTTTGGTGTGTTTAATTAAATGTAAAAGAAAATATTGTTTGTGAGTCCTTGCCTTGCTAGAACCGTAGAACCTTGACTCTTAAGGAAATAATTGTATTTGATATTTTTCAAAGAAACGTCAAGTTTATTACATAGTGTAATGCTTACATACATACATACTACATACATATGTCGATTAAAAGAAAGCCATAACATTTTTATAAATTTTAGTTTTTTTTTTACAAATTTTAAAAAGTTTGTTTTTCAATTTATTATTTTTTTTTTTTTAGAATATTTCTATATTCAAAGAGTATATTACATTAAAAGAATATTTTGTCTTTAATCCATGTAGTTTACACTCAATATCAGTTCAAGTGATTCAGATTACTGTGATGACGATGAAGAGGAGTTACCCAAATGTAAGACTATTTGAATTCAAATGAATACTGCCATAAATCTTAAATAATAACTTCATTACTTTCACACAGTTGATGAGTCTATAGACTATACAAAAATCGATTATGAGTCTCGTCGCGTCAAGGCACGGAGAGCTCATGAGGAAATCTTATCTGGCCGTTATAGACAACCGAATTTAGCACCAAGTAAGAGGCTATTCATTGTAATATATTCTATTAATGTGTTAACATTGTCGTTTTCAGGACCTCGCTTAGATGCTTTGCGGAATAAGAAACGCGAAAAATCACGCTCATCTTCGTCTTCTTCCTCGTCATCGTCCTCATCTACCTCAACATCATCGCGATCATTTCAAAATAACGCTCAGGATAGATCTCATATTAGTAGTACAACCCGTTCAGATTCCATAGAGTCTAGACACTCGGGTGGTTACGAACGTGCTCGTGCAATACCCGGCGCTAGACGCAGTGAATTAGACATTCAAAAGGACATGATGAGATTGCGTGAGCATTCTGCTAATGCATCTATATCAGGTACGGCTACTGCGGGTGCTAGCGGCGTAGCGCCTCATATTGAGGTACAACCGCCTTCATATGAACGTGAGCTAAGCAAATCATCTGTACTTAATATAGCTGCAAACAACTCAAACCATTCCATACGAGTTCCTCCCGCTGTTAGACGTAAAAACTCTAATAGCAGCACTTTGACCAGTCTGCGTGATGATCTCGAGTGTCAAGTGAGTCCCAGTGCAGAGTCAACAGACTGGCGTAACTTTATACGTTCGGAATCGCAAAATTCGGTGCCTTCCTGGGCTTCTTCAATTAGCTTAGACTGTCGTGCCGGCGAAGAGCCCATTAAAGAGTTTATGAAACGTTTCACCGAGACCATGTTTACTAATGCCAATGCTCTTGATTTGGAATTGAAATCGGAATTCGGTGCCATGACACGCTTAGAAATAGGACGTCAATGGTTTGTACGTTTTGTTATCGATCAAAAGAACAAAAGAAAAGTGGTTACTGAAGCCACTTTCCATTCCCTAATACAACATTTTGCTTTGGTGTTGTTCGAATGCAATGAATGTGAACATTTTTCACCAGCAACGGTCTTAATGAACATGTGTTTCATGTTCTATAGAGAAAGTGAGTTGATTACTTAGATTTTAAGATATTTTTTTTCTTTAACGAATTTGTTTTTGTTGTTGTAAATTCAGTTGATGTCCCCGGCTGTGATGCCTACCGTGAATATTTGTTCACTTTTATGCGCGAACAACCAATTTGGTTGTCCTTACGATTTTGGAATACTGCCTTTATTGATGCCATGCAATCAGAAAGAGATCATCGTGTTATGGCCAATCAGAAGAAACAAGAACGTCGTAAGGCTAAGCAAAAGGCTAAAGCTGAATTAGTAGAGGAACAACAACAACAACAGCAGCAGCAGCAAAAACATAATCAAAACGATGAGAAAATGTTAAATAAACATGATATTTCCACCTCAAGCTCTTCCCATCACAGTCACAGTCACAGCCACAGTCACAGCCACAGTCATGCCAATAAAATGAAGAAGGATCGTTCACCGAAAACCGCTAACGAAACGGCTGCCGATGTGGATAAAGAAATTGAAAATATTGCATTTCGACAATTAACGTAAGTTAGTTATTCTTCTTTTAAAGCCTATTTTCATTGTTTTTTTTTTTTCGTTTTAGGTCATTCACCTGTAATATACACGCCCTGGGCGCCCCACAAGATTTGTGTTTGGAATTTTTCAAAAAACAACAGACAATCGTTTGTCTACCGAAAGAGAAAGCCAAACTAATACGCGATAATATCTACCGCACGTACTACGAAACTGATATGTGGGGCGCCAAACAATCTTGAGATAAAACGAAAATCGTAACACACCAAAAAAGAAACTCTAAGATTTCAAAATTTAAATAAAAAAAAATAAATACAAAAATCATAGTTTTATATGGTAGTTAAAGAAATCAAAATATTTACCAAAAAATAAAAAATTTATAAATATCAATATAAAAAAATGATTAAATATTTAAATAATTTTAACAGAAAAACAACATCAATTTAAAGTTTTACTTATACTGGTTCGTATAAAATTAAAAAAAAAACAACAACAATATTAGATAAATCAAAATGTTTTTAAATTTAAATTAAGATTAAGTGCAAGTTAAAATGACAAACCTATTTTCATTAAATGTTTATATTTGAGAAATGTGATAAATTAATTTGTGATTTAATTAAAAAGAGAAAAAAACAAAAATAAGAAAAAAAAATTATTTAAAGCAATTTAAATAAAGCAATAAAAAATAGTTTAAATTACTTTTAATTTACTTTAGCACTCTACTAAGTACTACTTAAACTAATTATTACATACATATATACTCCTATCGAATTCTTACTTTTAACACATACCTACATACATTGTACATTGAGGCATCAATGAATTAATTAATAAACAATGTTATTAACCAGTATTAATTATTGTTTTAAGGATCTCTGTTATTTGTATTATTGATTAAGCAAATAATTAAACTAATAAATAAGTAAATGCGTGTACTCGTATGTGTGTGTATGTGTACAAGTATCAATTAATTCTCTAATAAATGCCTCATAATAACACAATCCGTCAAACTGTCAAACTTATTGAAATAAACTAAACATTACTTTTTTTAAACAATATTTTATTTAAAACAAACAAACAAACAAATAACAAAAAAAAATAATAAGAAACCTATTAACCATAGTTAACAAATAAAATAAAAACAATTTAAATTTAATAAATAAGAAAACTATTACCAATAACCAAGCAAAAGAAAGAATATATAAAAATTATATTTTTTCTATTACAATATTATATTACATATCGCCCATTTACAACAATAGTGTCATAACTCAAAAAACACAATTTTTCAGGGGATTTGTTTTAACTTTAAATTTCCTATTGTTTAGCATTGATATAGGAATAGGCACTGTTCTTAAGCTCATTATTTGTCTAGAAATCAGAAGGAATTATCTGCACAATATAGATCGCAATGTTCAGTAAATGGACGGTATGTATTTCGAAATTCGAATAAAAAGAAAAGTTTTTGTTTTCATTTCATTTCATATGACATTATTTTAAAAATATAAAACAACTTTTGTTAAAGGCCTGATGAATGGTCAAATATGCTTGACCAGCATTTTGTTTGTGCGCGTTAAAGGATAAAATGATTATCATACACAATCTATGCGTGTAAGCATATTTTTAGCTTTTAACGTACACAATACAATGTTGGTTCAAACAATGATCGTCTAAGATGTTTAATTATTTAAAATAAAATATAAGGCCTTTCAGACGATCATGTGCGACATGCTAGCACAGCCGCATGGAATGTTTTGCTTTGCTCTGCACTTCATTGAAGAGCTCAAACACCAGCCTGAGTTTTTTTTTATATATAAGACCAGTACCTAGGGGATGGCCTCTACTCATGCAGTGCATTTTACTGGTACTAGGAAAATAGGTTATTGAAAGGAGAACAGAAGGAGTAGTGTTTATGGACGTTAGATTTAAATTTACTCATGTTGTCAGTGGCAGGAGATACTTTCGCTGGAAGATTATTCCACAACCGAACAGTGCGACCAAACAATGAATTCTCCCTCTAATGCATTGTGCGATTTACTGGACAATCAACTACAAAGAGATGCGCTCTACGAGAAAGACGAGTACTACGTAAAAATATATGATTTTTAGGAATTAATTCCTTAATTTCGTTAGAACACATTCCGTTATAGTACCGATGGAATAATGAACACGCGCTACATTGCGACGATGCTCCAATGAATCGATAGAGTTGGCTACCCTACCGTCATTGATGAGCATCTTCGCCCTCTTCTGTACGCGGTCGAGAAGCTCCAAAATTGACTTTTGGAGCTCTGGCCCATACATGAGAGTTGTACTTTAATTTGGCTCGCATATAGAGATCTTGTAAATATTAAGGAGATAAGATGGACTGCAGTAATTCTTAGACCGTCTTAAGAAGCCGAGACACTTGAAATATATGATCATTCCAACGAACGTCACAGTGAATTCTCATGCGCAGAATATCAAGAGCATCTGATTCCTAAATATCCACATTACCCTTTTACACAAATGACAGCACACCACCATGTCTATGTGTTAAAAAACAACATTGAGTCTTACCTGCACTCGGAGACCTTCACCAGGTCACTTGTGAGTGTGTCGTTCATATTCATCCTTCTTGGCATGAAGGTGAACATAAAAAACATAAAGCGCGGTCATGTCTTGCTAGCATACCACTTTATGAACATTTCAGTTGAACAATTTTGTTATTTCGAATTAACAAATGGTCTGTGACTTAAGAATACTAAATTTTAATTGTTAAGCATATAATATGTAATAAATATACTAAATAATACCCCAAAATTACTTAATTCTAAAGTCTATGTATGAATGTTGACATTCTTTAATGATATTAAAACTAAAAACCTAAGCAATAAATGAAAAATTTAACACTGAAAACATTTCCATTTTGAACAAAGATTTCCAAAGCCAAACAATTTGTAGTTAAAAATTAAATGAAATTAAATTAAATTGAACGATTTTTAGATAATATAAGAATTTTTGTAACAAATCTTAAATATATAAAAAGTTTTAATAACTAGTAAGCATACATACATACTTATGTACATATGTTCACTAAGTTTGAAAAATTATTGAAGAAAAAAAAAAAAACTGGTGAAGTTGCAAATTTTATTGAATTTTTTATTTTTTTTTTGTTTCGTTATGCAGAACAGAGCAAGGAAGGGAATAACAGTTTCCTATCGTCGCTACAAGGGGCATAAGGCTTCAGTTAATTTCTTGAACAATTTTCTATTTGGTGCCAACGCCCACACTTCACTCCAATTCTTTCCGTTGCTATTTACTTTGGCATCAATCTGTCTTCTACATGTGTGAGCAGGACGGCTCCTTGCGGGTTCCACTATATGGCAATTCTGGGGGATTATTTTATTATACTCATCAACTTATTAACTTGAACTTGATATTCGTTTATACAATACTTTTATTTACGTCTAAACACAAGTTTACTTAATGACTGCAAAACGATCACTAACTAACTAATGCATAAGGAGCCAACTCTTGTTCTTCCTACAACATTCGAATTTTTATTTCCGTTAATCCAAATGTAACACACAAAGATGGAGTCCTCATTGATATTTTTTATTTACTTATTAAAGTCTGTGAATTTATTTCTTTTAGGCTTAATTTACAATATTTTTTCCCTGTGGCATTTCTAGTAATATTTGATGACTCTTTGCGCATAGTATGTGCAATTGAATTTAATTTACGCTATCGCATCTCTTTAGATTGTGGCCAAAAGATCCTTAATATCATACGCACACACTTGCAGCGCCTGTATGTCCTCAACACTTGCATTCCATGACACGCATCCATACAACAGTATCGACTTCGCATTAAAATTGAATGTATTGATTTGAACACGTCTCGAAATCGTTGATGACTTCTAAACTTTTCTGAGTTGAACAAATGATTAAGTAGTTTTTATTATCCGATACCTATAGCAGCAGGAATTTACCTCCAGAACAAATCCCCATTAGTTTTTTCTTTCTGATATTAATTTTTAGGCCAGTCTTTGCCGAAATTGCCGACAACAGACTTAACAGGAAAATTGTGGGATAAGTGGCATGTATAGTCAGCATACTCGCGATCTTACAGACGTTCCTGAAGTCCAAACCAAATCCCGAGTTTTTAGAAAAATTTTTCAAAGTTTTTCTTGTCAAGTACAGGATTAGGGTAATATGCAGGTGCCGAGAAAACATGAAACCGGCTGATGCCACATTTTGCATCAAATTGCTTAACTATATATAAAGATTCATGACACAAGTCTATTTAATCAGACGAAAAGAATTTGCGATAAAAATCACCGTAAAGTAAATTCACTTTTTTACAAGCAAGTACACAGCAATTTGCAGCAGCTACTGAGAAACTTTCAACATGCGCTTGCAGATAGTAAAAAAAAAAAAAATACGTGTACGCCAGGACTATAGAGGATAGAGGGTTTCTACAATTCAACAATTTTTCAATAATTCTCATTGAGTTAATATTGTAAACAGATGACATATTCGGAAGAAAGTCAGTTTGTTGTTTTCTTAACATCGATCCTATATTAATAATTAAGAGTCTTTTGATTATGATATGAGCCAACGCTTTGCTGACTGTACTTAGCAATTTGATTAATCGCCAGTTGTTCCGATTCATTATACCTTTTTTTGGTGTCTATATCATATGAGAAATGTTTTCAGTTCGATTGTACTTAATTCGTCGTCTTAACATTTTTTTATAAGTTAAATATTAAATTAAAATTAATTTGTACATGTGCTCTATAGCGCATAATAAATCATAAACAATCACAGGTCCAAATGTATCAAAATGATTTTTTTTTTCAAAAACTAGTTCGCTGATTAAACATCTAACGACCATGAAAATTTTTCTTTGAATCACAGTGTCTTCTTTACCGTCTGTACATCATCAGCTTGAAAGTACCACTTTTAGTTGTGACGATTATGAGTAATTTATTAGTTTTCTTTTGCCTAAATGGTGCTGCAGTATATTATGACACTATTAAGCAAAAAAGTATTACGTTTTTTTGTTAAGTTAAGCTTATGCATCTTGTGGTTATTTTTTCTGTTCGCTATTTAGTTAGTAATAGGAAGACATACATACTTTGAAATAGTACTAAGCTAGCCATTGAGGTGCTACGGTACTTTTGTCTCTAAAATGGTGCTATGGCTGTCACCACATATTAAATAATTTATGAATGAATTGTTCGTAAAAGTTCGTTCGCTCTTGAGAATTGGAAGTTTAATAAGTGCAGGATGACTTTTGCACGAAGGGTATTATTTATATTTCTGGAAGAGCAAATAATAACAAGTATTTTTAAATGAAAATGGCTTTGTTGTTTTTCAATATATTCCTCTCAAAGCATTTTTCTCAAAGCATTTTTTCTATTCCACTTGAGACACCTCTCACACATGGTCTTTGAACGCTTCAACTGGTTCTTCGGTACTTATAAGTCGTTGACCACGCTTTTTATCTTTGATATTCGGGAACAAAAAGAAGTCGTTGGGTGCCAAATCAGAAGTGTACGGATGATGAGACATCAATTCGATGTTTTGACTGCTCAAATATTTACCTGCTTGACGAAATGTGTGAAAGCTCACATTGTCATGATGGTTTTACGAATTTCTCCGCAGACCTTCGGCAAACAAATGATCGTTTACCACTCAGAATTGACCGTCATACGTTGCTAAGCGGAAAGTGGTCGCATGACACATTCGGCCGAAGAAACAGCCGACCATTTGCTTCGCTGTGCTTTTTCCATGAGCAACTTTAGTTTAATTTAGCTCGTCTTGGAATACTCACAGGTGCGTTTGCTGTTTTGTTCCCGGCTGATACGCATGCATCCATGGCTCGTCACCTGTCACAATTTTATACACGTATTTTAAAGCACCACGGCCGAACTTTTCAATTATTTCCTTACACCAAACGACGCAAGCCTTTTTTTGAGCGATTGGTAAATTACAGGGTATCCAACGAGAACAATGTTTTTTTTTTTTTTTTTTGCAACTAAGTGTTCATTCAAAATCGTATGTATTGAAATGGAACTAATGTGCAAGAATGTCTCTATCTTACAATATGTTACACGACGATCTTGCATTATCAGTTCACACACTACATCGATGTTTTTTGTGGCACAACAACCAATTTTGGACGATCTTCACGGAATTCGTCGGCGACCGAGCTACGACCACGATTGAATACACTATACCAGCGATATATGTGGTTTTTGATGGTGCTTTATCGCCATACAAAGATTTGAGTTCATAGACACATTCTTGTTGAGATAATCCACGTGGAAAGTTGTGAAAAATCATCCAACGAAAATCTTCTCTTGAAATTTTCATTTTTTGGTCAAATTTTGATTGATTTTCTCAACTCACTGTAAACAAAACAAATAGCAATTGTACATCAAAACGTGGTGAGTACGTTTATGTTAAAAAAAATGCCCAAACTTTGTAATGGTGTTGTCAGACTTAAGCTATCGACATTAGTGTTGCCAGTTCCCAAAATATAAATAGTACACCTCATATAGTGGTAAATCTACATGTATTCGGTTTCCATTGAAGACTTCGAAAATAAAAATGGTGAAACTGTTTATGAACTGATTTAATTTTGCTTATGTAAATACCGTATTAAGGATCTCACGTTATAGAATAAAATAAATAATAATAAAATAAACTTCTTTTCCCAGCGTTAAGTAGATCCTAATAATCCTTCTGCTTTATTTATAGTCCAAAAAATTTCTCTATTAAAAGTTAGTTTTCCATCAAGTAAAACTCCAAAATGGGCAATTGCATTGATTGCAATTAGTTAGTAGCAAATTGTTCGAAAAAAAGGAAGAAAATGTATAAATAAACTTTACCAGCGAATTACAAGCAACCATTAACAATTCGAAGGACCAGATTTTTATTCGATTTTAAAAAGTATGTGGCTCGCCAAGTCACTCCGCCTACAAACTCTTATAATTGACTTTAAATTTATTGTTGCTTTAAAGCCTTTAGCTCTGTTGTCACGCATTTTTAGTTGTTTTGTTTATTTGTTTGTTAACATGTCCCTAACTGGTGAGAATGTTGGTTACGAAGCTTAATAATTAAAACTTTTGACACATCAAATATCAAATTATCTATTTACATATATTGTATGTATATTTTTTATTGTTATTGTTATTAACATTAAGCTAATTAAGTTAATTGGAAAAACATGATTTTTCTATTTAAATAAAGAAAATGAAACAAAAAAAAAAAAAACAAACAAAAAAAAAAATGAAATAAAACTATTCATAGCAAATTGAAAATAATTTTTAATAAGAAAACATATATGATTAATTAAATATTGATAAATAATAAAATAAAACAAAACAAAATCTAAATTATTACCAAAAAAAAAAAAAATGGTTTCTTTTGTGAAAGTATTAAGGTTAAAGCAAAAAATCTAAAATATTAATAAATATTATTTTAAAGAAAATGGAAACAAATTTTCATTCTTAAATCAAATTATTACCTGCAAACTGAATGATAAGCATGGTAATAAATAAAAGTCATGTATTAGAATAAAGCAAGAGAAAATATATATATACACTCGTATATATAGATAAATGAAAAACCACTAATTTATTTAACAAAGTTTTTTTTTAAGATTTATTTATGTATTTATTTAATTTCACTTTATTAATAATAATATTTTGTTTTAATAATTAATTTAATAAAACTGATTTTAATAAAATTAAATAAATTTCTTTTTATTTTCTTATTTATTTATTTATGTTTTAATAATTTATGGGTGAAAAATAAAAGATATTTGGGAAATTGATAACAAACTATGGACGACGATAATTAATGTAAATATTTGGAAGGTATGTATGTAAATTTAAATTTCGTTTCTATTTGGCTAAGAAGAGAAAAATGAAGGCAACCGTTTGTGTTTACTACTATAGCTTTGTTTTGTTGAATACTGTAGAAAAAAAGAGAATTAAATCCTGTTTTGAATTTTAGCAAAATATAACAAAATATTTAAAAAAAGTATACTTTAATTTTTTTTTTATTATTATTAATTAATTTTTTTTTTTTTTTTGGCAAAATTACGATTTGCAACAAAGCATTTTAAAGGGAAATATTCAACACAAAAATACAAAATGTTTAACAACAAAGATACCGGGTCTTTATAGATACAAAGACATTACAAATAAAACAAGCGTTAAATAAAGATAAGGGGGTTTTTTGTTTTTACAATTTAGTTTTTAGTTTTACTTTTATAATCCTGTGCTGGTATCTACTAATATATTTTTAAAAATTAATTTTTTTCTTTTTTACAATTTTAAATTGAATTGAAATTAATTATTGTAAATAATTAACTTTAAATAACATCATTAAGATTATTATTTATTTATAAACATGTATAGATACTAGATTAAATTATATTAAATGTTATTTTTTAAATTTAACAAACAATTATTAAAAAAAAAAACAAAAAAAAAAACGGAGAAAAAATCACATAAAAAACCATATTAAATTCAATATTTCTTGTTGTTGCTTAGCTTTTGAAAGGCTTTAAGTTTCTTTCTATTTCAACTTATATCTTTTGTGTAATTATTGTTGTTGTTGTTGTTGTTGTTATACATTATTTATGTTATAATAATTAACTACTAGAACCGACACGGTTCAATAACATCTTTAAATAAAATGGTTAATAAATTTTATTTAAGGATTTTGTTTTTGGTTTTGCTTTTAGAAAAATAAAACCAAAATCAATTTTTAAGTTTTTTTTTTGAATTTTGTTTTTTTTTTTTTTTTTTGAATAGAAAGATATTGAAAATGTTTGAATTTAGTGAATAAATCGTCCGTCTGTCTGTGTTAAAAGTGTAATTTTAATAATGAATGCATATGTATGAGTGTCTGTGTGATTGGTTGTTTGGATGTGTTGTTATATTCTCTAGCAAATGTTGTTTTTGTTGTTTTTAATGGCATATAAAGTTAAAGATTTTGTTGTTGTTCTTGTAGTAGTTGTTGTTGTTGTTGTAAAAATTAATAAAACAATAGGCCATCATCTCTCAAAGCATCTGTTATGCTGTGCATATTCCCTAATCGATAAAGATTTGGAAGGTTACGGAACCCTTACGATCGCGTACGCTGCCACTATAAATAATATTTTTCGCCCAGGCACGGCATTCAATGTTGATCATTTTATTAATGGGCAACTTTTCGAATTGTACAGCAATCAGTGGACTCAAATAGCCGGGCTGGTTAAGATAGGGATAATAGTAGGCGGGGAAGCCCTGTGATGGATAGTACTTAACTTCACCTAAATTTTCTCTGTCAATGGCATTGGTGCCATCACAAGACACCCAGATTTGTTGCAGCTAACAGAGGAAAAATTGAAACGAATTAGAGAATTAGAACGTATTTCTAATTCTAAAACCTTACCTCTGAAGGTTTAATAGCCTTAATGTGGGCCTTCAATTGCGTGGGCATATCATCGGGCAACTCAGTGGGATCATCATAATATTCAGGCAGCCAGTTAAAGATTTTGTTCAATTTCAAGAACACACAGGGACGGTTATTATTATAGCCATAAGCGTTGTGTGGTGAACAGCCACCAAATTGATTGATATCCACATTACAAACCTCATTGGGGTCATGGGTCTGATTAAAGGAACAAATCTTGCCAATATGGCTGCTTTCATTGTACTCTATAAAAAAAAATAAATAAAAC
Organism: Wohlfahrtia magnifica; assembly: GCA_023159175.1. Classification (NCBI taxonomy): domain Eukaryota; kingdom Metazoa; phylum Arthropoda; class Insecta; order Diptera; family Sarcophagidae; genus Wohlfahrtia; species Wohlfahrtia magnifica. Next base: position 1,770,728 of record JAKWBJ010000515.1, read on the forward strand.
GCAATTATTTAATTGCGTTCAATTAAATTGAAAAGAATAAATTACTTACGTTTAATATAATCATCTAATAAATCGATCCAATACTTTTTCTCAACATCTTTTTTTGTATCGAATTGTATGACAGAACCACGTTCAGTTTCTTCACTAATGGGACGGAAACCCAAGCCGGGATTTGTACCAATTAATGAACTATCTAATTTCCATTTGGGTTCATTCTCATCCAGAGTGGAAAATAGGGCCTGTATACAAATTGTAAATAAGCCAGCTAAGACCGTATAGAAAATGGCATAGAATACCATCAATTGACCTAAAAGAAGAAAAATACAAAAAGAAAAAATACATTTAAAAAAAATTGCCTAAACGTGATATTATTTAAAAATATGTATATATTTTGTTACTAAATTTCCTTTCGAAAAATTCCCCCCCTCCTTTGGCTCTGCTTTGCATGAATTTTAGCTGCCGTTTCGAATTTTTTTCTAAAACTTTTGAATGGTGGGGGTTAATGGAGTGTTTTGTGCAAGTGAGCAGTTCTTGTTCGGTAATGTGAATATTATTTAAAAGAAAAAAAAATGTTAATTAACACGTTCATCATTTAGTATAGTATATAATGTATTGAGACAGACATTTTTACTAAGCAATTAATACCAGTTTTGTTCTTATTGATTAATAAGTGAATGACAGCTTTTATTTCCCTATATTTCAGATACTTTTTTATTTGCTTTTATTATAAAAAAAAAGTTTTTTTAACAGTTATTGCGCGTACTGGCACTAAAATCCTATAAAAAAAATTACAAATACTTGCACTCAAAGTCATGTGCTAAACAGTAAAGATATTAATTATTTAATGATAATAAAAAAAAAGTTTAAATTTCTTAATAATAATTATACAAAAAGCACATTTATGTAGACTTAAGGCAGCTGTACGTAAACCGAATGAATTGATTCAAAACTAAGAAATACATTTTTATTTAAGAAATATGTAAACGCGATTTGAGAAAAGTATCTCTAAGGCCTATTTAAGTAAGTTTCAATCATCATACTCGTATATGGGTATGTTAAGTGAAACAATATTTTTAAGACGTTGCCTTCTAATTGGCTTTATTACCTGCTATAGCGCACTTTGACAAACGACATTGATTTTACTTATATATGCTATTGGATGTGCCAAACAAATACTTGTTTTATAAATAATTTTTCTAATATTTTGCGGTTGAATTTCTATACAAAAAATATGCCGTATAGAGAATTCCAATGCCAAGGTTACCATATTAAGTGTAAATCAAAATAAAGTTTTACAACTTTCAAGGCTTGAAATGTAATGAAATTTTAATTAAACAAAAAAAAAAAAAAAAAAAAAAAGGAAACGAATTTTGTTAATACATTCATAGATTTCTTTTTAACCATTCAAGTGTAAATTATTGAAAATAATGGTTTATTGATGAACGAAAACGTCACAAGTTGTCAAATCATATTTTTTAGGTCATTTGGAAAGTGATAAGGGCTTAAGGAGTATGAAATGAGATTAAAATTTGATTCATAAGTAAAGAGAGAGCTTACTTGTCGATATAATAAATTTTATATCAAACAAAATTCTATGAGTAATTTAAGGTTTTGATAACTTTATTTGTATAAAAATTTAAAGGCAATAAATAACATTTCATAGCTTCAATTAATGACATTAAAATCGTAAAAAAAGTATATTTTTTTACTTGAAAAAAAAAACAAAGTCATAAAAGTATTATACAGGGTTGCCCGCCGGGAAGGTACACTACTTTCTTAGTTTATAATTTTTGATTATATGGAATACAATATCAGATAAATGCCAGCCTCTGTTAGCCTTACAAATGCGAGCTCTTTTGAGCACATTTTTCATTACATTCTCACAAATTTCACGCGGTATTTCATTAATTTCATGACGAATATTTTGTTTGAGTTGCTCCAGCGTTTCTGGTTTGTTTGCATAAGTCTTGCTTTTCAGATATTCCCACAAGAAAAAGTCCGGAGCAGTCAAATCAGGAGACCGTGGAGGCCAATCAACATCACCATTCCTTGAAATAATTTGTTGTGGAAAGAGGTCTTACAGTAATTCCATTGTAATCCTGGCTGTATATAAGGTGGCACATGTTAGTCAAGCCCAAAGCATGCAGTTGTGGCGTTAAAAAGTTTTCAATCATATCACGATATCGCTCCCCATTGACAGTTTCAAAGAAGTAAGGTCCCATGATGCTTCCTGACCAAATTGCACATCAGACTGTCACTTTTAATGGACGCAATGGCAACTGATGAATAATTTGAGGATTTTCCGTTACCCAGAACTGACATAACCATTCATATAAAAATGAAATTTCACGTAACTTTCCCATCGTCCAGTAATCGATGATTGATTTTGATATAATGTTTTAACGACTAAAACACGTTGGTTTACTGCATATTTTCATAATAAATTTTCCACGTCTCTATTTCACGATTGCCAAATATGCACTGCCAAGACTAATGTTTACCGAAATGGCGGCAAAACAAAGTAGTATACCTTACCGGCGGACATCCTGTATATAACATCAGTTCATAATAAAATGTTTACCCCTAAAACTAGCCTAACTGCGTACAAACTTTCTTGACGAAAATCTATGAAATTTATTAAAATAGGAGACAAACAAAGTAAAAATTAGGACACTAAATAGTGTGTGTTAACTAACCACTACTGTCTATGATACAAAGCACAATATTAACCTTAAACTAAAACAAATTATTATTAAAACAACCACACACACACACATACTCTCATAAGCATACATTTATTCAAATGAAATGGAGAAAAAGAATTGATTTTATACCCTCCAAAATAATACACATACATACGAGTACATACATACGCATTCGTGTAAACATGAATAAAAATGACGTATAAAAGGAGCGGTTACTGGTTAGTGGCCTTATTGGCGCCAAATAAATACATACGAATAGACTTGTTGGCATTCAATTGTATTTGTAAACAATACAGTGGAGAGAGAGGTAGAGAAAGAAAAAAACACTTTTTTATTAGAAATTTACAGGTTTTTATTATTTTTATTATTATTCTTGTTCTTATTGTTTTTGTTGTGGTTTTTATGTTTTTTTGTTTTATTCTCACATAAACACATATAACCAAAGCCAAACACTTTTATATTTTAATTAAAACAACACCCAAGATAAAGAGAAAAAGTGAGAAAGAGAGTATGGGTTGTATTGGGTGGGCCATCTACCGGTTTAAATTTAAACCTGAGGTTATTTCGAATCTGGCAATGCTTATGATATTCCGTTCTGTCACAAAATGCAGTATGTTACCTCCACTGAACGAAATGAATCGACTTACGCTTGAGAAAAGTTGGGATTTATTGGAAATTTATTTCCAAAACAAAGACAATTGGAGTGACTGTTTGGTGAGGCTTGTGAAGCGGAGACATTTTTGGTCCATGTTTCTTTGATACCACCATGAAAACCGATTTTTTGTGCCCGCTCTTCATGGTTGGATTTCAATGTGATGATGCAACTTGCCACACATAACATGCCACAATCGATTTATTGCGTCAAACGTTTGATGGTCGTTTAATTAGCCAAAATGGTGATGTCAGTTGGCCACCAAGAAGGTACGATTTCTCACCGTTGGACTATTTTCTGTGGGGTGCCGTTAAAGACAAATGTTATGTTGACAAACCAGACACAATTGGGAGTTTTAAGGCCAACATTCGTGATGCCATTGCCGAGATACGACCCCATACACTCGAAAAAGTTCTCAAAAATTGCTCCGATCAAATGGGGTATTGTGAGGTCAGCCACGGCAGCCATATGAATGAAATAATATTTCATTTCTAATCGAAACAGTTGTACTTTACAAAAAAAAAAAAAAAAAAAAAAAATTGGCAAAATTTTAAACCGTTTTATTGCAGTTTTAAATATAAACTTCTAAATGGCCCACCCGACACAAAGGGAAAGCAGTGAGTACTTCTCACCAATATTTTCAGTTCTAAAGGGGGTAAGGGGGTGAGGGATACACGTGTAAAGATTTTATTCATAATTCAATAATAATTCATTGCATAAAATTAAAATCATTCCATCATATCAACATCAATATCAGCAGGGTGAGAAAAAAAACTGTCCTCAGCAGGCCCTTCGTAATGTAGCTTGTGATTCACTGTTCATCGATACTACAAAGAAGTATCCCAGTTTTAGCAAATACATTATAGATCTACGACCAATGACAATGTAAGTGCGACTAATCTAAGGCCAGTATACAATTACTTTTTATATTTTTACAGTGTTGTCCTAGGTGGCAAGATGGAGGTTAAATGGGTTCAATTTCATTTTATTTATTAACTTAAAATTCAATAATGAAAATCCATAATCGATTCCATAATGATTGCTTCATATACTACACTACACACACGGTTAATCCACTAGCGATTTAAAAAAAAAAACACTATACTTTTTAACATTTTAGCAAAATTAGCAAAAAAAAAAAACAATTTGTGTAATACAGTACTAAAGCTGGGATCACACGATTGTCGCAATGCATCAATTATTCGTATGGCAATCGTGTGACCGCCCAATAAGTAATAATGCGTCAAAAAAAAAAAAAAAAAAAAAAAAATTATCAAAAATGCGTCAATATTTATTGTGTTCTTGTGCGTTTATTGTGTTCGAAGTTGACAATACGTACCAATATTTAAGTTTTGAAATTTATTTTCGCAGAGCAAATTGATATATTTTTCATATTTGACGATAATAAAGCACAATAGAAATTGTGTCATATTGTTACATTTGCGACAATCGTGTAATCCTAGCTTAAGTCATCTAGGTCGGATGACCAATTGTTTGACCGCCAAATAAGTAATAATGCGTTAACAAAAATATCAAAATGCGCGAATGTTTATTGTGTTCTTGTGCGTTTATTGGTCATCCGATCTGGACGACCAATCTTGTAACCGCCAAATAAGTAATAATGCGTCAACAAAAATATCAAAATGCGCCAATATTTATTGTGTTCTTGTGCGTTTATTGGTCATCCGATCTGGATGACCAATCTTGTAACCGCCAAATAAGTAATAATGCGTCAACAAGAATATCAAAATACGCCAATATTTATTGTGTTCTTGTGCCTTTATTGGTCATCCGATCTGGATGACCAATCATCCGATCTGGATGACCAATCATCCGATCTGGATGACCAATCATCCGACCTGGATGACCAATCGTGTAACCGCCAAATAAGTAATAATGCATCAACAAAAATATCAAAATGCGCCAATATTTATTGTGTCCTTGTGCGTTTATTGGTCATCCGATCTGGATGACCAATCGTGTAACCGCCAAATAAGTAATAATGCGTCAACAAAAATATCAAAATACGCCAATATTTATTGTGTTCTTGTGCGTTTATTGGTCATCCGATCTGGATGACCACTCGTGTAACCGCCAAATAAGTAATAATGCGTCAACAAAGATATCAAAATGCGCCAATATTTATTGTGTTTTTTGTGTGCGTTTATTGTTTGTTGATAATACGTACCAATATTTAAGTTTTGAAATTTATTTTCGCAAAGTAATTTGGGATATTTTTCATATTTTACGACAATAAAGTACAATAGAAATTTTGTCATACTGTTACATTTGCGACAATCGTGTAATCCTAGCTTAAGTCATCCAGAACAGATGATGCGATGGCTTTGGTTTTTGATTGTAATAAATATTTAGTTTTACAATATGGTGAGAATAGGTGTAAACTTCAAATCAGATGCTGGTTGTATGTGATAAAACATTTTATTTTATTGGATATATACAATCGGCTGAGTTTCAGTTTGTAAGAACTAGCGATTTTCGTACTACTCGTAGTTCACAAGCATTTGTGGTTGATTTTTCAGTGGATTTTTCGGGGTTGGCGAAGCACAAATACTATAGTTTTTTAATAAATGAAAGAATTCCTTAAGGATAGTTTTAACATTGCATTTACCATCCTTTTAAACAGCTGGCAGAGCATCATTAGCTTCATGGGTTTCATAGTTTTTATTTTTACTACAATATAAGATTGAAGCCCAAGTACCTACACTAAACAACTTTTCTGTCTTAATTTTGTATAAAATGACTTGATATAATTTGATGATCCATATCAACAGTCAAGTATAATTTCGTATGTCTCCAACCAGACCCTTTCTCTTCTCTTCTTTTCTTCCTCGCTTAATAAAACTTTATGGACTATTCCCCTACGCATATCTAAGAAAATTATATAAAAGTAGCCCGTAATTTTGTTGTTTCCCTAACATTTGTAATAAATAAAATATAACTTATCTACTACATACTCGTATATAAACATAAAAAGAAAAATATGCAATAAAAATAAATAAAAAGGCTTGAAACAAAAACAAATGATGAACAAAAAAGGTTGACCCATTTCCTATATTTACATATGTATGTATGTATGTATAAACTTGTTACATATTATATTGGGTCACGAAACAATAATGTAATGGCAAGAAATGAAAACAAACAAACACAAAATCAACCCTCTGAATAAACAGATTTTTATTTTCGAAAGAATCAAATATTTTTAAAAAAAGTTTTTTTTTTTTTTTTTTTTTTTTTTTAATAACGAAAAGAAAAACTACAAGTGGATGGCTTTAAGAAATTAAAAAAAAATGCAATCTTTTTTTGCTATATTCTGGCTAAAGAAGAAAATTGAAATTAAAAAAATTAAAAAAATAGGAAAACGCGTACATATGTATGTGCCAAAGAAAAAAAAACTTTTCTTTTGTATTTTTAAATTTGAAAATTTGCTTTGTATGTATATATGTATTGATAGACAAACATAAAAAACAGGCCAATGACGTCATTGGCAAGACTTTCTCAAAATAATATTAAAACAAAAAAAAAAAAAAACAAAAAAAAAAACAAAAAAATTAGAAAGAAAAATAAGAGAATTTTTAGAAAGATTTCAACATTTGTTTTATATTTTTGTTGTTTTTCTTTCGTTTTTTTTAATGTTTTTATATTTACGTGGATACAAATTTATATGTATTTGTCTGTGTCTATTAAAATATTTAATGACTTTTTCTTCGTTAACACTGTCTGTCCGTTTTAAAAATAAATTTTTTAATAAATAATAAATATGAATACAAATTGAAATTTTCATTCATATACATATGCACTCAAGTACATATGTATGTATGTATGTATCTCCGTATGTACATATGTATGCAGAGAATAAATTTGATTTTATTTAAACTAAAGTAAAAGGTAAAATAAATAAAAAAATTTTATAATAAATTTCACAAAAGGAAAAAAATAAAACCAATTGAAGTTGTTTATACATTAGGGTGGATCAATTTTTTGCGTCAAAAATCGTATAGCAAAATCGACCTTAACATTTTCTGTTTCAATTATTGTATATTGTACGAACGAACACTTGTTGGATTATATACAGTGTTGCCATAACTTCGAATTTATTGTAACCAAATTTCAACGAAAAAGTAACCAAAAAATAAACAAATTTTAGTAAAATGAGAAATGATGGGATAAAACATTATTATGATAATGATAGGTGTACATGTGGATGTATATCGGTTTTATACAAATATTAGTTTAATATAGACCGGTCTAACATGCCTTGGTATAATAATTGATAAGCTTGTGTCGAATTTTTTAACTTATTTGTGCAAAATATGAGCTCAAATTTGACTTTACTCTTAACGAATCGAAAAATACCAAACCGAACCAAAGAGTAGTATGTCGAATTATGGCATTTATGTGTCAATAAAATAAATAGAGCAGCTAGAGAACATCTATAGCTCACAGAAGCTTGCCATTAATATGTTACACCGATTTAAACGTCCGAAAGATGATTTGTGCTGTTCGAAAGTAATGATTTCGATACGAATAGAAAGACCTCCAGATCAGCCAAGACTCTTCAACGAGTTAATATCCGAAATGTTAATCAAAAGCCATAAAAATATATTACAGCATCCAATTACTACTGGCGACTAAAAATGGATCCATTACGATAAGCCAAAGTACAAGCTTTGGTATAAAAAAATACCCGAAATTTGAATTAAAATTATAAAATAGTTATTCGGACGTTTTGTCTCACCCGCCTTATAGTCCACACCTTGACCATTCGACCAACATTAGTTTCGATCGGAATACATTTCACTTCGGAACTGAGTGCACCAATGTTTCACAAAAAAAGTCCCGTTTTCTAAGCTATATACCCAATAAAAACCTGAATAATAAACATTTGAGGAAACTCTACCTTTACTTCGTACTTCGAGAAAAAAAGTAACGAAAATGGAAAAAGTCCACATCTACACATCGAAAAAAAAAATCAATCAATGGCAACACTGATTAGAAACAGAAATTCCATCACATATTCAAGGAACTGAACGATGTGTACAAGTGCTTACCAGTGTTGTCAGATCCTTTTTTAACTTTTTCGCCAAAATCGCTAAATATTCATGTTTTTACATGCTGAATATAAAATTTACATATATACGAGTATATATCTCTTTTTTTAAATAATGAAAAAACATTTTTGAAAATAAATAAAAAATAATATGTTTCGAATTCCTAAATTTCGCCAAAAGTGTAAAAAATTCGCTATATTATATGTTTTGTTAGTTTTATTAACCAACAATATGTATTAGCAAAAACAAATAGTGTACAATGTACACTTATAAACTAATAACTGAATACTATTCGATTTTAGGATTTTCAGAGTATTTGGAAAGAAGAAAGGAAGACCTTTTGAATGATGTTGTACTTAATAGCTCTGAGGTATACATATTTGCGAATTTCTCAAGCAAACACATTCACTTTTTTTCCACATTTTTCAAGCTTAGAGTTTTTTCGTACCATTTATGAACTCATTTCGCTGCCTGTTGTCAAAAATAATAATTTTAAATTTCGTATTTGTTTATTAAAAAAAGCCAACAAAATCGCCAACTAATTTAAAAATTAGGACGCCACGTTTGGCGAGAAATCGCCACATCTGATAACTCTGCTGCTTACCACTGTTTCACGACGATTTATAGCAAGGAATAGAAAGTCGCACCCCAATAGAGAGTAAAAAAGATTTAAAAAACTGATTTAACTTCCTTTCACTGAGAGCACTTCTGTTTTATTTGTTTTAAATACATTTCTAGCAGTCTTTCTTACATTATACTCCAAATGTCATATTCAGCGATTTAGTTTGTTTGCATTCATGACAAAAAATTTCAATTCGAAAGAAAAATACAATATTTTATGATCATTTTGTATTTTTTGAATGATGAGATAATGCTTTTTTATATACTTAGCTATACAGTTTAATACTGCTGTACAGTTTATTTAGAATTTTGCTATATGACTTTTCATTTTCTTTTGAAAATAATAATATACATAGATATGTATATAAATATGTATGTATGTTTGTATGTTTTCGGTGTGAAGTTTGAAGTTCTATTAATGTACTGCTTGCATGTGTACACATGTATGCCACTTGTACTATATTATGAATCATATTGTAAATTGCTTCTCTGCTTGACTTTAATTTTGTAAATATTATCGTGTGTTGCTCAAAATTCGGCTCTAAATTTCGGTATCAGTCATCATTTTTTTGGACTTATATGAAGTCTTGTTAAAGTTATCATTCGAATTCAAATGATCACAAAACAAATTCTTTAGATATTAAGTCGAAAAGGCGTAATATGAATGACCTTAGGGGGTTCTCAGAATAGAGTGATTGCTTTTTCTCTAATCCGAGGACAATCTCACTACTAACCGACCCGGTACATAGATGGCGGCAGTAGAAGACAAAAATGAACGGTTCAGTAATTTGTAGGCATGGAAAAATTTTATACTTTCATTTGAAAGGAGTCAATTCAAACAATTTTAAAGTTAAGTTTGATTCTTCACCCTAATAGATGAAACATATACCAAAACAGCGTCGTGAGTATATTGTCAATAGAGTGTTTGATGACGTTTCACCGCAATAAAACTGGGTCATTTGGTTTATTCTATCATGTATGAGACATGGCTCCACCACTTTACAGCTTAGACAAATGAACAATCAAAATAGTGAACTATATTGGGAGAATCATATCCAATAAAAGTGAAAACAGTGCAGGCAAGGTCATGACGTTTGTAGTTTGAAATAATTTTTTGTTTTTATGAGTTATCTTGCTAACTTATTGCGTAGCGCTTAAGTTATTAAAAATAAAAGAGCGCAACAAAGAAATAATTAATTTTTTTTAGTCACTTATAATATAAAAAATAATCTTATACATGAAAATGAATGTGTGTTTGTATGTTTGCTTGTTTGTTTGCGTCTTATGGACCGCTAAAGGCCTGAACAGATTTTCTCGACATTTTTACATTATCTCTCTGTATGTCTGGTAGGAACTGTAGGCTATATAATTTTGAAATTCTTCCAATTCCACTTCTATACAAAGTGTATATTTATTTGTCAAAATAAAATACCTTGGTTTTATAACTGATAAAAAATTAAATTTCAATAAACACTTAGACTACTTATTCAAGAAAATTGGTAAGAAAATTAGTTTTTTAAAAAGAATAAGAGAAAAAATGTCACAAACAACAGCGATAAATATATGCAACACAATAATAAAACCCCTCTTTGAATATGGTTCCACTATTTTATTTACATGCAGCAACACATATCAATTGGCAAGGATTCAAAAACTACAAAATAGCTATGAGCTATGAGAGTAATAATTTAACACCCTAAGGTTCATTAGAAAATTAAAACAAGGAGACCCTCCGAAATACCTTTGTGATCAACTACATTATGTGGGAGACAGCCAGCCATATCGACTAAGAAATGCAAGTGATGTCCGGATTCAAGGAGTGAGGTCAACACAAATGCAGAAAACGATATTTTGCAATGGTCTACAGCTGTTCAATTCATTACCAAACAACGTTAAGAATGAGATAAATGAAAATGAGAACGATTATAGCTAAAGCAGAAGCAGTAGAAATTTCTTAAGTAGGTTCAAACAATGACGTGAACAATACACATCATCAGTTGGTAAAGAGGCGCGATTAGTTAAGTGGGCGTGGCACCATCCATTCACACTTAATATTGGATTTTACATATATGGGGAACGTCAACCATTAAAGCTTCGTTATCTATCCACATCAGCTAAAAAGCGGGAACTGCAGAAATCACATTGGATCAAAGATGTCTATATACGCAAAGATGTCTTATACTATAGAAAAATGAAGGTGACAAAATGGGGAAAAAGGGTAAAAAAATATAACCAAGATAGCATTTAAGATAATAACTAAAATGTGGGTAACGAAGCACACCGGGTTTTAGCTGGTATATAATAATATAATATCAAAATTATATAAGCCTTGTTGGCTGAGTGCTGACTACACGTGCAATAAAACACGTGTTAAAGTCTGTATTTGTATTTTTTATTGGGCAACGAAAACAATGTGTGTGCGTGTGTGTGTTTTCTTAATAAATTCAAATCGGTTTTGTAATTTTTTTTTCCAACGAAAATCTCTAATTTCATTAAAATACATCTCAAAACCCAAAATTTGAGTGCTTTCAACTTTCAAACTTCAGTGTGTCACATATTATTCCTTAGGGCCTTTTTTTTATCAAGAAAGAAATTTGGTTCAAACCAAATGAATTATATTTTTAACATGGAAATTTCGTATTTCAAATACAAGATAACCAGTTTTGATCAGTTCGTATTGATGTTTTTTTTTATGTTATTATTGAAAATGAAAAATTAATAACGTAGAGCTTATTCAGCAGAAACAATAGTCAAACGTTCAGATATTATTTATTTACTCAAATTCAATACTAATGACCACTAATTTGAATTGTTTCTACGAAAAAAAAAAAAAAATCATTTTTTTTTCATATAAATTTTGAGAAGTTCCCTTTCTAAGGCGGGCTTTGAATTGATGAAATCAATAATTATTCATGTCATATCATTTGGAGGTTCAAAAACTTGTTGTTTATTTGTTTATGTTACAAAATTAAATGTTTTTTTTTGTTTTTTTGTTTTTTTTTTTTTAATTCAAATTTAATCAAATTGTTTTTGTTTTCTCTTTGGTATCAAATTTACCTACAAAATACATTTTGGTGTCTCTGACAGCCTATTTTAGCTATAAGCGTGTTTAATAGTCCCTCTGTATATACGTATATATCTTCTGTGTGTGTGCGATAATGATGGTTGATCGATACGATTAACTTTGTCTGTCTGTCTGGTCTATTCATTTGTCGTTTGTTTATGCGCTCCATTAACACTGTACATACATACATATGATGTGTATGCATGTTGGCTTTATAAACGAAAAACACCGTCGAAGAAGAAACATGTGTATCTACACTACAATCGTGTCTGTGTAATATTCTCACCTGTTCAAGTTTTATCCAGATTTTACTACCCCAATGCAGTTAAAGACCTGTTTTGTACTTGTATTTGGTTAATAACGTTTTAACAAAAATACAGAAAAAAAAAATTAAATGAAAATGAAAATAAAAATTCAAGAAAAAAAACCGCTAATTGCTTGAATTAAGGTATTGCATACAACAACATACAAGATAATACATTTTAGGCGTCGATTTAGTTAAACGTTTGATCGATCGATGGATCTCTCTTTAGTAAAAATCTTTTATTGTTGTCGTTATTATTATTATTTCTATTAATTCTCACCCTATTGTCAAAGTTAACAGTCTTTAGCATTTTTTATTTCACTTAAATTTGTTTTTATTGTTCGCTTCTTGTCTTCGTCTTTTTCGTTTTGCTTTTAGTTTGTTTTGTTGGTGGTGTGCTTATCGCACAGAATTTTCAGTTTCACGTTTTATTTGTTGTTGGTCATTTAATTTTATGCTAATTTATCCGAGAGATTATCATAAATTTGCAAATTTTCAAATCAATTAACAATTTTTTAAAAAGAAGACCTACTTCTTCTTAAGCCAAAGCCGTAAATTGTTTATAACGCATATTGTGGGACAAAGAAAATTACTGGGTTATGGGTCAGAGTTGCTAAACAACCAGAAACTTGGTATTTATTTCTAATATCCTGTAGGTAATCCATATATCCATGTATACATACATACTTATTATAAATTTCTTTGTAAGTTTGTTTGTTTGTTTGTTTGTTTGTCATTCAATCAGGCATAAACGACTAAACCAATTTTGATGAAATTTGGGACTCCGATAGATTTAGCTATGAAAGTGTTATGGGCTCTGTTTTTAACTCCTAATTGGTATGTTTTTAACAAATTTTGCAAATATTGTTGAAAATTGCAACGCAGATAGATCTATACATATATAGGATGGGTACTGAGCTTGATACTTTCGAACAAGGGCCTCTATCATTGGTGTCCCGATTGCCTCGGTTAAGCTGGATATCCTCCGGTCAGTTTATGTTGACGCTCAATATCGTTGGCAGCATGAGGGCTTGTGCGTTATCGCCAGGCTCTGCTGGACCGACCTCGACGAAAGGAGGACTAAATGTCTTCTCTCCCTAAGTCGGGTGGCCATAAACCGCACAATTGCGATCCTAACAGGTCAATGTCTGATCGAGAGGCATGCCGATAGACTTTTCATTCCCTCGAATGATTTTTGCAGGAGTTGTGGTTTCAGAGAGGAGGAGGAGACTGTCTTTCACCGTACGAATGTTCTTGAGCTCTTACTTTTTGTCATTTTTGACTGAGCTCTCCAGGATAAGGGTGGCCGCAATTGCGAGTTTTATTTTGGAAGTTAAATGGTTTGTTGTGAAAACTGTTTGATCCCCGGGTTGGCATTTATGGATGTGGCATTACAATGGGCCAAATATCTGGCCTAAGTGGGGCTCCTTCCCTTTAGGGGGTCCACCACCTTACCTAATCTAATCTAGATCTATATATTATAGTAGATAGTCTACAAATTACAAACATTTTTTGGCCTTGTGCAACCAACTATCTTTCCTAGGGTAATTTGGTGGGCTGAATTCAGATCCGTTTTCAGAATTTTTCTTCGGCCTCAAATTTTTTTATGGGCGTAGGAAATTTTTCGCCTAAAATATGGTAGTTATGTCAATATATTCCATCATAACTTGAAAATGGCTTAACCAATTTTAAAGCAAGTATCAGCAAATGTTTAGGCATAACATTTCATATAAATCGCCTGAATAAATAATTAATAATTTTTTTGTATTTTCAACAGTTTTAGAGTTATTCACAACCTAATTGCGAAAAAACAATTTTTTTGTTTTCAAAAAATCATAAACAATTTCTCAGAATCAAACTTTTAAATTTTAGGCATTTAAATTAAAGCATAATATGCTGATAATAAAATAGGCTATAAATTATAAAATTCCTAGAATATAAATTTTACATTTTAAAAATTGGATCCAGCAGAGGGTAAAATTGGGGGAAAATTGGCACAATAAGTGACTTTTCCCGAAGGTATAGCTCTCATGGTTCTAGAAGACAGGGAAGACTAAAAAACTTCTGTTGTTCTTCCACTTTAGGTGAAATCAACAATTTGTCAAATTACGCAGACAGAAAGATTGGTAGTTTATAAGAGTTGGAGAAGATTGCAGATAAAAGAGAATTTTCATTAAGAGTCTATGGCTACCATAAGGTAGCCTGAAAGCTTTCTTCAAGCAAGATTTATTATTATTATTATATCTTTACTCCCTCTTTTCCTCTTCCAACAGCCTATGTTCCTGATACCAGTACAATACCTTGCATGAGTAAGGGTCATCTCCAGACTGCTGAACTTAAATGCAAAAAAAAAGAATTCTTGGCAAAAACAAATCATATTGGTGCCATCACCTTTTAAGCCACAAATATTTCCTTTTCTGTCTGTAATTCTGCCCTGTATAAAAAGTTTCCGGAATAACTGCCGTGTGGCGATCCCATCGTTCCGACTGGAGTTTTTTCTTTTGTTAGGTTGGTGCATCTGCTATTGATATTCCCGCTAAATCTAAGCGTCATAGCTAGACATTTGCAAAAGCTACGTAGCCAAGAGTAAGTACATCTATCTGTTTTGTGTGTTGGCGATTTTTTACAATTTTAGAAACCGCTGCTGAAACGTGTTCCCCGTAATGGTTTTTTAACTGGATTAAACAAAAAGAAGTCACAGGGTGAATTTGGAGGCTGTTGTTGCATATTACGTCAAAAAATTTCGAATAATGAGGGCACTGTGCGACGGTGTGTTACAAAATCCATGAACTTTCTGCTCACAATTCTGATCTCATAACGTCGAAATAATACTTTTTGTTTACTGTCCGGTCGTCTGGCAAAAAGCTATTGAGCGCTACACTGTTGTAGTCCATGAAAACCTTGAGCATTGCCTTCTTTTTTGACTGAAAATGCCGTTTTTTTGGTCTCGGCTCATTTGGTAAACGCAATTCAATTCCCTGATATCTGAATGGCGTGTTGTACTCGTAAAGCTATGTCTACTCTCTAGTAATGAGTCTTTTGATAAATGTGGGATCGAATTCAGCCTCTCAAATCATGTCTTTTGCGACCTCAAGGCGCTAAAAATTGTAAAAAATTGCCAACACACTTAGAGATCGATGAGAGACTCTTGGCTACGTAGCTTTTGCAAATGTCAAGCCATGATGCTAAGATTTAGCGGGAATGTTAACAACAGATGTACCTCTTTGATCGACTTAGTATACATATTTTAGAGCGATTTTTGAAAAAAAAAGAAATTTGTAAGCATTTTGAAGAAGAAAATATTAAAAATATTTTTTTTTTTTTAATTCATTTCATATATAATGCAAAATGAGAAAAAAATAACTACATTTTGGCAAATATAAAAAAATCCGTTCGATTTTCCCTACGCTTCTATTTGCCCATCACAAAAAACCTACATGTAGGGATTTTACTCTACTTCTGGCAACACTGCTTTACACTTTTATGGTCTAAACGGAATTTCTAAAAGTAATTTTAATCAGATAACATTAATAGCACAGCTTAATTGATATATTTTTTTATAAAATGTGTCATCGGATCTATATAAGACACCTTTACTCGTCTCTATTGATATACACATGCAGAAAGTTATTAAATATTAAGCGAATGTTCTAAGTGTTGAAATTTAAGACCCTTTTTAATAAAATTTTAAACAAATATTGACTTATTTCAGTTCAGTTCACTTCAGTTAAGTTTAGAGATTCGGTTAAGATTAACCGATTTTTGACTACACTCTCCGCTCAGTGTATAATTTAGGAATTTCTTTAGTTCTTCAAGTATGAGTTTTTATAATGCCATGCCGTACTAATGTGGTATATTTCGTATTTTCAAAGAATTTTTATTTTAAACAATACAAAATATATGTATGTATGTACGAGTACATATACTCTACATATACCTTCATAATGTTCTTGAAACAGTCGCTGTTATTAATATTGAGGACTTTCTTTGTCTTATCTCTCAGCAAGTGTATGATAATGTTGTGATTTAAACGTAAAATAAAAAGAATAAAATGAAAAAAATATCAGTTAAGATTACATATCTAATGGGGTATGGGCACAATAGGTCCATAATTTTAGGTTGATAATTTTTGTTTTTCGAAATAAGTATGTATTTTCAAGATAAAAACGGATTGACGACATTTATGACATTTTAAAATTCAAAACTATTTCGATCAATAATATTGTGACGTTAATGCGATTTCAGTGGAATTGATTTCATTGGAAACTTGAAACAAAAAACAAAAATCTATGCAATTAACACATCACATTTGGTATTGATTTAAAATTCAATCAATAGATTTAAATGAAAGCAACTTTTTGTTTGTTTGTTTTTGTTTGTTTTTGTTTCAAATTTTCATCATCGCACATGTGAAAAGTGAATGTGAGTAAGTGAATATAAATAAGTTCTTATGAGAGTATGAGTGATTATTATAGAAATTTAGTAAATACGTAGAGTAATGATTAAGAGACAAGAAGAAGAAGAAGAAGAAGAAGGTTAATTACTTATATAAAGATGATTTCATTTTGTTGGCTAGACAATGAGGACCGACTGACTCTCCTTGTAAAAGTTAACCAATATGTTATGGTTTTGTTCTATTCCTGATTGCTGTTAATTTCGTTCATGTTCACAACATGACATCACTTATCCTCTGTTCTTGTTATACGTTGTTGTTGTTGTTGTCTTAACTTTTTTTTTATTTCATTTAATTGTTTGTGTTTTGTGTTAGGCCATCAAAAAAACCGACGTATGAAAGGAAATTGCGGATAAAGAATAGTTCCTTTTTCGTGTCAACATAAACTTATGCCGAACAAGTAAAATGTTGGTGTTTATCGTTCACTCATTTTTCATTTTTCTTTCCACTTCTGCTAATATTTGTATTCTTTTAAGGTTTTTTTTTTATTTCTAAAATGGCCTTATCCAAAAGATAGCCAAGTTATAAGGACAACACCCATCATCATCGTCATTAGAAATAGTTTTGTTTTGTTTTGTTTTCTCTTTTTTTTAACCAGTATTTAATTCTATTCTATTTTAGTTTTAATTTTAGCCAGCAACAGCAAAATTCTATACGCTTGGGTTTTGATAAATTGTAACACCTGTGCTTCTTTTGTTACGCCTCGTTTTTTTTTCCAACATATTTTTAATGGCCCTTAAGAGAATGACATCAACAACCTGAGACTCCTTTAATTTCAGTACTAATTTGTTAAAAAAATGCTCATTGTTTTCAAATTTATATACAGAACAATATTAAATTTACTTTTCTGTCAGCTTACTTAAGTAAATATTAAAAATGTTTATTTGAACAATTTCATATAAATCCTGGAATAGTTAAAAATTTGATTTACAATTACCTTGTTTTTACAAAAGTAATCAAAATTCTTATGATTGATTATTATTGATTGTAAAGCTTATACCTAACAGATCTTGTCAAACGACAGTAAGGTATGCTTAAGGCCAGGCCTACCTGTCAATCTTAAATTTAAACATTTTGTTTGTTTTAGTGAAAAGCAGGTAAAATTGTTGGTACTAAAACAACGTTTTCCCCTTAAATAACAACCTTCCTTTACTAACGGGAAATTGAAATAAAAATTAATTTGTTTTCATTGCAAGTTTGGTTGTCTATTTATTGACAACACCTGTAATTAAATGTCAGTTACCCACTGAACAAAGTTAGGAATTAAAAAAAAAACAACAACAATTTTTTTTCACAAAACATGTTTGCTAAATTAAAAAAAACAACAAATAAAAAAAAATACAAAATTTTTAATTAATTTTTTTTGATGACAATTTTACTGTTTGTAATAGTGATAAACGTTTAAAATAAATTGTATGTAACACCCCCTATTTAACTAAACAATTGATTTATAATTTGATGGGATTGTAAGAAAACATACCCAAAATAAATTTAAAAAAAAACACCGACTATGAAACGCTTGAATTAACAAAAAATATCTGATTGTGAATCACGATCACGTTAATACAATAAAATCTTGATAAAAACAAAATTGTAACGAAATTAAAAGCAAAAAAGTTTAATAATTAAAATAAAATTAATGAAACAATACTTGCATACTGACAAGGTAACCAGTAATTAATGAATTCATTTTGGGGGGAAGATGCATTGAAAACAAATTTATTTTGTAGAACTTTTATTAATGCAAACAAGTTAGAGGTTATAAGCAGGTTTATATTGTTTATTAAACTTTTTTTTTTGTCACAAACGACTGTAAGTTACAAATTTTATTTTTATTTTTTAAGGAGTGTATTGTCTACACCATCTCAGATGGCAAAATTTGATGCAAAGGAAAAATTTGAATTTGTCATTAACACATTGTTCTGGTCTGCTTGATTTTATCTGTGAGGTAGGTTTTGAGTATCTCTCATATGTTTTTTTCTGATTTGAACGTAAATCATCTATGTTTCCTACTGATATGTTTTGTGTATCAATTTCTAAGATTTATGTATTTGGTGTTGAGTCTGTTCTTGAGACTTTGTCTGTGCTGTCGTTTTGAGTGGTCTTTTGACATTTATTGTTAACAAGCTTTGGGAGATAACCACACTTTTCTCTTACTTGGAAGTAGTCGTTTATTATTCCTTTGCATAAATACGGTAGTAGAACGTATATATCAAATTATAGGCGAATTGCTAAGCTCAGCACTATTCCTAACTTAATGAAGAAGTTGGTAACTAATTATCTTCTTTTTTAGATGAGATCTATAATGTCATCCTTTCATCATGGTTTTTTAAAGGGTAGGTCAACAGTAACTAACCTCCTTAAATTTACTACGAGATTTTTAGAGGCTTTGTCACTGGAGCTCGAACTGCTGTTATTTATACTGATTTTATTAGGGCTTTTAAAAGAGTTGATCATAGAATATAGCTTCATAACTGATTGGTATTCATGACAGACTTCTTCGTTGGGTAGACTCCTATTTGCTGACTGTAGTGTTCTTATGTAAGCTGATGATGTTAAATTACTTTTTATTTCTAATGATGTCTTTGGTCAGACTGTTCTGCAACAGTATATTGATGTCTTCGTTGATTGGCGTGAAATTATTTATTGGATCCCAACCTGCGGTTTATTCCCGCAGAAGTGTATTTCCGTCCGACTACACAATTAATTCTTGCCCGTTAGAGACCGTTATAACCTTTCTTGATCTGGACATAATGTTGGATAGGACACTTTCATTTATTGATCATATTAGTATGATGACTAGAGATGGTCAATGGAGTTCTCTGATCCTTATATTATGATAAGCAATTGTACATTTGATTTGTCAGACCAATATTCGAATATGCTTCTGTTTTTTTGGAATCCATACTATCAGTGTCATATTGATACACTTGAGTCCGAGCAAAACCAGTTTTTATTATTCTGTTTACGTGGTTTATAGTGGAATTATGTTGATAGATTTCCTTTGTATATGCATTAGATTGTAGGAGTTCAGTTTTGGGTATTTGTTTCGTTTGCTACCTTATTGCGGGTGTTATTTATTCCGGGCTTATACTTCTTAATCTGAATATTAGCATCTCTGTTAGATTTTCTCGCTATTATCGTTCTCTTGCTTTGGAGTTGTACAGGAAAAATTATAGGAATTCGTTTCCTTTCCGTAGATTATATTATGATTATAATTTACAATACGAGTGATATCAGTAACATTCAACATTAATTTATAAATTTTATAATATGTATTCTTATAATTATTTATATTTTTGTTGGCTTTAAGTAGGTACAGTCGGAGTCATAAAATAGTATACAGCCTCATTGTCTGGGATTAAATTTTTATTTCAGTCCTTCAAAATCCGATAAGTTTCAATATTTTATGTCTTTCAAACAACAAAAATATTCCTACAATGACGAAAGATATATAACTAAAACGAAAGGTACTTAAATTTTTACAAATCAAAAAAGGTATACAAGATATAAAGCCATGCGTGAAGAAAGAACCAAGTAGAAATACCTGAGAAGCTATACCATTTCCTGATAGGTGCTAACAGGTACAAAAAGAATCTGTATTGAAATTTCTAAAACACTTCCGAAATCTGGAGATATGGGTAAAGGAAAAGTCGGTTTTTTGTACCTTCATGCACTTAATAACTCAGCTAAATATTAACCGATTTTAAGATTCTTAGCAGACTTAGAAAGAAGATGAACAGGCCTATTAAATGGTGTATACCTTACTTAAGTCAACTTAACACATTTTTAATTAATTAATTTCAAATTTTCCAAGTTTAGAGTTATTTTTACACATCTTACATAAGAACCGTATTATATGTGGACTTTTTAAGCAGCATGTTTAGTTGTGAATAAAATAATACTTTATTTTTAAAAATCGGTTGGAAATTTACGGACGTAAAGCCCCTATATGAAAAAGCACTTCATAAGACTGTATACTATTTTATATCTCTTATGTTACTGTATATCAATTGTATATCTGTAGCTGATTCGTGTTCTGTTGCCATAATTTATTTGCCTGTATCCGCTATAGCTTGGACTGTAGTGTGTACGTGTCTCTGCGACTTCTGCGACCTCTGCGGTCGGGTGAGAACGGGTAAGTGAGTGGTGGGACCGTTCAAAAATGCCCTTTATTTTTGCTTTTACTGTATTAGGGCGTTTTATGAAATTCCATTATGTGTGTCATGTTATTTATAAATAATAAAACGAGGAGTGAGTATCTCACAAAAGAATTTCTAAAATAATTATATATTTACGTTGTATGTGTGATTACTTTTGAACTTCAATTAGTTTAAACGATAATGGATTCAGTTAGTTATCTATCCACTCACAGTCTAAATAATAAATGATCATCAATAATGAAAACACACCTTTCTAGCAAAGCAACCAGGCAGCAGGCAGTTAGGCAGCCAGGTATTCAAACTTATTTTATAAAAAAAAGAAACAAAAGTAATAATATGAAGCAACCAACAAAACGAAAAGGAAAGTTATTCACTTTCTGTCATTTTCTTTCTAATCTGTTTTTCATTAATCGAGGTATTGAATTGTAAAAATATTTCATTTCAAATGAGGTTTTCTTATTCTATCGTATCCTACAAAAGGAGTGTTAATTTACTTTATTAAAATCGAAAGCCAAGAACAGGAATTCAAAAATTAATAAATTTGCAAATATACATACATACATACATACGAGTACATACGTAAATAATTACAAATAGTTTTGCAAATAATGTTTTCTAATAAAGAATTTGTAGCTGTTTTTCTTGTGCATTTCGAAACCTGTTCTGTTATTTCGTTAAATTATTGTCTCTTATTTACATTTCTTTAATACAATACATCTACTATTGACGATTTAAATACATATTTAAACCGAATTCATAAATATTAACTGCTTTTTAAAATTTTATTGAAATTATTTCAAGCTGAATAGAGGAGAGGAGAGTGGAAAAAAAATTGTAATTCAAATGCTTTTATGTTTTTTTTTTTTTTTTTCTAAGAATAATTCGATGCAGTATTGAGTGTAACAAATTGATAAAATTAATGCGAAATAACATATTAAATCAGTAAATATTTTTACTCTGTTTCTTAGCGTCATACCAAAAACCAATACGTAAAAAGTATCTACAAGATCTACGTATTTTGTAAAAGAGAAATCGTTAGTTTCTTAAAATTATAACTTTTTTTTCTAAATTTTATTTTTTTAATTATTTATTTAAATACCAAAATATACGCTCG
Organism: Wohlfahrtia magnifica; assembly: GCA_023159175.1. Taxonomy (NCBI): domain Eukaryota; kingdom Metazoa; phylum Arthropoda; class Insecta; order Diptera; family Sarcophagidae; genus Wohlfahrtia; species Wohlfahrtia magnifica. The sequence goes on from JAKWBJ010000515.1 coordinate 1,792,876, forward strand.
CTCGCATTTGTTTTAAAAATCAAAGCAAAAGAAAAAAAATTGTATAATTTTTGAAATGACATTGAATAATAATAATAAAACAAAGAATATTTTTAGCATTTTGTGTTTGAAATTTTGAGCGAAAAATTGAAAAAATAAAAAAAAACGTAATGAAATAAAAACTATAATATTTAGTATAAGGAATACAACGAATACAGACAAGTTTAAGAATTTAAACTTGTGTACGAATAAATAGTGAACAAAAAATTTCAATTATTTTTAAAAAATTTCTTAATTAGAAGAAAAGGGCAAAAATATAATACAAATTCTATAAATTAAAGAAAGAAAATACCCACATATTATAGCGTGCTTTTTATAGAGGTATAGAACTTTAAGTTGACATTACTTTTCAAGATGGCAATCAATTTAACAGTTGCCAAGTGATTTATTCTCAGTTTGGTTTGGCAATTCATCATGAATAGACTCACGCCCGGCGTAGATTCGTCGAATGGGCTCAAAAACGAGATTACCGTTGTTCCCGATTTTCATAAGCGAATTTTGTTTAGTGATGCAGCGCACTTCTGGTTGAATGGCTACGTCAACAAACAAAACTGCCGCATTTGGAGTGAAGGTAATCCTCAAGTGTATGTGGAAACACCGTTACATCCAGAAAAACTGATTGTTTGGTGCGCTTTATGGGCTGGTGGAATCATTGGTCCGTACTTTTTCAAAAATGATGGTGGCCAGAACGTTACAGTCAATGGTGATCGGTATAGAGCCATGATTACAAACTTTTTCATTCTTGAATTGGATAACCATTATGTCCAGGATATGTGGTTTCAACAAGACGGCGCAACATGTCACACAGCTCGTGCCACCATAGATTTATTGAAAGACACGTTTAGTGATCGCCTCCAAGATCTTGTGATTTAACACCGCTAGACTACTTTCTGTGGGTCTATGTAAAGTCATTGGTCTATGCGGTAAAGCCACAAACGCTTGACCATTTGGAAGACAACATTTGCTGTGTTATTACCGATATACGGCCACAAATGTTGGAAAAAGTCATCGAAAATTGGACGTCCAGATTGGACTACATCCACGCCACCCGTGGCGGCTATATGCCAGAAATCATATTTAAAATGTAATGCCACAAGATTATCTTTCGGATAAATAAAATTCATGTCAATCGAATAATACATCGTTGCTTTATTGCAACTTAAAGTTCTATACCTCTATAAAAAACACCCTTTATAATTCACTCATTGAAAATTTTCAATATTTCAACAATATTTATTAGTCAAAAAACTCTTTTTTATTTTTAGTTTATTTTGTTTCAAAATCGTTTGCTGACGATATTGATGTCATTGGTTCTACGTTACGAGAGGTCACAGCAACATTTGCAAATTTAGAGAAATAATCTGATAAATTGAAATGGAACGAACGGGAAAACCGCACAGGATATAAACGAGTCTAATAAATGAACTCTAAAGGATTCTTGTAATAATTAATGGCTTAAAACAATATTGGGTATTCGAAAAAGCTCGGTTACAAATTATTGGTAGATGGCTCTAAAATGTAATGTCTCTGGTAATATTAATTGCATATAGTTTGTTGAAAGGTAACGTCTAAGGCTTTACTTTGTCAGAAGTAGTTATTAAAATTAAATTATTATGTGAAAAGTTATTTAAGCTTAAAAATAAGTGGAAAATCGGGCCGATGCTGTCATCAAAAACTCGATGATATCATGGGAACAATTGAAATAGACCCGCAAATAAACAGCGTTGATGTTACTAGGGGACTAGGTCTTCATCATCAAAAAGTTAGCAATTATTTGAATTAAGCTGAATACACAAAGAAGCTCGATGTTTGGGTGCCACATGAATAAACAGTGATCGATGTAATGGATCGAATTGCCATTTGTAATTCGCTGCTAATACGGAAGGAAACCGCACCCTCACGTACGGATCACGTATGACAATAATGTGCGAAAAAGGTCATGGATAGACCAAATTTAAGCTTCGCAGATGGTGACTATGTCAGGTTTGACACCAAGAAAGGTAATGCTGTGTGTCTGGTGGGATTAAAACGGAATTGTTCATTGTGCACTTCTACCTGGTCAAACGATTGCAAACGTCCAGAATTGCTGAGTTACAACATGGCAACGCCACACACATCTTTAACGAGCTAGCAGAAACCGAAAAATCTTTTCTGCGAAGTTTTAACATATTCACCATATAGTCCTTGTACCTTCCGCTTATCACTTGCTTCGATCTCTGCAGAACTCTCTTAATGGTGTAAAGTTAAATTGCGTAGAGGCCTAAAAAACGTATGCCCAAAGATCTACACTGATGTAATAATGGCTTTACCTTCAAAATGCCAAAAAATTATTAATCAAAACGGTACATACATATGTGGCTTAAAAAAAGCTTGAAAAAGGACTTTCGTTGTTGGTTAAATTTGTAACCGAACTTTTTCGAATACCCAAGTAAGTGATTAGAGTATTAAATTTGTGATTGCTAACAGATGTTGTTTGGATTAAGCAAGTAATTTAGAAATCAACCACTCTAACGATTGTGCAAGAGCATGGGTGCTTATACAAGCAGAACTTGGAGTTGTCGAGAGAAAAGTTCTTCGAATAATAAATGCGAATAATAAACGTGAATGGCAATCTATTCAACGCTCAGACTGTGATTCACAAGAGTTATAAAGATGGCTCTGTTGAAAAGTTATTGTTTTCAAACTTAATTTTTCGGATCCAATTAAGCTTCTCCTATGTGTCGTAAATCGAAATGGGGTTAAATTTATATTAATTTCACATTTCTCCCATTTTTCTTTTGTATGATTTCGATGCCGCATTTCTTCTAAAATTTTGCTTAATTTTATTTTTTTGTACATTTTTTACATTAATGATGAAATTTGTTCTTTTAATTTTCTTTTTTTAAATAAATTTTGTCTTTAAAACTGTGATTAGCCTGAATGTTGTTGACATACGTTTTTTAAATGCAAATAAATTGATAAAATATTTAAAAAGAATTTCTAATTGGAAATGATTATTATAATTTCTTAATAAAACTTGTTATAGAATTCAACTTCTAACACTTTCAGTGTTCAGTGTAATTATGGAAAATATTGTGGGGAAAGGAAAAATACAGCCCACATACACCGCAGTGTAAAACAAACAAAATACTTTCGTATATTAAAAGCTGATAAGAATGTTCTTTTGTAGTTTCATATATATATGAAAAAAAGAATTATTTTTTATTCATGAAACACATGCTTAAATATTATAATTTTTTTAGTTTATTTTATTTTCTTATTAATATTATTTGCAGCTGAAAATATGAATAAGCTCAGCAATTCGTTTCTATATTTTTTTTTAATGCCAAGTAAGTTATTTCAGCCAAAAAAAAAAAAAAAAAAACAAACAAAAAAGTCAAAATGTTTATTTATATTGGAATCTTATATATGATGAGTTGACGAAATTTTTTTCTTATTCCGAATTTCGCAGGGTGTAATAAAAAGAAAAACTTATTTGTTTAGATGGTATTTTATGGGCTAATTATCTCGATAAGATTCATAAGTTTTTATGTGATTTGAGATTCTGTTGTTGTTTTTGTTTTATGACTTTGATGTAAGGAAACTTACCCCAACTTTTAGGTGTGCGTCCAAGGTATGTACCATCTTTGCTGTTGTAGAGGAATTGACACAGAGATTGCTTCTCCTTGGGAGCATAAAATTGAAATTCTGTGGGTACGTAAGTTGTTTTTCCACCGTTCGATTTCGACATTTTTGGCTAAGATTTGTGGTGTGTATTTGTGTGCAGGTTTTGTTCTTATTAATTAAGATTAATTATAAAATAATTTAATTAGACAGGTATGTACTATTAATAAGATATCGGTATTAAAAGCTGTTTATAGCTTTAGTTTTCTTATTTCTTTTCTCTCAAAATTTTTGATTTCAAACAAAAAATAGAATTGAAATGGACTAGATAAGAGCACGATCCTATAAAAATAGAAAATATATTTAAAGAAGAAGAAAAAAACACATTAAAAAGAGGAGAAGAAAACAAAATTTAGTTTGAAATAAAATAAAAACATTTATGTAATATTTGACATTTAATTTCTTCAAGAGTGTGTTCTTCTTTCTCAATTTTTGAATTCTTTGCTTAAAACTTCGACTGTTTTGTAATAATTAAGTAAATATTTTTAATTGCATTTATTTTATAAAAATACTGTTTTTATTTTTATTTTTAAATTTTATTTTGTCTTCGTATTTTTTTTTTGTTTTTTATTTTTTTGAGGTTATTTACTTTAGATTTTTTGTTTTCAATTATTAAAAAAAAAAAAAATTTAAACTAAGAACCGCTCTATACGAGTATTTTATTTAGTTTGCCTTTTTTAGAGTTCTGTTCTGTATTTTTTTATTTCGTTTTTTATATATATTTTTTTGTATTATTTTTCCTGAATGGTATTTACTTTTTTATGGAATATGAAGGAAAAAAAATAAAATTCTTTTTTTTTTTAAATTTTTAATCCGTTAGGCCCAGTACGCGTTGTTGCGTCCGCGGCTAAAGATCACTGACTAAACTCTTCAAGAACCAGGCACACGGACTATTATTGGGGGAATTTTTGTAATGTATCGTTTAGTGTTTATTTTATTTTGTTTGCTGTTGTTGTTGCTGTTTTTTATTTCGTTTGTTTTGTAGGTTTTTTTTTATGACCATAAGTTTGTCAGTGTGTTCGCTCTATACCATTGTTACTTACTCTCATTTGTTAAGGCTCCATTTATATGGGGTTTATGTGTGTAATTGTTTTTGTACCATAAAATAGTATACGAACAGAGTGATAACACAACTGAGTATAATCTCGTTTTTACTTGTTCTCTTAGTTTGGTTTAATAAAGAGAAACGTTATTATATTTTTTAAATTAAAGCTCTTCATTTGTTATGCATTTAGTACTTGTAGTCAATGCTTTGCAATTGTAATTAATCTCCATTTGTAAAAAGTGTTAAAGGTTACACCATATTTTTCATCAAGTCTGTCTAAAAGTTAAATAAAATATTAAGTTTGAATATTAAATTAGATAACATTTAAGAAAATAATGCTAACGAGTCATAATAGCAACGTGTTTAAAGAGAGAAAAGAAAACAAAACCAAAAAAATACACTAAAAGAAATTGTTATCAAAACAAGTTAAACATTATCAACGCTAATCTGAGATTTACTACAATAAAAAGCATAGCTTCCATTAAGAAACAATGGCATAAATAAAGCTGGCTAGACGGAATTGGTACTTTGGGGGGTACAGAGATGCTTGTAGACACCAGTTCACAAGAAGGAATCTGTCTACAATTATCTTTTTCAACACGAACACTATGTTTTAAGTTTATCGGACTATTGTGATGACAAAGTAAGGTTCTCTTAAGAAAATCATGCTCTTCTATCTCGCTCTCTCTGACTTTTTACCAGATGTTTTCATTTTGTTTTTCTGTGTTTTATTCTTCTTATTGTTGGCAGACTCCAAGTGTTTTTGGATTCACTCCAAACTGTTGCTTTGCATACAACACACTGACAACAACGAGCAGTGTAAAAAGTGTGTTGGTTAAGAAAACAAATATATTTTAAGGGGTTGGTTGGCGTGTGAGGGAGTATGTAAGTAAATAGGATAAATGTATGAGTGAGTAGAAATAAAACAGAGAGGGAGTATTTTGTTTTTGTATATCTTAGCAAACAGTTTGCTAATGGTTTTGTAAGAATTTCTGTTGTTGTTGCCGATTATTGTTATAAAGTGCTAAAAACATAAGCAGACGGACGCATGCACAGAATACGTGTTATTTAATATTACTTTTGTGCAGAGAGTATATGAATGTGTGCTTGCTGTTATAATGTTATTTACTACACATTCTTTTTGTTGTTTATTATTACTGTTGTTGTTAGTATTACTTGTACTGAGTAAATGAGTGGTGAATATGATGAGGAGTATTGTTCACTTCATAAACAACACAGTACAAATGAATGCCAAAATTATGTTCAATAAAAAGGCCTTTGGCGTTAAGTTTTGTCTATATTTTGTTAGAAAGTATAATTGTTGTTATTGTTTTTTATTATTAAACGAAACAAAACGGCCAGTGTTATGAAACAACAACAAAAGTTTATTAAGAGTATAGGTATTAACTGTATGGATTAATAACAAAAACAACAACAGCAAATAATTGAAAGTTCAATATCAATAAACGAAATACATATAACGAGACATGTACGTACAAAACGTTCATATACTTGTACTTGTGCGTTTTTACAGCCTATTTATTATTACTTATTGCGAACGAACGAAAAAGTTGTTTGCTCGTTATTGTTGGTATATTTGTTTGTTGAATTGAAACAAAACCATTATTATTCTGATAAAGCAGTATATTATTCAAATTTCAATGTTTATAAATCATAGTGATAATGATGATCACTAACATCATTATCAGCTTGTATGTATTTATTTGTATTTTACTCTCATACATACTTATTTTAAATTCAATTCATTTCGAATGTAAAACGTTTCGAAAGCATAAAGTAAAATAAGAACACAAACAACAATAATAAACATAAGAAAACAGGTTGTTTTTTTATTACTTTTTCCGAAACATGAAAAAAACAGAATTTAAAATTGTCTGCAGCCTCTTTTCTCATTGAAGATAAACGACCTGCTCGCCGCGTTCACACGTGGCAGACAATAATATTTTGTTTGTGTTTTTTTGTTTTATTTGCTGTGTTTTACAAGCAAGAAGAAGAAAACATTTAACAATGATAACTAAAGAATAAGTACTAAAGTGCATATCAAAATCATTATCATCACTATCATTAAGTAATAAATACATATGTATGTGGATGCAGATATAAATAAGTAAAGGAGGCAATAAAGAAACAAACATCTAACAACTGTCTAGCCAGTTGCCACAAATGCCAGCGTTTTTGTGTGTTTGTGTGAATAAATGAATGAATACATTTTAATTCATTTTTATTTCACTTCTGGATTGTTTGGTTTTTTTGTTTAAATTTCTCAAATTTCAAATGGCAACTGCCTGCGTCTTGATAAAAAATTTAGTTTAATGCAACCATGGCAGACAGTTGTCTTTAGCTAATTAGAAATATTG